>VXAV01006128.1:187201-233277 GCA_013399715.1 Alectura lathami | reverse complement strand
CCGCAGCACGTGCCCGGGGTGGGCGCGCCCGGCCCGCGCCCCTCCGCTGCCCGGATCCGGTTCTCTGCGGCCGCGGGCCCGAGTCAAGGTTTGCCATTGTGTCGGCCTGATCAGCGATTCCCTTCAGGTCCTTGACGCGAAATTCACACCCTCGGTGAAGGGCTGGCGGTGAATATTCATGAGTGTCTTTTCAGTTTTCAAAAGGGGGAGGAAAGGAAAAAAAAAAAAAAAGGCGCCCCTTCACAATTCGCTACCTCTGTTCAAATAGAAGGGAGCCAGTGAGCTGCCGGGAGCCGTCCCAGCGCGGCAGCCGCCCTGTCACAGACGGGCTGTTGTTGCTGCAGCTGCAGAGCCTCAGCTGGTAGGAAGCCGGGAGAGGGAGGAGGGAGAAGCTGGGAGGCAAGAAACAGCCTTGGGTTTGTGTGGGGCACGCGGGATTTAGCTCCCGCGAGAAAGAAAAGTGGGTGGGAGTTGTTAACCTTTTCCTTCTGTTTTGAAATGCAACATCTGTGTGTACCTCCAGCTGAACCAGTGCTCTGCTAGAACTTTGAGCAGGAAAAGTCAGGTCTGCAGGTCTGCATTTCTGCTCTGTCCTTGTTAGCTTGGGTTTTTCGAAGTCAGCTTCTCTTTCAGTTAGCTCTAAATCTCTTCAAGGTCCCCGTGCTTCAAACTGACACTCCAAAAATATCCGTGCTTCGCAGGGCTTCAGTTTGGTGCTGCTTCTGTCTGCCTGTGCAGCGGTGTGCCGCTGGAAATCATGTGTGCCAGGGCCTTAGGAAGGGGCTTCGGGAACTAGCGCTGAATGACACGTGTGTGATTCCTGGGCTGCTGCATCCTGCGCTTCGAAGCAGGAACCGATACTTTTGCTGGTTGTGAAAGAATGTCTGGATGGGGAAAACCCCTTCATGCAGCTAGCTGTATGTTTCCATGGAGCAAGTAAAGTCATGAAGATCGCTGAGCACCGCTTTGTTTTCAGGCAGGGATCAGGGGCGGTGCAGAAATGCATTACTTTGCCGCCTTGTCTTAGTAAAATCAGTGCTTGCGGTGTTGCAGGAAAGCTAGATTTCCTAAAGCTTTGGCAAGAGCAGAAGAAAATCGTTGTCACAGATTGACCCCTGAGCTGAAAATACGCCAAAGCGGTTGGTGAGAAGGGCTGGAGGAGGCAGTGCAAGAGTTTGATCTGCTGGGTTTGTCTGTGCTTATTCCTAATGTCCGCAGGGATCGCAGTGATGCGATGACTTTCACCCCCTCTCTTTTCCGTCTCTGGAGACCCGCACCTTCCCTCTGCTGCTCTGTCACAGTGAACAGAGTCCAGGGGCAGGAGCTTCTTCCACACATCCCTTCAGAGCTCCTGGCTCTTTGGGAGGACTGGGGAAAGGGTCTTTTTTTTTTTCTTTTTTTTCTTTGCTTCTCATCCCTGCTTTTTCTGGATCTGGGTTTGACTGCATTCCTGCAGGAGCTGTGGTACGCGTGCGCTTCATTCTTAGCAGCATAGATGGGTGTGCTGTGGAGATGCTGCAGTAGCCATCAAACATGGTCCATTTCCAAATCCTCATGGATATGTTGGGTTTGCCACCACAGCAGCAGTTTCTTAGAAGGAGCAGTCCACGTGTGATGCTTCAAGTGATAGGACCTAAACGGATGGAAATGTGGCGTGCCTTGACCGACTTCCTACCAAGTGATTTTACTGCTCCTGTACGTGTGTGTTGCAACATCGTGGTTTGCCTGGCTGGTGCGTGCAGAACTCCGTGTACTGCTTTACCGAGGGTGCTAAATAAACCAATTTGCAGTGTCACTGGTGAGGCTGGGAATTCCCCAGCACCTGAAGAATTCCAGCCCTTGGGGGCCTGCTCTCCCCGCAGGCTGCCAGCGCTAGCTGCGCAGGTAGGTGGAGCAGCAGCACGGTGGTGGCTGTCATCTACTGAGAAATCAGATGTGCAGCTTTGAGGAGAAGGCAGTTTTGTATTAACAGTTCTGCAGGTTTTTTTAAGCCTAACTTCCTTATTATTTTATTAGACTTTTGTATATATAAAACAAGCCAAAAAAACCTCCAAACCACTTGCAGCCTGTTCTTTAAAATATTTTTCTTGGTTTCACAGCCATGTCTTCTTAGAAAACCAGCTTTGTTTTTGAACGTTGTGCAAGGGTTGGCGTTTTGTCATAGGAGTCACGGGAGCTTCCACTGAATCTTTAACCTTTACCAGATCTAGTGCAAGCTCTGTAAACAAGCACATCCTATTAGAGGGAGTGAATCATAAATAAACCTGCTCCACAGTGTGCTCAAATTCCTAACCTCTTCCTAGACTGAGTCTTCAAAAATGTGCTGTTAACTAAATATACCTGTAGAATCTTAGGGTTTTGTTCTCTGAGCTTTAACTAGCAGCTGGGTACTTTTACAGGAGTGAATAGATTGTGGATCGAAGGTGTTAATGAAGATGTTGATCAGGGGTGATTGTTTCTGCCAGTGGGGAAGACAGCTATAGATAAAATGGAATAGATGATACCTGGGTTGTCACTTCACGTCTTAAAGTTAAGGCTCAACTTGTATGCCTGTGAGTGTTGTGGCACTGAACTTGCCACTGCTTATGCTTATTCTAGATACTTTCCTTATGGAAAGGGGAAAAAGAAGTGGGTCTTGAGATATAGGCAGAGAGGTGGAGGTTAGGTAAAACTATCTGTGGGGAAAAACCGTGTTATTTTAATATATTGTAATCTTCTCTAGACTATTTAAGCTGCCTAAAATTGGTCAGCCTCATACTGCCTAGACCAGGCCACCAGCAGACAGTAGGTATGAACTCGCTGACTGCATGTGGCGTGACTGTAGGGTAATGTTGCATGTTGCGGGTGTAACACAATGGCTAACTATTTACTCACCTCAGAAGTCCTGACTTACTACATTCCTTGCTTTTGTTCTGCTATTCTCTTTCTTCCAGATCAAGCTTTTTTTTTTTTTTTTTTTCCCTGGTGGAAAATGGCACATACCCACTGTCTTTCTCCTACTTCCTGTTGTTTTCTACTTTTTTCTTCTTCCATCTCCTCCCAAAATGTTAATTATCTTTCCTTTTTCTTATCAGTTACTGCATTTGTACATGCACATATTTCAGTTTCCTGCCTGTCCTGTCCTAGATAGCCACTAGCATTGTAAACCTGCTCATCAAAGCCAAGGAGTGAAATACTTCTGGATCTTACCCAGGTGAGGAGGTTTTTCCTTCTTCCCCACATAAAGATTGGGAAGAGGGAAGCCTTGTGATCTTTTTTGCTAGGTGTCTCTCTCCTCTATTGTGGACTCTGCTGATTATTCAAGACTTCAAGTCTTTTGTATGTCAGAAGCTTGCATCCTTCGCTGGTGTTGCAGTAATACTGAGAGATCGCAGTCACGGACTGGGCCCTAATAATCGCTGTGTGAGAGGCATCTGATCCATCACCTGTTCCTGCTTCTGCTCTCCCCACACCCAACACCGTTCATCTCCAATTCCTACCCTGGGCCTTTTATTAAGAGGAGAGCACATGGGCATTTTTGACAGTCCTTGTTACGTCCTTTTAGGCTTTGTTTCATTCCCACTCCTTTGTAACCTGACAGAGGAGCTACACCTCCAGCTGCTCAATTTTGATATGCTCCTGTCTCTGCCAGTGGGCCAGTGGCGCCCGCTGCTTCTCAGCCACCAGTGGCTTAAAAATTTGCTTTATAGGCTGCATGTTGTGCAAGCACGCTCCCATGCTTTTTCTTGAAGTTGCTGAATTACCCGACTGCTTCTCTCTTAGTCCCTCCCCACCTGTGACCTCAAAATAAAATGACCTGACTGGAAGTACTTTATCTGCTGCTTATAATGTCCTGGGTAATAAGCGATTTGCAGTATGATGCTGCATGCTAGAGTGTTCTGAAGCTTTCTGAAGACCTTGAGTGCTTTGAATTTGGACTAGTCTGGCTGTGTCCTGTTAAATTCACTTCTTTCAAAGTTAGTAATGCTTCTTTAGAAATTAATCCTCTAAGAGCTAGCGGATTTCTCACACCCTGCAGTTAGCTGTTCTAGAAACTAGAAGAAAGAGGAGAGGTTTTTTGCTTTAGACATTTGTTTGTGTAGCAGCTTTCCTACAAACAGACTGGATTAATGTTACCAAGGACAGAGAATTTAGCTAAAAAGCACTGTTGAGCTGCAGAAGCTGTCAGCAGCTCGTGTAGCGCTGAATGGTGGCAGAGAGAACACGAGTAGACGCGGGTCTGAGTTTTGCAGATACTGTCTACAGGAAACCTGAGCAAGCTGTCTGGATGTTCTTTCCACCAGATCTTATTCTGCAGAATATCATAGTAAGCATGTGTGCGGTAAGAAGATGACGAGTCAAAATCAAAGGTAGGGAACAGGAACTTGGCAGCCATGCTGGTGCTGAAAAGCACTGATGGTGGTGGGGCAGAGGGAAGACAAAGGAGAAGCCCAGGGCGCAGCTGGGCTTAAGGCTGAGGAATGACTGTGAAGCTGAGGAGCTTCCCCTCAGCTTGCCTGTGGCATGCCCATCTGCAGAGATCATTCTGCATCACTCTTGAGGTTAATTTATTTCTGAATAGAAAGCTTACTGATGTAATCGGTTCATGGATGCTTGCACGAGCCAGAATTTGCCACTGAGCTGTGGGAGAGTGTGGCCAAGCATCTCTCAGTCTTTCAATGTTTGATTGAATTGCTTGGACCTGATAGAGTATTGCAGATGCTTTTGCTTAAGGATTTATTTTCCTGATAGTGTTTTTGTTGGCAGTGGCATTTTCTTCTAGCCATGTGCTGTTTAGCAAAGGATTTTGTGGTGATTCATGGATACTCAGGGTGGCCACAGACTTTACATTCCTTTTGGGCTAGGGCTCTGGGCAGTTTCGTTTGTACTTCCTCGTATGCACGCCTTCTGGGTCCCAAAAGGAACAAATTATCAGAAGCCTGTTATTTCTAAATGCAAATGATCTTCTGATTATCTGGAAGAGATGCTTGTTTATGGCCAGTGAAGACTAAAGGTGAGTATTTCTGTAGTACTGGGAAGTTCTCACACCAAAGAAAATTATAAAGGTACACTAGCTTCTGAGGGTTTCAAGGTACCAAGTCGGTTTTCCCTGCAGATTGGATTGATCTCCTGGAATAGGTGTGTATGTGGGTACACTCGTCAACAACAAATAACAGAAAAGCCCTCTGCACGCTTTAGTGTGGTGATTGTAACTGTGAATGTGGCATGAATATAATGTGTCCAAGGGTGAGGAGCCCTGCCGGTGACTCCTGCTGGCTCTTCCATACCCCTGTGCCCTTGGCTGTAGTTTACTGAGCACTTCAGGCTGGCACTGCCCGAGAAGTAGTCACTCCTCGTTGTCGGTACAAGTATTTACATGGCCATCCTGTGAACTGTCTTGGCGAACTGATCCATCTGCAAAATAAACTGGCAAAAGAAGTGCTCCTGGTTCAGTGTTCGGATGTTTGTGCTGGCGCGGGGGACTGGCAGATGCTGAGACTTTCTTTCAGCAGCAGTGCAAATTTATGCCAGCTTAAAGGGTTTGCCAAACTGCAGACTTAGTTTAACAGTTAGGGACTGATTATCCCAAAATTTGTCCATGAAAATTTGAGTAAGAGTTAAGTCATCTTTGCTATATATATTTTTTTTCTTTCTTAAGCTTTCTTTTCTTGATTCTTGCATGTTCAATGTGAGACTCGGTTGTTGCCATCCAGGAATGTGTCGTTCTCTCCTCCAGGGGTCTTCCTTGTGGCAGTTTTATACAAAAGCTTTGCTGGTGTTCCCCCATAGAACATGCACAAGAGAAAACGCATTTTCTCCAAATCTTTTTTTTTTTTTTTTTTTTGTCTCTGTCACACACAAACACGCACACACACACACACAGCTTCTAAGCAAATGAACGCAACCTGCTAGCTAGGTTCTTTATGCATCTTCATTTTCCTGGAGTTTTGTTTGCACCAAATACATTCTTGGTTTCTCTGTTTCAAGATGGAGCTGGCCTGACATCCCCTGTGCTGAGCACTGCCCTGCAGTTTGCTTCTGTTGGCAGTGGCCTGCTGGTGGTGTTGGAGTGGGGGGGGGTCCCTGCTCCCAGGAAAGGGTCCCCTTGCTCCATCTCTCCAGGCTCAGTCTGGACGCTTCCAGTGCTGCTTTATTTTTCTTGTCCCATTTCCTCTCTGCTCCTTGGGGCAGTAGGATAGCTCTGTGAAGTGTTGGGTTGGCTTGTTGCTTGCTTTTATTTCCAGTCCTTCTGGGCTGTGCAGCTGCAGTTAGGATTTGAGTCATTGCTGTTTCAGTGATGTACCTGTAGCCTTGCGGTTTGTGCACATCAGCGATTTCCGTGTATGGGGTCATCAGCTTTTTCCTTTTGGTGGCATCACTGATCCTCTGATGGTGTTGCTGCTTTGATGTGCCCTAGCCACGGTGGGCTTAATGCAGCACTGCCCAAAAATGAAGCAGGATGCTCCTCATCATCGCTTTGCAGCACAAGAGCCCCCTCCCCTTCCCAGTGGTTTCTGGGGCTGGGGTTCTTTGGGAGCAGTGTCCTGCCAAGCGACAGGGCCCTCTGAGCAGCTTCTCCTCAAATCTGTAGGTTAATTGTATCAGTAACCTTGGCTGCATCTGAGAGGTGTTTTCCCATTTTCTAGCTCAGGCTTACTTTCTGCAGCTGTTTCCTGCAGATAAATCAACAGCATATTATGCTCTTTGGTGATGGTTACCTGCATTCATGATTTAAATTGTGTTTTGACTGTCCTGGTTAATCTCTGACGCCTTTTGGTTTTAACAGGCTGCATTGCTCTGGGAATTTTACAAACCACTGCCTTCCTAGTTGCTACCTTGTTGCCCTCTGCTGAGTGCTAATATGTGTAGTCTATATGTATGTGTGTGCCTGTGTGTATGTACTTTTATTTATTTGCCCCTAGGCTTCAGTTAGCTTTTGTAGCTTAAAGGAAGGCTCTTCTGCTGTGGTACAGGGGAACCTTTTTAAAGGAAAATAGACTCTGTGTAGAGCAAACAATTTCTTCTTGCCAATCCAGAAAGTACGTGGTGGGTCAGTGTTTCTTAGTCTTCTTAGAGATGTTGTACAAAGTCAAGTTTTTTTTTTTTTTTATTATTATCCCAAACTAATTTTTGGACTATTGTGGGTGGATTGATAGGTTAGTTAATTCTCCAGTGGAATGCTGGTGGGGCTTCCTGTCTCTTGTTCCGTAGTATTTTGTTGTTGTACAGTAAGGGAATGACCATAGACAATCACAGGACAGTTCAAGAGTTTTAACCATTATCATGGTTTTTTTCACTGCACTAATAAAATAACATAATGAAAGCAGTATGTTTAGTGAACAGAGCAGTAGAGTTGTTTGACTTCTCAGTTACTACTAAATGGAGCAATCATTATTTATTTTATCCTTTTTGTCTTTCACATTAATGGCTTGCTTATTACTCCCTTAAGAAGGAGGACTAATGCTGGTCTTTGTGGCCTTTTTTGAAAGTCATTTGGTGCTCATTATGTCCTTCCAGTTTCCAAAGATCATTGGTTAGCCATAGCTGATCAAGCATATTTTTCAGTGCAAGCTTGTTCCAGAACTAGTTGGTAAGTTGCAGTCATAAGCTTCAGGTTGAGAGCTAATTCACTCGCTGTTCCAGGACAGTGTATGTCAAAAATAGAGCAATGGTTCTATGCACGTAACAGCTACGTGCACTTGAAGACTTTCTTGTTCTTTGGTATTTAACTTGAAATAACTCAAGAGTATTTTTGTTAGCATAAAATGTTATAAATAGGAATCGAGTAGGAATCTGAGCATGTTTATATGGACGTGTGTGAATGCAGGGCAATGATGTGTATGTTCTATGCAAGGTGACCTAACATACATGAAGGCCATACCTGTAAGGTAATTAATGGGCCCTAACAAAAAAAAGGACAATTTTCCACCCACAGATGAACTTTACACATTAATTTAGTGTTAGACCAACTTGAAGCACATAGTTTGAACTCTACGGATTACTTAATATCTTGAGGAAATGCTGCCACATGGCCCCAGTGCACCGTGTAAGAGCAGATTCTGATAGTGCGTTGCCTTGTTTCGGTGAAAACAGGTATTATGTTGAAAAGGATACAAAGGTGAAGGCAGTGAGCAAGTTCAGGAAGCTGTTCTCAGTCTTGGTTGTAACAGGGTGATATGATTGTCAGGTGACTGTACAAAGCTTTAAGATGCAATAAGCTGGTTGAAATTTGAGGTCTTTTGAAATGTCTTTGAAAGGTCTTTTTAGAATTATTATTGGAAATATATTTTAATCTGTGTACAGGAGGAGATTGTACTGTCAATTCACACTACTTTGTGGTAGCTCAAAATCCGTGGTGACACAGCAGAAGATAGAGGCTTCTCTGTTGGGCATACTCTTCCTCTGACTTGCTGACCTTTGGATGTGCCAGGGCCTGTTATCTTTGTGCTGATGTAGTACAGAAAGCTGCAGATACGTGGCTAGAACTGTCTTGAAGGCACTAGTCAAACCAATAAATTCTAAGAATAGAATCATCTGACTGATGATAATGTGGAATTTAAATTTCTAGAAATCAAAAACTTGGCCCATACTCCTTCTGAGGCAGAAATCCTCCTGTGTTAAAGTTCTCTGCAGCTGTGCACTGTGGAAAAGACAAGTGGGGTAGCATATGAAAGGTTTTGAAAGCAGTTCATAGTTGGCTAATAGCATATTTTTCCTGTTGCTGCTCTCTGTCCTGTTCAGACATCTGCTCAGCAAACTCTCACCATTGACATCAGACTGTGAACAGCTTCTGCTGCTGTGTGTGGTCGGTGCTCAGCTGAAGGCCTTGGGCCCTTATGGTTTCGATTGGTTGCTGCATTGTTGTTGGAGCAGCTGGCATGCAGCCTTGCCACTGTGAGAAAGGAAACTGTGGCCAGTTGATAAGGGCATCTCGAATCTGGTGAGTTTCAGTAGTCCTGTGATATGATGCCCAGTGAAATAGATGTTGGCTGACCATATCTTTCTTCTTGTTTCAGATTATTTTTGTCTCCTTCAGTAAGTGTCATCCAGTCAAAAGCACTTTTCTTTGTAGTAGTGGATTCACTGTTCATCTCCTACAGGGAGAGTCTGAGAGAGCTGGTCTGGTTGTCCTCGAGAAATCCTGGGGCGCCTTCTCGGTGTGTGCAGGTAACTGAGAGGGAGTAAAGAAAATGGAGCAAGGCTCTTCTCAGTTGTGCCCAGTGACAGGGCAAGAGGCAATGGGCACCGCTGACATTCAAGAAATTCTGATTAAACTCAGTAAACCTTTTCACTGGGGGATAAACCAACAGAGAAGCAGGCTGCCAGAGGGGCTGTGGAGCTGCCCTCCTCAGAGGTCTCCACAGCCCAGCCCGGAGTGGCCTGCTCTAGGCACCCTGCCCCAGGCAGGGGTTGGACCAGGTGATCTCCAGAGGGGCCTGCTGGCCTCTGCCTGCCTGTGAGAAATGACTGCTGTGCTTCAGAGCACAGAAAGCCTAAAAAATAATAATAATTCAGTGTTTGAAGCCTGTCAAAATAGTTTTCTTCCGGCTGTGGCCGTGTCGGTTGAAAGTCCAGTGACCAGAGGTCTGCCTTCCTGCTGACTGTCCTGTGCTTCTTAAAGCAACATTGTTGTTGGATATGTAAGTTATGTAACAGTCTGAAAAAGTCCTAGCTCAGATCTCTTTTAGTTATGCAGGTGATCACTGGTGTGGTAGTCCCTCCTGCAGCTTCTTAGCAGTTTTCTCCAAGTTTGCCTGTTTTACAGTTAACCTGTGTCTGAGTGCCCGTTGTGCAGTCCTGGCCTAGCACAGCTTGCTGATTGGAAGGATGTGCACACTTCACAAGGCTGGTTTAACCACAAGTTTAAGGAAAATAGAATCAATCCTTTAGATATAGGGGGGCTCACTGTCTGTCTAAAAGTGTTTTAAAGTTTTTATATGGGACTTTTATAGTGAGAGGGCATAATGCACCATCCTTCCATACCTAGAGAGACAAACCAGTGAAATACACTATCAAAAAGTGTGTTACTTTAATATTAATCACTTTTTTTTACTTTGTGCAGTAAATACATAACAAGCATCGGGACAAAGTTATTTTCACAATGTTTTATCTTTATTTTGCCCAGGAAAAATGGTACCCGCTTAACGTGGAAAACAGTTTCACAGGCAGGAGTCAGGCTGATGTATTTTGCCAGGCTGTAGTGTAAATCAAAGCCCTGCAGCCCTCAAGCTATGGTCCTCTAACCCCATTTTCATTCCTAGCCATTTTTCTTTTGTCTGTATTCCCTCACATACCTGCTGCCTCCTGCCCGTGGTCCCCTTGAGACCTCAGGCTGCTGGGATGGAGCCCTCACCCGCTGAGCAGATGGAGAAGGAGCGGGTGCCTAGAGCAAGGCTGCCTGGTGCTGGGGTGCATGCAGGGGATGAGGCTTTGCTCAGTTGCTGGGCTTTGCAGGGTTTTCAGCAGTTGCAGACACCCTGCCAGTGGGTTATCCTCTGTAAGCACTGTGTGCCAAAGATAAGAGCTGTGCGCCTCTCGTGAGGTGCCAGTTAACCATCAGTAGTTGTACATTGAAGTCAGATGGAGTTGTGCTCATCTGAAGTATTTTCAAAGAATATCCAGTCTTGGTGTGAACAAAATTTCCAGTGAAGCAACATTTAAAACAACCATTGTTACTGTTCAGATGCTAACAATCCTTTCTGCTCAAAACTCACACCCTTCTTGCAGTCTGAGTGATTTTGTTTCAGATTCTGGCTGTTTGACTTTTCACATTTACTACCTTGTCTCTTTTTTCAGGTAAGGATGTGATCTTTTCTTACCATTATACATATATGTAAGTAACCTGTAATCCGTGTGTAGGTGAAGCTTCAAAATACTGACAAAAGTGATTCTCGTAAATAGCTTCCAGCAATTCAAGAACTTTCTGAGCCAAAGATTGTGTCTGGACTGCTGCTTTTAGTATGCACAGATAGGTGGACATGATTGCTATTAATTTGTGTAACCTTGTTTTAAGAGCCATTTGTACTTGTGGCCTCTGCTGTATCCTGTAACAATGAGTCCTGCAGTTTGATTAGGAGGGAAAGGAACTTCCTTTTGCTTAGCCTACAGCCAGATGATTTAAATGTCTTCCAGGTTCTGTACTGTGAGAACTCATTTCCCAGTAGTTTCATCTTTAATGGTTTTAAAGTCTGACACTTTTCCCCTACTCAACTGAAAAATTGCAGATGTTTTAGTATTCCTTCAGTTGGGTACAGTTTCACACCTCTGGACATACCTGTTGCCCTTTCATGTGGCTTTTCTAGTTCTGCTTGTCACTCTTTAAGGTAAAGTGATGAGAATTACACTATTAATGCACAAGTAAATCACAAATTTGCATACTGGCATGGTGAAGTATTCTGTCTAGTGATTTGTGGCACTTCAGTTTCCTCTGCTACTGTGCTGATGTGATATTCTGCATATATTTACTTCATTTTTTTGCTAAAGTGTGATACCCAGTTTAGAAGATAATGTTGTATGTCTTTTTTTCTTTTTTTTTTTTTTTTTTTTTCCTCCCCCTCCTGGGGAAATTCTTTTGCACTTACTCTTTAGAGTGTCACCTGCCATTTTGTTGCCCAGGCACTTGGTATCATTCTAACCTTCTGTGCACCTCTCTGCAGTGGGTGTTGGAATAGTTGCTGCAACCTGTTTCCTTATAGCATGTAAATGCTGCTGCCCTGCTACTCCCCCCCTCTTCCCTAGTCATGTGAGAAGTACAGACCCTGTGGGATCTGGTTGGTAGCTGTCGTTTCTCACTGAACAGAGGTTAGTTTGCTGTGATGAGATTGCTGCTTCAATTCACTGTTTCATTGCCGTTTGCATTTGCCTGTTCCAGTACTTGAGAATGCCTTGGGAGTAAGGGCCATACTTATAGCACTTAAAATTTTCTAATTTTTGCATTAAAATTAATGCCTTGAGTAAATGTCTGTTAAAGCCTGGGGAAAATGACATGTGGTGACTCCCTCAGGCCTCCTAACCCTGGCACAGGCTCAAGAACAACACAGGAGTTCCTAGACTGGAATCCTGACTTTGTCATTTTCCTCAGAGAAAATGGAAAACAGTAGTGGTAACGTCTCCAAGCCAAAGATTAGGCCAAAAGTGTATTGTAAGTTAGGTAGGTATAAATGAGAATATAACTATATTTTAACCGTCTAGTCCTATAATTTTATTAAAAGCTTTGAAAACATGAGAAATAATACTCTCCTGTAGGGTGAAAAACATAGATGAGAATACTATAAATCAGCTTTATTTTCAATTTAATCTTTTTCCATTGCAACAGGAATGTTGTAGAGGTGTTGTTTCTGAGTTGTAATTTTTACTGTGTCTTTTACTCTTTCTGAACACACATCCTGCTACTTTGAAGATGCACTCATGGAGAGACAAAGCTAGTAACACATGGCCCTTCCTCAGCATTGAGGCTTCAGCTCCTGCAGTTCAGCTAGTAATAGCTGCATAGCAAAAACCACAGAGAAAAATATGCTTTGAGTTAGTGAAAATCCCAAAACATATTTGTTCTCAGTTTGGTACAGCTTTTCAGAGGAAGTGATGGAATTCCTCGGGGACTCAGTTGGGAACAGAAGTGGCCAGCGATAGGAAGATGCAGTCCCTGTGAGATTTCCCCCTTGAAAAAATCTTATACTTCCTTTTCCAATCTCTCCTTGATTTGCAGGAAAGTTACATTGGCTTTGGTACCCTAAACTGAGGCTTGCCTTTACAGACAAAGAACAGTCTTATTTTCTGGAGTAACTTTCAGCAGTCTTTTTATAACTGCATAGCATTGCTTGTGTTGATCCTGGGAACCAAATACAATCCAGGCTTTTGGCTGGCACGTTGCAGCTTCTGTGCTCTCCCAAGCGGGAGACCAGTCGGTCTGCCTGAGGGCTGGGCTGCTGTTCAGAGGCTCGCAGCAGGCTGGGGGACTGGGCCGGGCCCCTCTCCTGGTGCTGCAGCCCCGGGTGCTGCTGGCTCGTGGTCAGTGTCCGGGTCTGTGGCGTTTTCATGTGGCATCCTAAGCTCTGTTTTTCTATTTGTGAATTTAGTTGTAAAAAGTTATTTAGTAACCAGTTAACATTATGTGTTACTGCCTATAGGCTTGAATCCCATTTTGCTCTTATGAGTAAGCCGTACAGAAACAATGCTTTCCCTGGAGAATTTACAATTAAATATAAGCTCAGTGTTCACATATAATAGTTCTGTGTGTACCCACCCTCCAGCAAATGCTAATTAGTTATTTAAAGCATTAAATATGCCAATTGCATCTGAAACTGGTAAAAGAGTTTTGTTAGGAATACTGCAGTTTGC
This sequence comes from Alectura lathami, assembly GCA_013399715.1. Lineage (NCBI taxonomy): Eukaryota > Metazoa > Chordata > Aves > Galliformes > Megapodiidae > Alectura > Alectura lathami. The sequence goes on along the minus strand of VXAV01006128.1, from coordinate 219,960 downwards.
AGCTGCTGTAGCAGTAGATATTTGATTTTGTTTGTTTCTGGTTAGCTTTCTGCAAGGCCTCAGTGTGTGTTCTGTGTGAGCATTTTATCTGGGAGACATCACATGGACAGCCTTCTGCACACACTGGGCATGAGCATGGCAGTAGTGTGCTGTGCTTGTAGTGATTGCTTTCCTTCCTTTTTTCAATTGCAATTCTGTGTGCTGATATTAACCTCCTACATCCGAGGTGTTTTGTAGCGTCATTGATTGAGGGGCTGAAGGACACAGAAAAGCTGAGGCTTTCTGGGGTATCTCAGTTGTTAGTGCTTACAGTTTGATTTCATGGGGTTAGTAGCAGGGTGGGCACTTTAAAACTCGTGCTTTGGAACTTGCTCCTCTTCGTTATCGCAGCGCATGTTTGGCAAGTGCCGCTGTGTTCCACGAGTTCTTGCCTGCTCCTCCTCCTCTTTCCCTTCAGTCATGCTCTAGTTTTGAAATGGCTCTTCCCCATCTTTGGTTGCATATCTCAGATCAAATGAAGGCTTAGAAAGGATACAAAGTCAGTTCTGGGAGCTGTGTTATCTTTATTGTGGAGATACGGAGCCATCCACTACATGCAGTAGAAGTTAGTAAATCACCTGGCTGTCTGCAGGAAATGTCCTGATATGTTGTCTCCTACTCAGAAGCTATTAATCACCATTGATGTAGAAAAGTGGATACATGTTTTAGAAAAGGCTGTGCTCATTTTCAGTTATGGTGGAGAAATCTCATTCTGAAATATGGTCCGTGGCTGAAAGGTTCACTTCTGCCAACTCTGAAATCTGTAGCGGCTGCCTGCTGACTTGAACAGAAAGTTGATTTATTGTAGAGAAATCTGTAATCTAGTATTTTGCCGAACTGATTGTTGTTTCATTTAATGCTGAGCACCGCAAGAGCTAAAGAATGTTTTCCCCCTTCTGGTAGTGCTGGCTGGTGGCAGTGTTGCTATTACTCCTCTCCATCTTTCTACTTCAGTGTATCATCTTTACATCAGTAATTTCCACTGCCGTTGCTTAAGATGATGGGGAGCTCATATCTGTGGGTTACTTCAGGATGTTTCCAAACTTATGCTCTTAAATACAGTTTTGATTTCTTTCCTTTCCTTGGTTACAACTGTAAGTTGGGAGTAGGCATTCAAAAATAACTTAGGCTCTGCAGATGTCGCATATATGTTACATGAATACATCTTACGGATCAGTTCTGCTGGGCTGACGTGATGCCCCCGATGTAGGCTGTTATTTCTAATCCCTGCAGTCTTTCCCCAGCAAGTACAGGATATTGTGGAGCCAACTGTCCTTTGGTTTGCCAAAAGTGTTATTACTGACTGGATTTTTGGGGACGTGTAAGGAAAAAAAAAAAAAAAAAAAGCCTTTCTTCAGGGTTTCAGTTTGGCTGCCTTCTGATTATCAGAGTGGGAAATACAGTGTGAGATTAGGACCATGCTTCTGACCATGGAACCTGTGGAGTTACAGTCATAGCAGTGTGATTGAAAGGAATCTTGACAGAATCAGCAGGTTTGTTTTTGTTTAAGAAGAAAAGACTGATCTGTGGAGGCGTCTATTTGCCTTTTAGAAGGGGTAAATAATGATATAAAATATTTTCATTGTTGAAGTAATAGGAAGGAGGAAAGTAGTAAACTTTTTTTTTTTTCCTGGCTCGGTTATTTTCTTAGCAGTTTCGTTATGCTGTGTAGGAAGCAACTTGGAGAAGGCCAGGTGGGTTCCTTTTAATCAGCGGATAGTTGGTAACGCACCATGTGGTATTGCTCCTAAGGCACAAAGGTGACGTTTTCTCCACCACAAAGCTCTTTTGCGCTCTCAGGGCAGAAGTGGTTGTGACGGGTGGGGAGGTGACCTTTAGGGTTACCAGGAAGGCGTGTTTGAGCAGCACCAGATCCTGAACCAGAGAAGTTACTGCTGGTGTTTAAGGAGATGGTGAGGCTTGTGTCTCGACTAGGCCAGGACAGGCAGTTCCCTCACGCCTTTCTGGCTGCCTGGTGTCAATGCTGTGTACGTTCAGATCTTTCTCATGTGTGCATGGCCACATACTCGTAAAGCAAATAAATCACATTCCTGAGCCAGTCTAGTCCGGGAGTTGCGTTGTGCCTGTGTAGCTTTCCCATCACAACACACGCCTGTGTGGTCTTGGTGGTGGGGCAGCAGGCAGGAGCGACGAATGCACGTGGGAGCTGATGGACATGGCTCTGCGTGCCCAGCCATGGCTTTGTGGCATTTTACTCCACGTCTGAAACTGGCAACAAAAAAAGAGTTGTCCGTGGCTGGTGTGTTTCTACCTTTTGCTTTGATTTCTCATGTGGAAATCACCTTTGAGGTAGTCAGGGTTGGGTTTGCTGCCACTGAATGCTTCATTAAGCTGAGGTAATGACTTGATGTCAACATCAGAAGCCCTGCTCACGGCATTTGTGATCAGCTTTTAATTCTGTGTGGTCATAGCTATTTCTCAAGACTTTCCACCAGCACTGGAGTGAGTTGAGCACAGATGGATGTATAAGATGCCAGCATACGTTTGAACTGCATTTGCTGGGTCATCTGGTTAAAACCAAAAAAAACCCAAATATTGTTTATATCAGTTGTGAGAAAGGCCTAATTATGTTGTGGTGATGGGATTGTAAAGAGGAGCTTGGGTAAAGGCAGTTTGTGCGAAAGCCCAAAAAAGCAATATGGGCAGTCAGCATTTCTTGGATGTAAACTGTAGGTGATCTGGGAGCATGTTACAGGCTGTTTGTGTTGTTTGGCTTTGAACTGCAATAGGACTTCTATGAAAGGTTACCATGAGTTAAAGCAGCTCTTTGTCTGTTAGCATTTCACTGCATAGTTATTTTTTGTGATTTATAGATCATTTTAAAATTATCTGAACTCTAACAGCAGAAGTGAACGTTAGGGTACCACGTCAAGTTGGGAATACTGTGACATTGCCTAGTACTGCATGATCCCTTGCAAGTGTCATTGGAAACAATTTTTTAAACCGTTTTTCATCAACATACTGTTTGTGATAATAAATCCTTCTTCTATAGGTGAAAATTTGTGTGCTGAGACCTTGAGTTGGACACTTAAATGAATGTTCATATGGATGTTGACAATTTAAGATAGAGCACACAAGTACCTTCCTATCTGCCTAATTACTGGAGACGCAATCCTGTTGTTATACTGTGCAGCCACACAGTATTCAAATTTCTATAAAGAAATTTTTCCTGCAAGCTGAATTTTGCTTTCCTGGTTATTTTACTCCTTAAGTTTCAAGAAAGACATGAAATCATCAGTGGTGACTGCTTGGCGTCATGTGGTTAGATCTGAAAACTTGGTCTGCACAAAATAATGTAAGAATATATTTTAGGTGGTATAGTTGAATGACACTTAACCTCTTACTATTCTAGTGCCCTACTGTAGTTTGTCCTAGTGTTGTATTATTTTTAGTTCTTAAAGATGCTCCTTCCCTGTACTTTTTCTGAATGGTTAGTGATGAAATAAGTACGTTGGCTGGAGTCATGCGAGAGCAGAACGTTCTGCCTCTTCTTGGAAAAAAGAGGTTTCAAAGTATTTTTTGGTGGTGTTATTCATTTCAAAGCATTCATGATGTTAAATTAAAAACAGACTCTTAAAACTTGTGTTGATTGACTTATTTCTCTGTCATTTTTACACAGTGCCAAAACACTGAGTCACTAGCCTGCTTGTCTTGGAGAGAACGGGGAGTTATCTGTGGAGGCCAGCCAATTATACAAACACATCTTACATTTTTCAACAGTTGTTTGATTCTGAAGTGTATTGGTCAACTTGTTTAATCATACTGTAGACAGATTTAGGCTACCACAATTAAAGGATGCTTTAAACACCTTTCTTACCTGCAAAGTAGAGCTTTGTGTCTGTGCCTAGGCTTTTGAAAGAGAACTTTCTGCCCTTGGTGACAGAAATTTTCATCTGCCTTCATTGGAAAGCTTTGATTAGTTGTTGTGTGTTTGTTCTAGGTTGTGGACTTCTAAGTTTGTACTACTGAAATTCAGAATATATTTGTTGAATGTCTAGGAAGCCATTACTACTTTGAAGTGCATCAGTAAATAGCAGCTGAAATCTGCTCTTTTTTTTTTTTTTTTAAGGGGATGCGGGTGTTTTAAAGTTGAAGACATCATTTGTGTTCAGAGTTGTGATAGATAAACCTTACTTAAATCCTGTTTAAGCCAGTGCACAACTCTTTGTAGGCTTCATTAATTAGATTTGAACCTGGTTTTGTTTTTCTAATAAGGAATTAGGTTAAGCTAAGGGAAGCCAGGTCTTAATCAGACTGAAGAACTACAAGGGTATTTGCACTGAATTCACTGATGCAGTTTTAAACCAACACCTTTTGGTTAAACTGGCACAATGTTAAGAAAAGGCACGTACAACAAGGGGGAATGGGCTAAAACTGCAAGGGGGAGGTTTAGGTTGGACATCAGGAAGAAATTCTTCACTGAGAGAGTGGGGAGGCGCTGGAGTAGGCTGCCCAGAGAAGCTGTGGCTGCCCCATCCCTGGCTGTGTTCAAGGCCAGGCTGGATGGGTTCCTGGGCGGTTTGATCTAGTGAGCTAGTGGCTGGCAGCCCTGTCCACGGCAGGGGGGTTGGAACTAGATGATCTCTGAGGTCCCTTCCAACCCAAGCCATTCTAGGATTCTATGATCTTGCCTAACTTGGCTGGCAGCCTGGAAAATGCCACTGTGTTGACTATTAAGGAAGGTGCCATCTGTACTTTTTCCCCTGAAGCTTGTAAACTGGCTTGGTGATCTCTCTGCGTTTGGAGACTTGAGGCTGGTAACTAGTAATAAGCTCAGGTGTATGAGAGCAGAGAGAACCTTGTTAATGTTTAGATGTTGTTGTCTCAGTTAAGTAGTAGGCTGGTTGGAGACTTGAAACATTAAAATCCTTGTCTGGGAGGTAGTGTGAGAAATGTATTTTAGGTCTTCCTCTTACTTGTGTCTATAACATTCATTTCAGTCACTTTATTAGATTTATTCATTGAAGTGTGAGCACATCCCACATCCATCTCCTGAATATCAGACTTGAGCAACGACATTTCTACGCTATCTGGAAAGACTGAGTTATCCAAATCTGTGTGTGAATTTCCTCATCGGTTTAGGAGCTTGTGAAAGTTTCTTAGAGCCTATGCACATGCATGTGTGTAAAGGATGATGTTTGGAAATAAGCTTTGAGTGATCTTGCTGGTGAGGGCTGCTAAATTGAACAGTGAGGGGATGCCAGCTGGGTGCCCGAGCCTTGTGCGCTGAGCAGCATCTCAGTTACGTTTAGTGTTCAGAAATTCAGAGTAGGTGTGGGTGGGTTGAACATGGCCAGTGAAGCGGCATGAACGCTTCTGCTCTCTGATTATTAGTAAAACTGAGGGCAGCTTGAGTGAGTAAAGAGTGAGTTAACTTAGGGAGAAATTGAGTAGGCTGCTGTTGAACAGCCAGGCTGCTGGCTGGGCAAAGCTTTCTCTGAACTGGGAAACCATGTGATTTCTCATCCTACGGTACCTTTTTAATATGATCAGAAAGTTAGAAACAAGTGGTAAAGGTGTTTATTGGCCGTGACAAACTTGGTGGTGTGTGATGCTCTTTGATTTTTTTTCTTTTTTTAAATTTTTGGTCTGCTTGCAAAATGCACTTCTGCCAAAGCAGAAATTCTGGAAATCTTGTGCAGGGCATTGCACTGAAAAGCATGGGGAAGGGTGAGATAGGGTCAGGCTGCCTGGAAGTGCATGGAAAACATAAACCACCCACATAGCTGTGTGCCGCTTCTATTTATAGTGCAAGAAGTCATTTCAGCTCTGTTTTCCCTCTCTCCCCACCTATCTCAGTTTGTTTTTCAACTTTGTTCTCCATTCAGTTTGCCTTCAGTGTGCCAGCTCGAGAGCCGGCCGCTCTGCCAAGCCTGCTCTTCTGATAAAAACCCCTGCTGCAGTCTCCAGAGCCGGCTGCGTGGCCTGGGCTGACCTGCACTTCTCGTCCTTGCCTTGACTTGGTTTTTCCTAGAAGAGCAGCTTGCTGTGTGCTTGCCAGAATGTGATCCTGATAGCTGCTGGTTTAAGTAGGATTTTTGTGGTTTTTTTTTTTGTGTGTGTGTTAACTGCAGTGAGGTGGTTTTACCGTATCTGCAGAGGAAAATACAACAGAAAATAGACTCAGACTTGTTTGCTGACAGACAAATTGGATTGCTGTAGTGGTAACTTAGTATTACGAGAGATCCACTGCTGCAGTGGATGGGTCTCTTGTTTTTGTTAGCTTCTAAATCACATTAAGGGTTTCCCAGTCTCTCTTGTGGACATGTAAACTACGATGATTTAATTTTTTTAAGCCCATAAATAGTAAGTTTGCTTTCTTCTTGCAGGTTCCCCAGCTGACAGTGATTGAAAGATAAAGATCTTTACTGAGGGAATCTTTGCAGGTGCTGATATTTCTCTCCAGCTTTCATAGTTTCACAGTTCTGACTTCTGTAAACACCTGGTTCTCTGGCTAGATCATGGAGGAGATCATATGAAGACTTACTCAGACGAATGTCAGTGCCAAAATCCTTGGATTAGCTGTGTCCCAGAGTTCATTTTACTGCTTGAAACTTCCTCAGTTTCAGGTAAAGCTAATAGGAGTTTCTTTCCAGTTGGTACTGTCTTTGAAAATTTCTGCCTCTGGTTGTGAAGAATCTGAAGAATCTGCAGGAGAGGACGGATGAATCCAAGCGAAGTTGTAGCACATCAGCATGCTCAAGTCAATAATCTTGACTGCGCTCACACCAGCACAGTCTTTTCATTTCAACTCAGGTGTTATTTTGTATACCTTGTGAAAAATCTTGGGCTGATACGTGTTGAAACCACAGCACATTTCCTCAGAACTGTTGTTTGTCAGTGATGAGCAAATACCTTGGACTAGAGTTGCATTAGATAGACCACAAAGGGACAAGTCAGATGTTTTATTTTTTTTTACTTTCGTTCTTCATTCCAATGTTTTTTTTCTTTGAATAATCTGTCAGATGACCCACGCCAAGGATTTCCAGTCAAGTCTTTGTGAGAGCATTTGATAAATTTTGCTAGGAAGTCATCAGTCTTGCATTTAGACATCTTGTTTTCCTCACTGAGATTCACAGTTCCTTCAGCAAACAGCAGCAGTGACACCTCCTTGGCTGATGCAGCTTTCTTTAATCTGAGCTGAACAACAAAGTTATTTTATTTTAATAAATTAGGACAGAACATATGCTCTCTCTCCATTTTATAGTAATTTTTTTGTTTGTTTTCCTGGGGGAATTTTATGCTACTGTGTAACTGGTATTTTCCTCTCTTTCCTAAGAATTTCCGATTATTTCTTCCTTCTTTTAAGGCACACTCAGTGTCTAAACTTGCTGGTATCCAGCTGTGAGAGGGATAGGAGAGAGAGGGGAGGAAAAAGCTTCAGAGTGTTTACCTGCAACTCTTCCTTGTGTATGGGTTGGGCTGTCATACCTCTTGGTGAGGGTGGGGCTGCTTCCCCTGGAGCTCGCCCTGTCTGCTGCACTGCAGTGCAGGGCTTGCCGGGGTCAGGTGCGTTAGAGTTTGCCTCTTTACGTGGAGAGTGAAACTGTGGACTGTGGATTATGCCTCCTGTTACCTTCATTGGTTTAACTGCTAGCTGCAGTAAGGTTTGTCACACTAAAGGTGAGGACACCTAGCCAAAAAAAAAAAGAAAACCCTCTGTGGTTTCAGTTAATTCCTCTTAACAACTTAATGTTGCTTGTGTGGGGAGGTAACCTCAAAGTATTTTTCCAGAGTTGAATACTTGGAAGCAGAACGTGTGTGAATGAGTGATCAGCAGCTGCTTGAGTGTGTGATTAATTTTGTTTGACAGACACAAGTTGTGCTGATTGCGGAGCAGTGAGGGTGCTTTCATGCTTTTTCAATTACTCATGAATTCCAGAGGGTATCTTAGGACGCCGTGCTTGGCATGGGTGCTCAGGCAGAGAGAACAGCTGGATTAAAGACTAACACTGAAAGTGTTCTGCAGAGGAATCCAGTGAGTGACTTGAATACATTCTGTGCAGAAGCTAAAACTGCTGAGCACTTAAGATGTAATGCTGAGGAGCACGAAAGGGGAAACCTTGTCTATTATGAAAATGGAAGTAGTGTCTCAAGTTGAATTTCCTAGTTACGGGAGAACTGATGAGACAGGTAGCTTTGCTTTGGAGAGCTAATGATTGTTCGTCGTCTAAAATGTTAAGGAGTTTTGGACATTCTGATCTCAAATGCCTGTTTGTTTTGCCTGTCATTAACAGCTTTTTTTTTTTTTTTTTTTAAGCCACAAACCCCAAACTTTCTCTCTGCCTGACATACATATTTGCATGTTCATGTATATTGTAAAACAAAAAAAAATGATTTCTGTATTCACATGGGTAACTTTTCTGTCCTTTCCCACAGAGCATGAATGCGTGTGATCTTGCAGTACATAGCAGTTTGACACAAGCTCACTTTGCATTGTTTCATTTCAGGACATTTCACGTGTCCTGCAAATTGTTAAGTTTGTTACTTTCCTTATCACAGTTCAACTGGGGAAAGGGAATTGTCACGCTAGCTGGAGAACTCCGCATATACTGTGCCGTGCTGGCCGATGGGCCGGTCTGTTTGCTTTCCAGCTTCTTGCTAAAGGCTGAGTCATTGTTGCTGTTATAACAAATACGTATTAGATAGCTTATCGCTGCAAAACTGCTTCTCGTCTCTTGCGGTTAATGATAGCAGAAGTTTCAGGCTCTGGAGTCAAAAACAAGTCCTTTCTTTGGTTTGTTTTTCTTAGTGACAGTATCAAAAGGTACGAAGCATTTCCAACACCTCGTATGGCTGATCTGATGTTTACATTTAGCTGACAACAGATAGCATCACCCCAGCCCTTCCAAAAGGTGCAGCTAGTCCTCTCTGTCTGCAGCAGCTTTGTGGTTAAAGAACCCTCTTTTGCTTTGGCGGGCAGAACACAAATTTGGGGGTTGCAGGTGTGGACTTCCTGTAAGTGAAGAGAATTAGTACCTATTTCAGTGCTTCGTAAAGGAAATCATAGCAACAGGATGCAAATTCATGGTCATCTAACTGCAGAATTAACTTCTTGAGGAGCAGAAGGCACTCAGGCACCTCCTTGGAAAAAACAGGGTGTTGGCTAGGGAGATCAGGGAACTGTGCTTCCTGAACTTTAAACTGTAGAGTCTTTTAACACGCTGATGGGTAGTTAGGTCATTTACGTGCCTGGAGACATTTTTCATATCTGAGTCTAGCTCCTCGTGATTTCGGTGAGAACTGAGGTTGCTGTGGTCGCTTGGCACCAACCATTTCTCTGTTCCAAAAGAGCTGCAGCAGCTGTTTCACAAGGGTGTAGAGGGATAGTGAGTGTCAGCATTTAATTTTCATGATACCTCTCAGCAAAACTTCTTAAAGATGCCATGTTGCTAGGAATGCTGGTGCAGACTTGGGTCCAGCAAAACTCTGGATCTGTGCTCAGCACCTCATGCAGTCTGTGAGAGCATGGCGGGGCCTTTCTTCAGGAGGGCTGGCTTCAGTGGAAACCATATATCTTCCTCTTCCAGCCCAGCTTCTCATTTATTTTGTTCCTTTTTTTTTCTCCCAAAGAAAGGAAATTACAGAACATTTGTTGCATTATTTGGTATCTTTAACTCACTGTTTTGATTTTTGTGGGTTTATCTTCCTGCAGCAAAACCGATAAGGAATGGCTTTGCCAAATATTAGGTCACATTGTTTGATACACGTAATGTGTTTACGTAACGTGAGGCCTGTGCTGATGACTACACTGTGATTACAGTAAAGGGACCGAGAAGCTGAAATGCCTAATCTTAAAATTACAAGTATCCTTGGATTTTTACTTTGGAGTGCTTTTTGTGCAGTGCTGTATCAGTGTGGTTAGTTCCCTTTCATGTGAATAGAGTTTGGCCTAATCTTTTGTTTTTTTTTTTACTACTATTTAAATCCACTGTGCTACTCTTTTAGCAAACAATATGTTCTCAAAGATCCTAGAAGGATCTACTAAAGAATTGCTTCCTCTCTTACTAGAGTATGTCTGGAAATAAAGGCCATAAATGTTTGCTGCTGCAGCAAAATCCATTCTGTTTAGGTGTCATGCACAAATATTTTACTGATTGAGCCACAAGTACTTTAAGCTATTTCTCAGCCTGCTCAAAGCAGTTCCTCGCAAGTAATGCGAACTGTGAAAAGCTTTACTTTTTACTATTAAAAAAAAAAAAAGGGGGGGGGGTTTAAATTATCAGCATAAAGAACAAAAAATGTGCTTGACACACTTGATTTGAAATAACTTTAATCTGGTGGAGTATGTTTTCACAGTTAACGTCTTAATGGAAAAACTATTTCTGGTGTTTTACACAACAGGTACGGCTGAAGCTTGGAATTCTAGGGGTCTGACTGCAAATTCTAGCTTAACAGGGTTAAATCTGGCCTGGAATGATTGTTTAATTTTATGTTTTCAGCACGAGGCATTCATTGAGGTTAATAGTGTATCAGATGTTGGCAGAAACTCACTTTTTTGCACTTCTCTGAAATCCTTGTTATGACTCTTCGCAGAAGTGAGTGTGTGGAGTACTGTGGTGGCAGTGAGTACATGAAATTACTTGGCCTGGAAATCTTTGTTCTGATCTCTTTCAAAACCCTGGAATTATTCCTTTTTCCAGGAAAAGCCTGAAGACATGCAGATGTGCTGTACCACAAACCGGCCATTCTTGCAAACTGGGCGCTGATGGAGCTGATCAGCCCATCAGTGAGCAGGGTGGCTGGCTGGTTGCATGTGCACATCCGCAGGTCTGAATTCTAGCAAGCTAAATCACCTCCCGGTGGTCTTGGGTAACTGCAGCATAGGAAGTTAGATGGACTACTTTCTGGAAATGGCTTGATGTCCTAAGGTGGCTGGATTTCACTGCTCAGTGTCTTAAATTTTTCACTTCTTGACTGAAGATGATGCTTTTGTTGTACATGTAGACTTCTTTCAACAAAGGTTCAAAGATCTCCTGTGTACAGTGCAAAACACAAGAATGTACTTTAGTTGAGTAGGGTGGGCTACTTGTGTTGTCTAAAGAAATCTCCCAAAATAAAGATTGACACTACTTTTTTGAGGAGGAGCTCTTTGCTGTGGAAACAGGAGGGGGAAGAAANAAAAAAAAAAAAAAAAAAAAAAAAAAAAAAAAAAAAAAAAAAAAAAAAAAAACGTAAAGGGACAGCTGTCTGTGAGCTTGAGTCTGGAAAAGCTAGTGTCCATCTTACAAGAAGCAGCATTAATTAAATGCAAGACATTTTCCTTCTCCGGTATCACAATCAGGGGAGCAAAGTCTGAACTGTTGCCCCCATGGGAGCAGCCCCACCTGCGGTACCTGAACTGTCTGTCACATAGCGTGTGTCATGCCTTTGTTGCAGACATCTGTTTGTTTTCAAAAACTACTCTTAATGAGAAAGAAAGCTTAGACAGTTTAAAAAGCTTACTTAAAAAAGGAAAAATTACTGCTATCTCAAACGTAATGTATGTGTTTCTCATGTATGGATTACATAGCAGCTAATACAGATAAAATGTAGACTTTTCTCCCAACACAGAGACATTAATCATCATTTTTGCTTGCTTGACCCTAGGCTATGGTGGCTTGTTATCCAGGCAATGGAACAGGATATGTGCGCCATGTTGATAACCCCAACAGAGACGGAAGATGTGTTACGTGTATATATTATCTTAATAAAGACTGGGATGCCAAGGTATGCAACTTCTTTCTACAGATTTTAAGTATTCTTGCTAATATGTCTTTGCTGTAGGTCTTTGTTCACATTCCTTCCCTATGTCTGTGGTTAGCTGTTCTTACCTGTGTTAACTGTGGATGCCCTTTGCCCCACTGATTGTGCTCTGAAGTTGTGGCGTTTATTTTTGAGGTGTCGGATAGTTCAAGTGAGCTCAAGTCTTCATATATTATTGTGGATGGGAGGTGCAGAGCAGTTAAGTGTTTGTAACACAGTTCAAATGGTCTAAGAATTAACTACCAGTAGTTTAAGGCTCTCTGTAGATGTGGTGACTAATGTTTTAATAAGGATTATCCTAGCATTTCAGTGGTTTATGTAGGTTTGGAGAGGGGATATAGCTAACCGGGTGTGATAAAGGCTTTTATTTCAGCTCCATGTACCTGAAAGACTTTTAAATGTGGTATTAAGTACTTTGAAAATAATGTTTCATTATATCTAATGCATTGGTTTTAACTATTTAACTTGTAGGTAAGTGGAGGCATCCTCCGGATATTTCCAGAAGGTAAAGCCCAGTTTGCTGATATTGAACCCAAATTTGATAGACTGCTATTCTTCTGGTCTGACCGCCGCAACCCTCACGAAGTACAGCCAGCATTTGCTACAAGGTAGGACTGATGGGAGCAGGTACATTGCATGGTGCTGCTTTTATCAAAACGGGAGGGAATCCCAATGAGAAAAGGATGAAACTGCGAACTGTGACCTGATCCTAGGTATTTGGATGTCACGTTCCAGTTACACTGCAGCAAACGTTTTTCTTTTTTCTTTTCATTTTTATGTATTTAATGTTTTTTATCCCTGATGGTTGATATGGCTTCTGCTGTGCTGCTGAGTTTGTACCAGTGTCTGATCTCATTTTTTGGAGAGAACATTATCTTAGCCAGCGTCGGTAGGGGGTAGTACTTGAAACCTCAGGCATTTGTGAGCACATACTTGACAGAGCTGGGTGGGAGCACACACAGCTGTAAGCAGACCCCTTAGCCAAGGGGTATTGCTTGCATTGTTTCTGTGTAGTGTCTTGGGGCCCTTGCCATTGTCATTAGCAGAGTACTGTGTTTTGTAAAGATTGACCATGTACTTCATGTCTATGCCTGCTTGCATTGGGGTGGATGTAGTTGTTAGCAGGTAGTCAGGTTCACTCTCCCATTTTGCCCTGCAGGTGACTTAGTTTGGGAATTGGGAGAGGGCCGTGGGCCAGTAATAACATTGGCAGACAAATCTCTTGTTTTTCTTTGGAGTATTGCAAGGGTTTGTCCCACTCTGAATCCCAGATGGAACTTGAAACCTCTTTTGTCATTGTTCAGAGGAGATGGTGGTGCTGAATGTAGGCGCATTTGCTGCCTGGCATCTTGAGTAAATGCTACCAGATCGTGTTAATAGATAACCCTGGGAGTCGTTAATCCAAACTTCCTCCTGCACATCAAAACCTGGGACAGCTTTTGATGCTCAGAGCACTGAACATTAACTAGGGCGGTGAGATAACACAAGCACCTTTGCAAGGAGTCATTATTTGAAACTGCAGTCAGCACGTCCTCTTACTCACAGCCTTGTCCTCTTACTCAGAGCCCTTCGCTAGGCTGAAGCACACTCCCTTCCCCCTTCTGTGCTCTGGGCAGAGGGTGAAATGCCATTTACTAAAGCTCCTTAAAGTATTTTCTCAATAGCTGGCATTTCATATTTAAATCCTCTGTGGGCCATAGAAAACCAGAGGAGCTGTGTAAGAAGGGGGAGTTAATTTTCCCTTCTGGCAAATGTCCAAAAAAGATTTCTTGCAGTGTGACTCAGCGATGGACTTGACCGAGTAAAGTAAAAGATGAGGTCACGGGGCAGGGTGATGTGGTCAGAAACTATATTACAGTTTCTGGGCAGGAACTGTCATAGCAACTCATTGGGGGAGAAAAAGTGTGTACTTAGAGCATCAGTATTACCCTTTCAGTGAATATTCAGACAATGCCTTCGAGCGGGGTGGGGGGGCAGAAACAACCCTGCTCTGCTCTGTGAAATCTGTCTTCATCTGAACTGACTCATTTAGCTTATCAAGTGCTTCACTATAGAATGTTTTTCTTCATAGTTCAGGAGGTCTTTTTTCATCCCTTTCCCTAGGTACGCAATAACAGTGTGGTATTTTGATGCAGATGAAAGAGCACGAGCTAAAGTAAAGTATCTAACAGGTAATCTCTTGTTTAAAATCTCCTGTTCTTTTTTCTTTTTCCTGGAAGAATAGCTGGCTTTCCAGCCTCATCTCCTCAGCCCACCTTGTGCACAAAAAGAGGGGAAAAAACCAACTGATGTAGTGAGGTTTTACGGAGAAGGTGATCCAGTGGCTGAGCTGCTAGCCCTGACTTGGGAAATCCAGGTCAGCTCCTTGTTCTGCACACACTTCCTCTGGGACTGAGGCTGGTCAGGGTTTTTGTATGGGGGATGCAGCCTCTCCCTACCCCTGTCTCTAGTAGGTGTGGAGGCTGTGAGGTGCTGCAGGACTGAGAACTGAGTAAGTACTGTTGATGGGATACAGTGATCTGACAAGTGAGTACAACTGAACTCAACTAGAATCCCTGTACTGGAAAAACAAAGCCTAAAATTAAAATCTGCAGTCAAAGAATGGAGTGACTTCCTCCATTTTCAATTCCACATATCTACTGTCTCTTTTCTGGCTTCTCCCTCAAGAGGAAGTTGTTCTAATTTTCCTGTTCAAATTAGCGTTATAAGGAGAAATGGCCCAGCACTTCTGTCATGCTTGCAACTGCAACGCAACTTTGCATCAGCTATGGTAGTTCAGAAATAGGCCACCATCACATGTACCGCAGGTGCACGTACGCACAGGGCCAGTTTCTCGACAGTTTTGTTAGAACAGGCCGACTGTGAGCACATGGGGCCCGTCGCTTCCAAATCACACTCCTGTTTGTTCCTTTTCGGGGCTTGGAGTGCCATTGTAGCACTGGAGCTGCAGTTCTGCTGCCCGTGGTGTGCTCCTGGCTGGCTGCGTTTCAGGAAACAGATCCTCAAACATTTCTCAGAGAAATGCTACTCCTGTCTAGGTTGCAGGGAGCCAAGGTGGGGGGAGGTCAGGGCAGCTTCAGGCTGGCAATGGCACTCGCAGGCCATCAGGAATGCTGGTGACGCCTGCCCGGCTCCGCGGGGCTCCACGGGAAGCATGTTGGTGTTTGTAAGTCAGCCTTCACATCACGCGCATGTCACCCTGTTCCTCGTGAAGCCACCAAGAGCAGTCGGAACCCTTGCTGTTCTCTCTGTGCAGAAGTGGCTCGAGGGAGCTCACACGTGAGCCGGGGCACGACCCCCCCCCCCCCCCCAGTCCCCTCCCTCTGCAGCATCCCCCTAAGCTGCAGGACCTCAGGAAGGAAGGAGGAAGTTTAAATTTTGGTGTGGGTTTGTTCTGTAACAGATTCCTATTCTCATGTTGTTGTGGTTCCAGTTTCATTTGCAATTACAATCGCATTCTTTACTCTTCATCTGTAGCAAGAATTGTGCAAGAATCTTTATTTTCAACTGATATTAGAAGATCAAGTTATAAAATGGAATAGCAAATAGAAAGTTATTAATTTTTTGGCTTAGGGTCAGTCTAACTAAAGCCACGCAAAAACACGTGAATTCTTCATGGATATGGAGTGTTGTCTGTTATTGTTTTGATAGCTGAACTTTTTCTGGGTGTGCCAGGTTGTCAGGAAAAAAGGACAGAAGAGGTGATTTTTAGTTTTTCTTATTATTTAGTAGTTTAGTCCAGTGGGATGTTGCATTTAAGAAATCCTTAAGAAATCCTATTTCTTCACAGATGAATATCCAGCAACTCTGGATTTTCTGATACAAAATAATGGACCAAATCCTTCATTTTTTATACAGCTGTTCTTAAAGCTTTCTTTTGTAATGGCTGAGGTGATGAGTTTCAAACCTGCAGGGATGACGGTTGACTATCTAGCAGCCAAAGAACAGTCTGCTCTCAGAGATGAGTACCCACAGCGCACTGACGTTACAGAGCACAGGCACAGAACGGTGTATTTGGGTAGATCTTACGTTCTGGGTGTTTGTTGAAGGTACTCTTGTGAAAACCAACCTGGAAGGCGTTGTAGCGATTCTACAGAGTGCAGTTGATAAATGCTGAACCGTAATACTGATTTCCTTTCTGTGTTTCTGCAGGTGAAAAAGGTGTGAGGGTTGAACTTAATAAACCTTCTGACTCAGTTGGGAAAGACGTTTTATAAGCCTTTGATTTAGCAACTCTCCTTGCTATACTCCCTGATAAATCTTGATGCTATCTATTAACTTTTGAATGTGAATAACAAGATAAACGAAAATCAACGACAAACCAACATTTTAATGAAGAAGCAAACAGTGTTTCAATGTTGCATCAAATAGAAGATTTTTTGACTGCTGAAGCATTGTACTATGTGATTGTGACTCCAGGCCTGTGACTGCTTATGTGAAGAAGATAAGCAATCAGTCAGAAACAACATATGCATCTGGACATAAACAAGTGCCCTACATAGAATTTGTTCATCCTTATATTTTGCCAGACCTGTCATCCAGCTGAATCCAATTCATCTCTCCCTTTTTTTATATGGTAAAAGTTTGAATTTTGGGTAATTTTTGTATGACCAGGTACAGTTTATCAAAATTGAGTCTTAAAAAAAAAAACTGAAAAAAAATTTACAGTATTCTCCAAAATAACATGAATCTATTTTTGTAAAGCTGTTCATACTGTTCTCCTCTGCCATGAAAGACCTAATTTAATAGAAGGGTTGCCAGTAACTGATAATCACTTTAATTTTCTTTACACCTTAAGTCAGAAAAGGAGCACTTTAATTACCAGCTAAAAACCTGATTGTTTCATATCATATCTCACACTAATCTTAACCTTTAAAGATTGCTGCTGTATTGTTTTTTTGACTATACCCTCTTGAACCTTATTAACAGAAGCAAGACAGTATCTCGCTATTAGTAACATTCAGTTTGTGGTTTTGTATGTTGAATCCACAGAGGGGAAGTTTTCAGTCTCTGTTTTTGGTTTTGTTTTGTTTTTTGGTTTTGGTTTGGTTTTAAGTGACTGGCACTAAGTGAACTTGACACTATCAGTTGCTGTCATTGGCTTTGGGGACCTGGTAAGCACCACCAAGTTACAGGAGCATACAAGGGCTTTCCTAGGCTATTCGAGGTACCCAGAACCTCCTTACATACTTGACAGAAACTTTGAGCTTTCTCCCTTTTCTAAAGAATACTTGCTGCCCTCCTTTCCTTTGTATATAAGTTAATAGAATACCTAAAATTTGCTTTTTTTTTTTTTTTTTTTTTTTAAATTTCCTTTCCAAATGTTGGTGTCCCTTGCAGTCATTAAGTTGACACCTTGGTCTATTATATAGTATCAAGGAAATGGTCTGCGCACTGGAGCTGAAGTGCATCACTGTAGGCTCCGTGTGCAATACAGCTTTACATTCTCACTGTGCTGAAGGATTTCCCCAGAAGGCACTGGCCTTGATCAGTACTGAGATATATATTGAGCAGGAAAACCTTTACTCTCTTTTACATTGTTTTCATTTTCTGAAGGAGAAGGGGACATCACAGAATAAAAGTGATATGCAGAAATTTTGATACTTTTATTTTTAAGAAATAGATGTTTTGGACACTTTTTTTTCCTTTAATTTTCCTGAGCTTTTAAAAGCTTCAGAAAACAAAAGCAAACCTATAAAGACCGCATTCATATTTACAGGAGCTAGGGGGCTGATCAGCTTACCCACTGCAGTTTTCTATCTGTCCCTTATTTCCTTACTTAGCCAAAACAATGTGAGTGTACAGAAATATTTCTGTATATATTACAACTTGTGACAATTTTAGCGTCTGTATAGTTTGTATTCAATTAGAGACCTTTTCTATGGAAAGCTCAGTAATTTTTTATTAAAAAGATTACTATTGTTCATGTAAAACATGAAAAAGCTAATTGTTTAGTAACAAACTGACAGAAGGGGAAAAATTCAGTATTGGTATATCATTTAGGAGAACAAACGGAAATCCCAGTTTTGTTTTGATTTCACTTTTCCTTTTTTTTTTTAAACAAATTCTTGCCCTTTGCAGTTCTCTTCCTCTTTCCTCTCTTCCCAGGAAAAAAAAAAAACAGACAGGATACCTTTACTGTAAGTGCCTCTGCCATCCTGGCCAAGGAGTGCAAATCTTCGTTGCTGTCTGGTCTGCAGTGCATTTAGGCTCAGTGGAACAAGCAAAAAAGCCACTTCTTCTACTTCATCTTCCTTAATACTGCATTAATGGAGGTTTGGTTGGTTTTGATTTAGAAATGTACAGCGTAAGCCTTTAAACTCATTTCAGTCCCTCTGTAGTTCAAACTTCTGCAGTTACACAACGTATCAAATTCTAATCGCTGTAGGTTTGTGCTTGCCAGACGGGTTTACAAAGTGCTTAATTTTTCACTCCATGTAAGTCATTACGATAGGGTCAACAAATCAGGTCAGCTGTTTCTTCAGTGTCCTTTAGAAACAGTTCGTTTCATGTCGGTTGAATATTCAGTCTCGAGCATCACCAAGCAGGTCCTTGTTTTAAAAATATTTTTTAAACTGTCTTACGATCTGTGTGTCTAGTGCTGGTTAAAGATAAAGCTTCATAATGCTATTTTTATTCATGATGTTAGCCAGCTGTAAAATATGAGACCTTCATCTATAGCGGGCGAAGAAATTCAGGATTCATTTACAGGTTGCCTATTAAGTTGTGTAATTTGAAAAGCAGTGTTCGTTATGAAAGAGCTCTCAAGTTGCTTGTAAAGCTAATCTAATTAAAAAAAGATGATGTATAAAGGTTCTTGAAAACAATGTGGTTATTTGTGATCTATGTAACTTCTAGAAGCTACTCCGTGGTAGTTAGTTTATAAATGTCCCTGATAACGGGGGCATGTGGATTTCTGTGTTTTGTACCAGAGCTGTTTTTACTCTGGAGAAGGGTCTGAACTGTCTTGAACATGAACTCTACGTGGGTGTGGTGATTGTTCTCCGCATGATTTTCTCCATCAAAACCAGCCCCAAGCTTAGACGGGCTGGAGCAATGCTGCGCACGGAGGCGCTTGTTGTTTCCCACCACTTTCTGGTAGGTGCAAGAAGCACTAAATGAACGTCCTGCTCAGATAGGACTGGGTAAGGTTTAATGGGAGCTCTTTTACATAGGTCCCCATGAACTGTGAGCCCTTTGAAGACTGCAGGGGGGCAGTACGGTCGGCAGAAGGGCCCCCACAAGATGCCTCACAATTTTCCTGTGTTCCTCAGCTGAGCCTCGCAATGGCTGTCCAGCAAACAAGGCAGCATCTCAGTGGCTGTGCTTCTGCCGTTGCTCCAGCTCATGTGAAGCCCCAGCACCTGTGGTTGCCTGGGTTCAGGAGGAGTTGCCTGGGTCTCCAGGTGCATCCGTCAGCCCCAGCACACGTTTTGCCACACGGGTGCCTGCTGGGCTCAGCTCTGCGCCAAGGCGACGGCTTCTGTCAGATGCTGGTCTCGAGCCTCTGTGCAGCAGCACTCAGCTCCTCCCAATGGGGGCTGAGGCTTTTCTGTGCTTCCCTGCAAATCTGACAGGAAGCTGAGCAGGGGAGGCAAATATCTTACATAAAACATCTGGCTGTGCTGACCGCCTGAAGGTCAGCGGTGGAAAGACCGCATCTCTAAGTCATGCTGATAAGCACAATCTGACTGGAAGGTGCCCCTCTTGTGCCTGCTGAATGGTCTGAAGAAGAGGGGAGATTGTGAAATGACAAAAGCGAACTCAAAATCTGTGAAACCAGGAAGTCTGGCATGTGTGTTTGGCCTGTAGGCATGCAGATGGCTGCATGCCTTGCAAATGCCTAGTGGGAATTCGTGAGTACTCAGCAGCCAAGACTTGGATTTGCATCTGGTCTGCTTTTTTGGGGATGGGTATGGATCAGCAGGAACTTGGGGCTCTGATAATTGGCTTTCATATAAACTACTTATTTAGCTTTTTCTGGGAATGTAAAGATCAAATGTGAATGGTTGCTGCAAACACAATGAAGCCTGTTTTGTGCCCTTATACTGCTGCAGGAGCTCTGTTGCTGTGAGGTGGCTGCTCCGGTTGAGATGCCTACCCCTGTCTGGAGGGAAGGGATAGCAGCTGCCAGGAGCAGGGTCAGGGTCCTCTGCCCTACCTGGAAAAGAGAAGACTGGGAGGGGATTTTATAAATATCTGACGGGTCAGTGCTGAGAGTATGGGGCCAGGCTCTCTTCAGTGGTGCCCAGCAACGGGGCAGTGGGCACAAGCTCGACCACAGGAAGCTCCACATGAACATGAGGAAAAACTTCTTTACTGTGAGGCTGACAGAGCACTGGAACAGGCTGCCCAGAGAGGCTGTGGGTTCTCCACTGGAGATGCTAAAAACACATCTGGATGCTCTCCTGAGCTGCAGGGAACCTGCTTTAGCAGGGAGCGTTGGACTAGATGATCTCCAGAGGTCCCTTCCAAACCCTATGATGCTGTGATTCTGTGACTTTTGCTACGCCTTACTCAATTAATCAACGCTTTCCCTGTAGCTTTGAGGATAGAATATACAACACACTTACTCCTTTCCTGATTTAAAAAAAAAAAAAAAAGGAGGAAAGAAACCCCAAGCCCATAGCAGAGCCAGGTACTGAGAGTTGGCTCTGAAAGTGGAAGGAGCAGATGAGATGCAGACCACCAACCTGCTGCGGGTGGACTGAAGCCCTTAGCGGGACAGGGAGGAAGGAAGAGCTGAATAGAAATGGTGAAGTGGGGCAGGAAGAGGCTGATGTGTGAGACCAAAATAAAACACGTGTGGGGTGGGTGTGAGGAATACGCAACGTAACCAAGCAAAACTGTTAAGGTGTCTCCTTCAGAGAGCAGCATGAAGAGCGAGGAGAAAGGATGTGCTGCACGTTTGTCTCAGGAAAGATGACTGTTGCTGCATCCCATCTGCCTTTCCCTTCATGGGTGGCTGTTGTAAAATAGCCTGCTTCCATGTCTGAAGATAAGAGGTCTGTAACATTTTGCTTGTCTGCCTCCCAGATGTGAGCTGTTGGACTTTGGGCAGTTTCTTCCTCTTATTAAAAGTGTGAATCCAGAGTTCCTTGCGGGGCTGTCTGTGTGTTGGAGTGGTTTGTTAGGGTGGAACCAGTCCTTGCCTGGACTCTTTTCAAGAGCTGGTGTGGTTCAGCTTTCTTTTTGCTTTTGATAAAAGTTGAACCTAGCATAACCAAGAAATGATAACTAAGAAACTAAGTAAGAAATTTGATTCTGACTCACAAATGGAAAGTCTAATACTTGCATATTGAATTTGGCTGTGAGCTGGTATTTCACTACCTGAAGAAACCAAGGGTTGTACAACGGGTCAAGCAAAAAAAATCAATTAGTGTAAGTCATGTGTGTTATAAATACATATACTAATTCAAGCAAAATAGAAGCAAGCTTTAACAAAAATCAAGTGTTAAAGTTTGTGTTGTAGTAGAGGACATAGTGAAGCATAAGAAGACTAGAAACATAAGAAAACCAGCATTTTGGGCCCCAATTAATTGCTGTCGCAGTCCCGAGAAGGTTTGTCATACGGTGAGGATGGAACTGAATGTGTCAAAAACAAACAAAAAACATAAATAAATAAAAAGAAAAACCACCCCCAAAACCCAAACCAACCTAGCCAGGAACAGCCTAAACACCACCAGCACCAAACCTGCGAAGTGCTGTCACCTCTTGGTGAGTGCAGTGCCCTGAGTTACTGAAGCTGAAAGGTGCTTCAAAAGAACTGCTTCTTACTGAGCACTGAGCAGCATCTTTGGCCATCAAAGAGAAGCTGTTTCCCCAAGGAAAATGTGGTTCTGGACACCACCAACGTTTGGTAAAGGGTCTCAGGGCTACATGTAATAGCTGGATCTGTTTTCTGAGACCAGAGTCCAGCTGACACTGTTCCTTCCAGCAAAGACGCTGTGCCGATAGCAGACAGCAAAGCTTCAGCTTGGGCTTATTTATTTTCCCTCTGCTTCCCCTTCCCCAGCCACAACATGGTAATGGGCACATCTTCTGCACAGTCACGTTTTCATGAACAAGCAAAAACTGTAGAATGTTAAGTCTCTTCAGACCTAAATGTTTGTTGTATGTAGAACCCTAAAAGGATGTAGGTAACCATTTCTAAACTTCTTAAGGTATTTTTCCCCATGAGCACTATCAGATATTTTTTTTTTAAAGCATTATTTAAAATAGTACACGTATGAACCAACTTCACATAGCTAAGTGTTACCGCAACCTACTTCACATACAAAATAGCCGCTGAGCCACTATAAGTCAGGCTTACACAAAACCAGGAAAGCACAAAGTGCAGGGTTTGGTGGTTTAGTGTTTCCACACACCCCCCCCCCCCCACTATCATTTTGATTCATGACTCAGCAAATCTGCCCACACTGGCTGTTATCTGGAGTGCAAGTAGCCGGAATGCAGAAATACCGTGGAAACCTCAGAAAGAGCCAGAGGGGAGCAACAGCGGGCAGCTGGGTCCCCCTACTGTTGTAACTGGCCCAAAGGAGCCCCAGCTAAGTTGTAGCAAGCAGGGGATGTGCATTTCAGCTGGAGGGCTGTCCTTACTCATTACGGTGGTGCGAGCTCTTGTTTAGATACTCGTAAGGCAGCTTCACCTTGCTCTGTCAATGCCACCTGCAACGATACATCCACCAGGGCTGGGGATGAAGGAGCAGGAGAGGAGGAGGCGGGCGGAGTCGCCTCTCCATCATTGAGAGTCTGGGTGTTTGTTCCACCTTCCCCAGGCAAGGGTGCATGGAGGACAGCAGCCCTGCCCGGTACCCCTCGGCATGCCTGGTGCCACTTCTGCTCGTGCACGTGCCTGGAGTTCCAAGCCCCTTTGCTGACAGCACTTCTGTGTCCTTGCCCTTGTCCAGGGAGAGCCCTGGCTTCCAGGCCGCGTTGGCTCCCGAAGCCTTGACTCAGGGACTGTCAGCCGGCCTGCAGGCATTTGCATCCTACCCATTTGTCAGCAATGGATTAAATTATAAAATACTTGGATGAGGAAAATATTTGGGGTTGTTCCTCTGCAGTTCCAGGTGGTAGCCAAGCCCTTGAAGCAGAAGTGGAAAAAAATGTATTGAGAAGCGTCACTGTCAAGTCATGGCCAGGAGCACAGCCTCCGGCTGCTGCTGTGTGACAAAGGCGTGGTGCTGCGGGCTGCTGAGGGCCTCCCCAAAGCAAACACGCTCCATTCACGCTGCCGGGGGTGCTCCTCCTCTCGGCGGAGGCGGTGGGATAGCCCATGACACGTCCAAGCTGTGGCAGCGTGTGCGGCACACCCTGCAGCCAGCGCTGGGTGTCAGGGACTTAACCACGCCAGCGCAACCCAGGAGCAGCTTCATACAGAGCTTAGGCTGCCCTTCTGTCAAAGAAAGGAAAAGGGGAGACCCAGGCAGACTGGAAACTGGTGCAGGATTCACAAACAGAGCATCTCGCTGTGCATCTCCTGAAACCGGCAACGCTTCAACGCAAAAACAAGGGGCTGGGATCAACACATCACACAGCAACCCAGCGCCAAGGGTGCTTGCCCAGCAGCAGGACCTCCGCTCCTCTGCCCTTCCTGGGGAAGTCAGGGCAGCATTTCTCTTGGGATCTGCTCCAGGGTGGGCACAAACTGACCACGACCCTACGAGTGGCTCCATGCCTGTGCTTACACTTACCGGGGGAGAGCTCTGCCTGCAAAGAGATTACAAGGAAGGCTTGGCTTAAGGCAATTTCAGGCATCCTCCTCCAACTTCAGCTCTACTCATCCTTTTTTTGGGGAACGCTGGTGTCCAAAACACCTAGCAAAAAGCTCCAAATCACAGCATCTCTTACCACTTGGGACATGTATCTGCTTTGACAAAACTCCATTTCAAGAACAAAGCGCCTGCTCAAACGTTAGCAGCGAAACCTCTTGGGTGGTGTCCTCTTAACTCTGAAATCACCAGGGAAAAGATGCTAGATGATAGCTTGAGCAGCCTTTTGGGGTTTTGCAGTGCCTGAAATACCTCCCACTTCCTGCCATCAGAAGCCTTCTCCTGCCTCCTAAGGCTCTTACAGGTACATTCAAAGTTAATTACGTCTGAGCTTTAACCCACATTGTGCGCAGCACCGGTAATCCTGGCTGCCCCGTGGGGAAGCAGCAGTTACAAAACACCTTCCCAGGGTGGGCAGCGAGAAGCAGGGACCCAGCTGCCCGGTCCTCCACCAACCTTGGACGAGCAGAGCTTCCTTTAGCCTTGGTTGGTGTCATGGTGTGTGCCTGGCCCCTCCTGAAGGCTCTGGTGCATGGGCTGGGGTGGCATCCCTCCTTCCCTCAGACCAAAGGGGCTTTGAATTTGTGAAGCTGTAAACTGCTCTGGTGGGATTATTTATGGCTTCTGAGAAGCAGCAGGAGATGGTTTCTTCCATCTGCAGAGCTTTTGGCCCCTCCCAAAGCACAAGCCCCAGCCCCCCGGTGACTCCAGCGCTGCTTACAAGTGAGTGGCAGCACATCCCCGAAGAGATCCTTGTGGGAGGAAAACAGGTCATTGCCTGGATGCTTCTGGGCAGCAGGAAGGCCAAGGCAGGGCTCTGAAGCAGTAAGAAATAGTGTAAGGGCACAGAGGCCCTGTGGCTGCTCCTCCTATTGGCAACGTGCTGAATTGAGCTGCTAGAAGAAGTACAACTACTCCTACAGCTAAGATGCTGTACTGGGATTTCACCGAATTCTGGTCTTCATTTTACCCCAGATTTCTCTGGTGTGCAGCTTCTGACAGACCTCTGAAGAGAAGGTAGCTGCAGTGAGGGCACAAATTATGGCCCAGAGTTTGATGTCATTTAAAGAAAAAGTTCTTTACTGCTTCTAAGCTGGGCAATAGGGGAGCCAAACATTCGGCTCGTCACTTTTTGCTCCTTCAGACATTCTTTGCTACACATCTAGGACACAACAGGTCTAATACTTGCGAGGGCAAAAAGGTGGATGAGATGTTGCAGATGATAGGGTGTGGCTGGAACAGGGTGAGATATTCAGGCCAAGCTGCTGCACCTTCTTAGAAACTTAATCTAGTCTTAAACAGCCTGGCCTGGCACAAGCTAAAAAGGAAACGAGGGATTAGGGACATGGCCACCTCCCTTTTTTAGCTTTCACACCCGCAGCACACTACCCGTGTCGCACCCCCCTGGCTCCCACACTTAGCCAAGGAGCAGGAGATGCATTTTGTGTTTTATAAACCCCTCTGGCTCCTTACAGGTCGGTCCTTCCTCCATTCTAGAGCTGGGCCGATGCCTCAGTGTGACAGAAAATCCAAATTTTCACTGCAATGGATACCAGAGGCACAACGCACGCACACCGTTAAGAGACACCTTTGGGATTATCCACTGAACCCTGAACTAGAGGAAGGAGCTCCTCCCTCATCTTCCAAGTCCCTCTGGCAGAGGCTAAACACTCACAGAAAAGCCAGTTGTGCATTTTGCTTCCCAGCTGGTTGCAGACCCCCCCTCCCTGCCCACCCTTCCTCCTGCTCCTCCACCTCGGCTGTGGTCCCAGTGCAGTCCTCAGCCTGGGGCGCCGGTGTAGGTGGCAGAACGACCTGCTAACTCCCCTCCTCCGGCTCTTTCCCTGCACAGGTTGGGATGGAGGAGAGAAGCATTCCTTCAGTGTAAGGAGTGCCATCTAATGGCCTAGTGGAGAATCCCAAAAGGCCCCACACTGCCTCGTGTCTTGCTATTTTAGAGGGAAAATTTTACTACTGAGTGCTGGCTACCACGTGAAAAGCTGCTGATAGAGAGCGTCTGCCTCACTTCTGTCGAGACTGTGTCAGGCAGCAACAAGCGCATCCTCGCAGGGGAACGTAGGTCAGAAGTGACCTCTCAGTGCCCATTCAGTTTAGGGTGGCTAGATGTGACGCACAGACACCTTGCTCAGGGCTGGCTGTCTCCAGTCGACCGATGCAGCATGCAGCGGTGGTGACAGTTTCTTAACATTCTCTATCACCCCACCATCACCATGGACTGATCCAACTTATTTAGAGGAGATGTCCATCTCACTTTCCCTCAGAAACTCAAGTGTTCCTGCTACCCTTTGGTGCAAGGTCACTGACTTGAATTTAAGGGAATAGAAGGGTGCTTGCTCCATGGATAGGGAAAAACACAACGGAACTGAGAGGCTACAGAAGAACGCACAAAGAAGAAAATCCTTACAAGCAATTTACCCCACAGCACATCTTGCTGCTGCAGCAAGAGAAGCTTGAAGTTTGAACAGCCACTTTGCTTTTCTGTGATTATTTGTTAATCGTCCAGTTACAGCTAAGCCCTCTCTAGCCTTTGGTTTTGTAGAACGTTACCGCATTGGTATGGTGGTGGGTAGCAGAGCACAGCGTAAGTCCTGCTGCAGGTTGTTCTAAATGAACACTGTGTTGTTCTCTTGAAAATGCTGGAGGCGGCTGCCCAGAGAAGCTGTGGGTGCCCCATCCCTGGAGGTGCTCAAGGCCAGGCTGGATGGGCCCTGGGCAGCCTGATCCAGTGGGTGGCAGCCAGCCAACGGCAGGGGTGGGGCTGGGTGGGCTTTGAGGTCCCTTCCAACCCAAACTGTTCTGGGATTCTGTGATACCCGAGTCTCCTTTCTACGAACGTTAACCGATTCCCACACAGGGCAAGCAGCAGCACCTCCCCTGAGAAGTGTGCTTCCAACTAAACATAAACAGCCCACTCACCAGATTACTCACAGGAGTCAGGGCTGAACCCGCTGTAAGAGCCCACTTCCCTTGGCACGCAGATATTCCACGTGAATACAAATAGTGGCTGTACCACTGGCGATGGACGAGTGTAGAATGATCATTTTTTAAACACACTACAAACCAGACTACTTCCATCACGCATCTTCTTGCAAAACGTTCATGGATTTTTATTAATCTGGAGAAAAACCCTACTTCCAACTTCTTTGTCAGAACTCATCACATATTATGAAAACTTTTGAGATAACATTTCCATAAAAAAGTAAAAAAAATACTTGAAAATACTTGACCGTCAGGACCTGTTGCCCAATAACCGATTTCCAAGCAGCTCAAGAGCAGCCTCACGTATCAAAATGAAACAGCTGTGCTGCTCCTATTAAGGCAGTTTAACCTCTAGAAGTGAAAGCTCTCTGAATCACCCTGAGCAATTCCAGTATCAACCAGAGACTGCTTTTGCCTTTAGTTTGCAGAACCGTTTGTTTGCTGGCAAATAGCACACATACGCTTGATCTCTTTCACAATTTGTCCCAAACATCAAGTACACTAACTTGCTCCTAGTCAGCCAACTTGCATGCAGTAGTAGATTTGTTCAAGATTCACTGCTCCACCAGTCTGCCTCATTACAGGCAGCAACCAAACTCACTCAGGACAAAGATAACGGATACAGAAGGCAAAGTCTCCCCCCTGTGACTCAAATGCACTAGCATATCCTGAGAACAGCCTTGGTGCTCGTTATTGAAATGCCAGGAGGGGAACTATTCAAAACAGCACCTCATAGGAACAGCATTCACAACAACATACGCCAAACCCAAGGCCATGACCTGTTAGTAACAGCCTGCAACATGCGGCAGTTGCAAAGCCTATCCACCCAGCTTTTTCCAGTCATCTGTTGTCTGACCCAAAAATCAATCAATTTTTTTTTTTTTTTTGGAAAAATTGATCTATTTTAGGGATTTGTATATTTGAGAAGAGGATTTTCCTATAGCTTAAGCTGGAATACATTTGACAACAGTCATAATCCTCTCCTCTACTCTAACCAGTTGCAGCTGGGAAGACGTAAACCTGGAAACTGCTGAGAACAGCAGTAAGAGAAACATCTCTCAAAAAACACTTCATGATGTGAGAGACCATTACAGTCCAAGTCTGCAGACTCTGTCATTAAAAAAAAAATAAAAAGTTATGATAGTGCAAATGCTCCTAAGTCAAACGGTCCTTGAAAATGCCAGGTTTCACTGCTGACACCAACAGACACCATGGTTTTACAGATGTATGAAACATGAAGGTGCCAAATCAAGTTTCAGAGACAGTATTTGTAGAACCAGTTTTCCAAAGAAATGGAACAGAAGCGAAACTGCACTGAATGTCCAGGGGAGACTGCAGAGGCCAATACAGCCCACATTCACCAGCATCTGCTTTTAGAGGGAAAGATGGAAAAGTGTTGATACAGAAGGAATGTGCTGAACTAGACTGCTGCTGGATACATACGTGAATAAATGAGAGCACTGATGAGTAACATGAGATGGCCACAACCACCGTGTGAAACCTGGGCTTAATGGGAGTGCCGAATTCAGAACCAGTTAATTTAGAACGCACAAGAACAATCTGATCCACAGTAAACATCCTTAGCGGTCAAGATTTTAAAATACACCAGTATTTAAAAAGAGTAAAAGGTATCATTTACCACATTCTATTGCACATCGGTTTGTTTCCCAGTCTCAGAAAAGAAACTGCAAATAATTTAAAGGCAAAAATAAGAGCATCTACGGCTAATATAGCCATGTAAAGTTGAAACAATGGCATATGAAAAGCACATTTTTTTTCCTTTTCTAGCAGAAATATTCATCACCAGTGTCACAAGCAAGTAACTGAGCCGTTTGTTGTTTAACCAGTTGAATACTTTCAGCAGGGCAGAAGAACTGCCACTTGTCAGAAAGTCCACGAGGAACACACACCTGCCCAGCATTCGCAGCTTCCGACAGCGCCGTGCTTCCAAGACTCAGCTGCTGCCTCGATGCACACCGAGCACCAAGCCAGCTGCTGCCTCACAGAAGCCACAAAGCCAAGGCTGTCAGCTGAGATCTATTCATGCCATTTCGGCCTGTAAACACTGGGAGCTCACATGGAAACTGGAAAAACACGAGGGTTTTTGCGGCACGGTCAGGAACAGTCTTCACCGTTCGTGCTGCCAACACTTCTCCTTACCAGCATCCACACAGGCGGGTCAGTTACTCAGTAACTATATCAAAAACAGCAGGGAAGTAGTGGTGCAAAGCCTCAAGAGGGAATGGACGGAGAACCCAGCTGGGATCCTTGGCCAGAGGTCACAGAACATTGGAACTCTTGCACTTGGAAGTTGGCTGTCCTGTTGAAAGAGTGGTCAAGTCCTTGTGAAAACAAAGCTCCTTCATCTTTTAAATCGAGCCCTTAAGCCTAGAGCCTTCTCCTCACCTACCAAGGATCCCGTGTTTGATTTCTCACATTCTTCATTGCCCTTCTGCATTTTCTCTTCTCCTGTTACACAACCCACATGTTAAACATAGGACACTTTAGGCTCAGCTTCGGTCTTCATCGGTATATTTACACTTGAAGCCGCATCCGTGCTCTGCTTTTTCATGAAATAGCTTTTAAAGGCAGCTTTGTCTTCACTTCTTGGCCATTGCTGCACTCTGTTCTCCAAGCCTTTCTTCTTGGATGCAGCCTGAGCTGTTGCACTCTCCTCAGTACGAATTTGTTTGGGGGACCTGTGATCGAACGGTGGCAGAATCCTCTTGCGTTTTGCAGAGCCTTGTTTGGAGTTTCCTTCCCCAGCATCACCAATTTTAACACGTGATTTGTTCGCATCCGTGTACTCTTTTGTATCAGCAAGAGAGAATTCAGGAAACTCGTCATCTGAAGTTAAGTCGATTATCTCATTGACATCACTAGTATAGATAGGAAAGACCGTATCATCACCGAGTGTCTCGTCATCAAATTCTGTCTCGTCGTCAGATATCTCTATCAGGCTTCCTGCTGAAGGGCGCTGCCAACCAGATGTCCCACTGGCTTCACCGGTGCTGCTAGGATTTGCGCTTCCTTCTGAGAAGTCGCTCTCCCACTCCTTAAGCCGATACCCATTGCCACTAGATGGCTTTGGATCATTCTCAACATCCTTGCACACTTTGTCTGCAAAGAAGACTAGAAAAGCTGGTTGAGAAGCCTGGAAATGAACTAAGCAGGCCCTGTTCTTTGCTACACACTAGAAACCTAACACAAAGCTCGTGTAGAGGTACACCTGTCTTTGTTCAAGGGACTGTTTGGTTAAGAACTGTGGCATATGAAAGGCACAGGCCCTGACACCGTGTGGGTACGAAATCGAAATCCCTTCATTAGTGTTCTACTGCAGCTTATATAGCCCTGCTCGGTCATCTTCCACTGTCCCAAGGCCTAATAACAAAGCAAGAGGTGCCAATACTGCTTAAGCATAAACAAGCTTTGCAGCTGCATCTGCTACCTGCACTCCCACCTTTTACAGCTAACAAGCAATTTTCCCAAGGTCCACCACGTACATTCAAGGCTTCAGTTCTACATACTGTTTTCCCACACCTCGCTTCAGTACTGTTCTCCCACAAAGAACAGTTTCTAAGAGAGAAAAATAATTTTAAATACCTTTGTTAGTCAGTTTGGATTTCAGCTGTTTCTTTGGCTCAGTTTTCTTCTTGCCTTTCTTCGGGATCTTCTCAGGCTCCTTCACTTTTATGAAGGTCCCTCCACAATTCCGCTGATGCACAGCCCACCAGAAGTCTTGCGCAGAGGGCGCTCTGTTCATCGAGCGTTTCACATACCCAAAGAAAGGTCTCATGTACTGACAGGGGCCGTTGCACCGCCACCAGTGCTGGCGGTATAAATTCACCTCGTCGTAAAAATTATGGAAGACCTAGGTTGGAAAACAAAAGTGAGCATCAGTCACTCAGGAGAACTTGATTTTATTCATCACTATCTCCACAAACTTTATATATACACCACCACCACCATGTTCTTTCATGATGCAGGTCAAAGATAAAGTACTTCTGCACACCAGTAAGGTGTCAAGAAGGAAAAATAAGAGTTCAGCTGCTAATGGGATAGACACAGCACAAAGTCCTTACCCAAGCGCCTTCTTTGCAAAATAAACATAGTTTATTCTCCTAAAGACGCTGAACGCTGACACATGCTCTGTGTTTTGAAAAGCCCTTCCAAGTTTATTGCCCCTCTTTGACAAAATTTTATTCTGCCACTTCTCTGAGAAACAACTTCTCCCTGCTCCCCACACTCAGTTTTTACATTTTTATCTCCAAGGTACATTACTGTAGCGATTCCTACATCATCAGTTAAAGCAGCTGCATCTGGGTGAAATTAAATCAACATTTAGATGCTATAAAAACAGCTTTAAGACAGACAAGACCTACAGAAATACATCCTGGCTCTCCTGCCTGAACTGCAATACAGCCATTTTACAAGTCCTGCGACCTCACCCTGACAACATACTGTTTGGAATGGGTCGTAAACCATACTACCACCACATTCTCCCTCCAGCTGTTATTAAGTATCACCAACTCATCAGCCTCTACCGATATAAATCTTAACTATAACAGGTCGCTCTTCTCCAAATAGTGTTCTGAGCGTGTCCCTAAATTCATAAGCTGTTTTACAGGAAAAAATTTTTACAGAGATTATATGTCATAATTAGATGACTCTCAATAGCCCACACCTTCCTCAACCTATTCCATCACCTCCCCCAACAAAATAACTATGGAATTCTCATAGAGTTGGATGCACATCTGCATTGGTGCCAGCTGCAGAGTGCCTACGAAAAACAAGTGCATTGCTCACACCACTCCTGGAATATTGAAAAACATGGTGCCAAATTAGGAAAATGCAGATATATTACAGGAAGTGGAGAGTGCTTACAGTGACGTTGGCTCCAGTCAGGCGATTAATGCGATTCATGTGTTTGTGGAACTCCGGGCCGTGAGCCGCACGATTTTCGTCTTTGTTGGTAACGAAAAGCAAGGCGTGGATCATCTCATGTAACAGCGTCTGAAACCATGACGACCATTAGTTATCAACTGGAAAGTGCTACATGGCATTTAAGAGTTAAGCTGGGAATATTTTACGCCTTTACATTTGTCTGGGCACTGATCTAGTTTCCATACATTCCCACGTTGAGTCTGGGTCATTTAGTTATTCTACACATCACGTCAAATTAACTCTGCTTCCATACAATCAATACCTATCGAGTAACACTCCCAAAAGAAATACTCCTCAAGCGCAAGTCAGGCCTTTAAAGGGATCACTCCCTCCACCACCACCAAGATACGTGTAAGAAGGCTGAAACTCTACAGCATCTCTGTTGGCTGAGTAAACCTGGATGCCACCACTACTTTACACTCTCTGTTGCCATACACGAGAATCCCGCTGCGAAATGTGAGATGTGGGAGGTGAGGTGCCATCCGTTTTACGTGCAGACACACGAGCAACCTTCAAGTACCTCAACAAGATTCTTCCTTGGCCGTAGCTTAAGGATTGGCTCGCTGAGACGAATGAGGCACGTCCCACTCCTCCCTTCGTATTTGCACAGTCCAGCGCAGCTGAAAGGGAGGCAGAAGCACAGTGTTAAGTGCTGTGTGCTTTCACAATGTATGAAGTCAGCTGAGAACTGGGAGTTGAGATGCTAGCTCCTTCCAGTGCATGCTAAGTAACTCAGAAGGTGAAAACCACTTCTAGTAGTTACTTGAAGAACTCAGCATCACTAAGCAATGGTAAGAGCCCGCAGGTTCTTCTGAATAAACTGGGACAGAAATAGCAAGAGTGGAAGTAGAACTTAGTAGATCTCTTGCAATCACTCAATTCAAAGCTGGCAACACTGAGAAAAAAAACCGTCCCAACGGAATGTTCCATGCTAATTTGTTCAGGAGACAAAGTATTGCTACTGTTAAAGCTCCAGATGGGGGCAAACAGGTAGAACAGGGGCTGTGGGTCCACCGCAGCAGCCATCGGACATAAAGCACGGTTGCTGCAATGTCACCCTCCCCCCGGGTCTGACTCTCATTGAACCTTGACACATCCCCATGCCCGCAGCAACCCAGCAGAAAGCGCTTCCAAACTTTTCACGCTGGCACCGAATTACTCTGCCAGCATCCTTACACCCGGGTGCCTTCTGCTGCCCGGAGGAGCCCCGCCACCAGCACAGGCAGAGCGGGGCAA
>VXAV01006128.1:163931-186221 GCA_013399715.1 Alectura lathami | reverse complement strand
CCCGCCCTGGGCGCCCGCCGCGCTGCCGCCGCCGACCCCTTCCTGCCGCTGTCGGCCAGGGAGGCGGCGGCTAGCGAGGAGGGCCGGCAGCGGACCCTCACCACCCTGCTGGAGAAGGTGGAGGGCTGCCGCGACCTTCTGCCCGAGAGCCCCGGCAAGTACCTGGTGTACAACGGCGACCTGGTGGAGTACGACGCCGACCACATGGCGCAGATCCAGCGGGTGCACGCCTTCCTGATGAACGACTGCCTGCTGGTGGCCACTGCCCTGCCCAACCGCCGCGGCGCCTACCGCTACGACGCCCTGTACCCCCTTGACGGGCTGGCCGTGGTCAACGTCAAGGACAACCCGCCCATGAAGGACATGTTCAAGCTGCTCATGTTCCCCGAGAGCCGCATCTTCCAGGCCGAGAATGCCAAGATCAAGAAGGAGTGGCTAGAGGTGCTGGAGGAGACCAAGCGTAGCCGGGCCCTCAGTGAGAAACGACGCCTGGAGCAGGAGGCCCTGCCCCGGCCTGCCCCGTTGCCCCCCGAGTCCACCAACCCCTTTGAGGAGGAGGAGGAGGAGGAGGAGGAGGAGGAAGAGCACTCTTCGGAGGAGGAGGTGGTCGACCTGTCGCTTGAGTGGATCCAGGAGCTGCCGGAGGACCTGGATGTCTGCATCGCTCAGCGGGACTTCGAGGGGGCAGTGGACCTGCTGGACAAACTCAACGAGTACCTGGGCGACAAGCCTGTGAGCCAGCCCGTAAAGGAGCTGCGGGCCAAGGTGGACGAGCGGGTCCGGCAGCTTACAGACGTGCTGGTGTTTGAGCTGTCTCCGGACCGCTCGTTGCGAGGAGGGCCGCGGGCCACCCGCCGAGCCGTGTCCCAGCTCATTCGCCTGGGCCAGTCCACCAAGGCGTGCGAGCTCTTCCTGAAGAACCGGGCAGCTGCGGTGCACACGGCCATCCGGCAGCTGCGCATCGAGGGCGCCACGCTGCTCTACATCCACAAACTCTGCCACGTCTTCTTCACCAGCCTTCTGGAGACGGCCAGGGAGTTTGAGACGGACTTCGCTGGCAACAATGGCTGCTACTCTGCCTTCGTTGTGTGGGCCCGCTCTTCCATGAGGATGTTTGTGGACGCCTTCAGTAAGCAAGTGTTTGACAGTAAGGAGAGCTTGTCGACTGCGGCGGAGTGTGTGAAGGTGAGAGCGCTTAGAGGGGGAGGTGTGACTTGGCGGCCTGGACAAAGCTTGCAGCCTTCATTTCTAACCCTAGCCTAGTTGTTGGCTGAGTGTGTCTCTGAGAGGGTTTCTTTCATTGAGCAGTTCACGTTCATTTGGGGTAGGTTTTATTTCTTTCAGTTTAACAGAAGAGAGCATTAAGGTGAAAATACAACGCAAGAAAAATCCAACCCTAACCAGAAATGCAGAATTCTTTTTTAATTTGCCTTCAACCAGTAGGAGATCCTAAATTTCATATAAACTCGTATAACTCATATTTGAAGACTTTTGGTTTGCTTTCCATGCCTGCACTGGACTATGCTTCCATAATTTCTGTAAAACCAATTTCCTCAGGTTATCTTTCAGGTGCTGATGTGGGGAGGAAGGGATTAGAACGTAATCGTATGGAGTATTGTTGACAGACAAGTCTGCTTGTCTGTCAGTGATTGACTTCTCAGTACTAAGGAGTTTCTTAAGGCAGAAGAAATAAGTGAAACATGGCTAACGCTTCCCTGTTTTCTGAGGATGCATGCCACCTTTACATTTTATACGTGTGCCACATTTATCAAACTAATAACATTTTGCTTTTCGTTAATACCCAAGGTAGCTAAAGAGCACTGCAAGCAGCTCAGCGAGATTGGACTGGATCTCACCTTCGTCATTCATGCCCTCCTGGTAAAGGATATCAAAGGTGCTTTGCAAAGCTACAAGGATATCATCATCGAGGCCACCAAGCACCGCAACTCAGAGGAGATGTGGAGAAGGATGAACCTCATGACTCCAGAGGCTCTGGGGAAACTCAGGGAGGAGATGAGGAGCTGCGGGGTTGGCAATTTTGACCAGTACACTGGTGACGACTGCTGGGTCAACCTCAGCTATACTGTAGTAGCTTTCACTAAGCAGACTATGGCCTTCTTGGAGGAAGCGTTAAAGCTTTACTTTCCAGAGCTGCATATGGTTCTTTTGGAGAGTCTTGTGGAAATCATCCTCGTGGCTGTCCAGCATGTTGATTACAGTTTACGGTGTGAGCAGGACCCTGAGAAGAAGGCATTCATTAGGCAGAATGCATCCTTCCTTTATGAAACTGTCCTTCCTGTTGTGGAAAAAAGATTTGAGGAAGGAGTTGGAAAGCCAGCCAAGCAGCTACAGGATCTGAGAAATGCTTCAAGGCTGATGCGTATAAATCCAGAAAGTACCACCTCTGTGGTGTGAAGTGAGTGAACTCTTCTTGTGAACAGTGTGAAGGCTCTTAGTGGAAATGTTGTCCATTGGATGTATGAACTAAATGGTTTCTTGAGTCCCCAAAAAATGTGGAAGTCTGGCCGGGGGATTACAGAGGCTGAAGAGTTACAATCAAAGCCTTCAAGAGTTCAACGCTTTCATGAGAGGGGTTTGGGGGAATGAGAGGTAGCATTGAGGTCATGTGTCCTTGAACAGCATATCCTGTAAGAATGGTTGGTGTAGTGTTGTGACTTGGGAAATACTATGATGTACAAGTTTTGGCCACATGTTTGTGAAAGTCTTAAATATATGTACGCTGTACAGCAGGAAAAGATCACTTCTCGTCCCATTGTTATGGCAGTTCTTTTTTTAAGGCAGTGTTCTGGTAGAAGGGGAAGTGCTGAAACACTCCCAGGGTGTGGTATTTGGTGAGGCACATCCACCATGTAAGTGTGACTCAGCAGTACAGATAATATGGATTTGCACATTGCGATTTGTTTGATAGCAGTGCAGACTCTTCAGTTTCTCCAACATACAAAATCTCTTCATTCATTTCTGGAACAGACCTAAATTAGAAAATCTTGAATAGATTTTTATGTTTGGGTGGAGGAGCTTTTTCTTTTTAAAAAGCTTGCCTGTGGCATTACAGCTCTCTGAAATCACGAGCACTTGTTCCCTTCAGAGAAAAAACAACTTCTCTTCCCTTCCCCTTTGTGTTCCCCTTGTTTTCTCATGGACTTCATTGAGGTCAGGTCCACCTGCACTCATGCCTGAGGTGCTGTCATAAATGCGCTATCGGCCATTACCTGCTGGTAGAAGCCGGGTTGAAGAGGCGTAAACGTTCTTGAAATGTGCAAGGCAGGGAGAGGGTCTTTGTGGAGATAGTTTCATTTGGGAGAAACAGAATTCCAGTTTTGCTGTACAGAAGCAGCAGAGGATAAAGAGGCTGGCTGTAGGGCTTTTTGTAAATGACATGGTCTTCAAAATGCACACCCTAACTCTCCTGGAGCTAATATCATTGCTTCCTGTAACACAGCAATAACCAGGAGCAATGATCCTTTTTACAGAAAACACAAGGGCTGTATTTGGTTGAGAACTTGAATGTAGAGGGTTGAAGTTTATGCAGATGCATTTTTGTTTGGATTGGTGATGCCTTTCTTGCTCTGTATGTGTCTATGAAATTAAAATAAGCTGATGTAAAGGCTGTCTTCAGAAGGCTATCAGCATCACCTTCTAAGCTGCTTAAACTTCTACCCCTTTATTGCAGACCTTAATTGTGTGATAACTGTTACAGCTAAATAATCTTGTGTTAGACTCTTAATAAGATCTTAACTGGAATAACTGAGTATCCTATTCCTCTTGCGTTCTCAAATGAAAGCTTTTGCAATTTGTATCATGGTAATGAGTGCCTCAATGACTACAAGAACAACCAGAAGAAATCACTGGTAAAACTTCCTGCATAACTGCTGATACTGGAGCTTTGACGTTTCTCAGTATTTTCACATTCTAAGTACAGTGCAGTTTTTGCTTTGGTAGCTAGTTTTCATTCTCTTGTTCTTTAGATGCCTTTTGGGCTGTCAGATTTTGCCAGGTGTCTGCTTACTTGCTCTCCAATATGTGAGCATTTTGCTAGAAAAAATGTACAAAATGTTGTTTAAAGGGTAACTCATTGCTCTGAACTAGAACTGACTGAAAACCACTGAAACAGCTGCAGTTTTATTTTCAAGTACAGAGGTGAGGACCGTTAGTACTCATGTGAACATTAGCTTCAGGAGAGTGCCAAACAAGCATCTTTTTCCACTGGTGAGCTCTCTTTGATACCAGAACCCAGTGAGGATGAAATGTAAAATCTGGTTCTGCCATGTGCTTTGGCACGTCTTGATCACCATTCCCTTCATCAAGCTATTTAAGGCATGCGGGTCCTCCTGATACTGTGTCTGCTGCCATCTGTGGAACAGCAGGCTGGCATTGATGGCTTTAATGGAGCAGGGAATCTGGCCTTTCAGTTCAGATGTTACATCCATGTGCCTGGTAGGAATCCACACGAGTTTGAGTTGTATAAACTGCTGTAAGGAGCACTGATATTTTGTAAGTTGTGAATCTATTCGAGTCATCATGAAAGAAAAGCAATAGCTTAAGGAAAATGGTGTGTAAATTACATTAAACCCACTTTGTATGTTAATTCAGTTAACAGATAAAGTCAGCACATGCTGAAAGTCGTCGTTTAATAAATGCATTTCAGATTTGCATACAGCGATTTGGAATGGCGCTTTTCTTTTCCTGAGCTGTTCACTTGTGGAGGTGCTGTGTTTAAGTTGGAGTAACTACTGAACAATACAGTAGCAGTTTTGCTGCTCTGGGGAAGAGGTTGGTTTGTTTTGTTTCCATATGAGAGAATCGCATATAAAATCTGGTTTCCTTTAGCTGCTGTGACAAAACTGTGAGGTATAAAATGATTTTTTTTTTTAATTCAGATGAATTCATTTATTAGAATGTAATGCAATAACTTTTCTGAACAGCAAGGATCATGTATTAAAACTTTTGGGACATACAACATTAGTGATGCATTTCTGTTGTTACTACATCATCATCAGAAAGAGGATGTTGAGGGTCTGGTTCCAAGACCAAATCCATTAATAAATTGTCAGTGATACCAAAGAGATTCAAGTCAGTCAGCATTTGTGAGGTGGACAGAAGAGCCAGCGAGGTGGTAAAAGTTGAGCGACGTCAGGTACACTGTCACTTTTGCTCTTATTAAGCTACATGCTGACTTTCTAAGGTGAAGTTTAAAGAAAGTGTTTCTCCAAACAATATCTGATTAAAATGGAAAAGAAGACCTACTGTAGTCTCATATGACTTGGGGTGTGAGGCCTTACCATCGCCAAGAGAGTGCCATAAGGCTTGTTACGTTCCAGAGCTGATTTTAGCATTACAGTGCAGTCATACTTAGCTTGGATGTTGAACATGCAGTGAGCCCCATCTTCTCACTAGGTGGAGTTTTGTTAGCTGAAACCTCAGCATGCCATGGACAGGTATGGACGTTAAATCTGTGCTACCTTGCAGCTTGTTCTGGGACATTTGTGTAGTACAGTGGGGAATGAAGATGCCGCATCAAATGATTTGGGTGTTAGAGTCAACATCTCACAGCTCTTTTTTTTTCTTGCTTGGTAGTGCTTTCCTCCTGTGCTTTCTGATTTTTATACCACAAGGCTCTTAATTCTTCATGTTTTCCTGCTGTGTTTCACCACCATCAGCAGACATCCTGCAGAGGATCTCAGCTTCTCAGCCATCTACTATTGTTAGAGGTATGTACCAATATGTGACTTTTTATCTGCCTGACAGACATTCTGCTTGGCTGCAAGCCCCTGCAGGGGTGTGAAAAGTCGCTTGTCCCAGCTTCAGCTTTCTCATGGTTGCTAACTCATTATGGTTAATGACTTCTCATAGACAAGCCCACATGGCCTCTTGCCATTTTACTTCAATATTGGACTGAAATTCCAAATGAGAACTCAACCAATCTCATGTTCATAATGCAGCTTTGTACTCTAGCACAGTCGCGCAGAAGGTACCTGCCACCAATCTTCATAACCTACACACTCCTTACATTCCCTTTACTGCACAGCTCATGTTGTCGTTGGGCTATCTTTTACTTAGCTAGAGCTCCCAGCATGCTTTCTGTGAAGAAAGTGAAATGCAGAATGTGGCCTGTCTGTCAAAGAGTTCTGTGAGCACATCCTTCTCCTCAGAGGTTCAAGTGTAGTGGTATACGTTCAGTGCCTACAACTCTGAAAGCCAGTGGAGAGAGAAGCACTGCAACCTGTGGAAAGAACGTTTCCCAACCATGTGCCTTATACTGTTTTTATGAAAGTAAATGTTGGCCTTTTATAACAACAATGGATGCTAGCTAGTGTAATGGATCAGAATTTTCTTGAGCCTGCTCAGTCACGGAGAAAGCAATTACCTCCTGAGTATTTAGGAAACTTTGCTAACGCAACTTTATTGACCTCAGCATGCCCCATAATACAGTCCTCAATCTCAAGGTTACAGGCTGAACTAGATTCTGTGCTAGATGTTCTCTCAGAGAAGGGATGCTCTCTCAGGCAGAGAGCCTGGCCTGTGCTGGCCGCTGAACGGCATTCTCCTTCCCAGAGGTTTACATGACCGACCAGGACAGCCTTATGGCAATTTCACATCACCCTTCTGTGACTCTGTGTTGTTTATCCTCTCTCCCTCCCCATGCTGTAGCCGGATCATGATGGCATGCCTTTTGATGGGCTGAGCATCCCACTTCTCACTTAAGCAGGAGATTATATGGGAGGACAGAGAATACGCTCCCAAAACTACTTGAAGAGAGCTGTGATGGCACATGGTTACCAGTGGGGGTCCCGCGAGAGCTCTGCATTGGTGAGCCCTAACTCAGTGCAGGCAGAACAGTGTCTGAGCATCTATGCCTGCAGATACGATTGTGTTCAGGTTGCTCTCGTAGGCCAGGACAAGAACTAAAAGTACATATGAAAGCTAAGATATGAATCCCTTCATGTAATGGCAGGAGCTGGACTCTGAAATATGGCCCCGCTGCTGCAGGAAATCTCATTCTGATGTACTAATATGTGACTATGAACATACTGCATTAGGGAGATGGGCCAGGGAGGAGAGAGGTCGAATTAACTTCACTGCTGTTGGGGAAGTGCTTGGAGATGCTTCAATTAATGATGATCTCTAGTCATTAAAAATAAATAGATCATGCAGCCATTCCCCAGATGAGTCAAAATCAAAGTTCTTGTAAAGATGAGTTAGCCAAATCCTTTGCAATGTAAGGTATGCAGATCCAAACACCTGCAGACTTGAGCAAAACTGAGATCTGAACTTCAGATGGCCCTTGTTCTGACTGGGGCCGAGGGAAAACCTTGCCTCAGACACTTCCAAACTGAGCCATGCCTACCATTTCTAAAATCATAACTCTCACGCAACTGCCTGTGCCAGTCAGATTTGTTAAGACCAAGTCTGTCTAATGACAGCTTCAAAGCCCTGCTGCAGCCTGGGGACTCCTGTTACGTTCAGTTTCAGCTCTCTGGGCCCTGTTTTCACAAGAGGAAGGGGCCCAGCTCCCTTCCCTTACTTCTGCAGGCTGGGGCTGTCAGAAGGGTACTTGAAGCTCTGCAAAGGATCCTTCCTTTCTCAGGATTCAGGGAATTTTCCCTTTAAAATGTGAGTCTCTGATAAGAAGCTCCTGTCCTGAGCCTTTTTTTTTTTTTTTTCCCAGCAACAATTGGCAGGATTGTTTGTTTTCCCCTCCCCGCAATGTAACTTCGCAGAGGGGCCAGATTAGCTTTGTGGAGGAGGGAGGACAAACTGCACGTTAAACTGCAATCTGTGCATCAGCCTTTTCACCCATACAGCCATACAACGCCCTGCTGCACTCACTAATGACGTGGTGTGAGGGGAGGAGGGGGGCTGGGGGCTTACAAAGAAGGCCTGTCATCTTTGTCCTCCAAACTTCTATCCAGCAAGGTGCCTGAGTGCCTCCTTAGGAGCTGAGCTTGACAAGCCCACTCCCATGCTCAATCAGATTTAAAAATGTTTTTCTTGCCTGGAGCATCAGTGTATTTCTACTGAATTTTGCAAAACCAGCTAGAAAAGAAGTGGTAGCAGGGCAATACTGGGCAACAGCAGCACACAAGCAAACAAAGTGTGCGTTTCTGTGACACCCCAACTCCAGCGTGACAAACTGGTGCCCAAACAAAGCCCTTCTTCGGGGGGGAGCAGTAGGGCCCATAAATCACCAGCATTGCACCTTTTCAGGAGGCAGCAAGAAGGGAGCATTATGCACTAAAGTTTTTTGTTTTGCCCTTTGTTTTTCCCCTGCTGGCTTCCCCGCAGAGCAGCCAGGCTGTGGACCCAACGGCTCCCGCCGCTAGCGCTGCTCTCGGGCCTGCCCGTGGCGCTAGGCCCCATCTTGCTGGCCGGGATCCACGCAGGGCCTGCAGCAGGCAGCGGGCCTCCCTGCGGCCTGGCCTCTTCACGCAGGACTGCCCCTTTCCTGCTGCGTCTGTAATCAGTGGCCATTTCTTGTTTTGCCCTGAAGTTTATTACCATTTAAATAGCCTCCCAGCCTCAAACATCCTGGGGGGGGTTTCTGCCTCTTCTGCTTCACAGCCCTGGAAATTAACTCCTGCTGGATCTTGTCCCCACAGGAGAACGGTGCTGGTTTAACCAACCTGGCTTAGAAACTGTTTTAGTTAAACCAGCACGAGACCTTTTGTCGGCCCTTAGTTTTGACTTTCTGCAGGCTTAGGGTGTAATACGCTTAGATGGGAAGTGTTTACTTGCAACTAAAATTACAGCACCAAGCCCTGCTGTCTGCGGCAGCTTGTCTGCTGTCTTCTGACTACTGTGGGCAAATTCCAGATTTACCCCGGTGTGTGTTTTTAGGCCTTGAAGACTTAAGGGGCAGACTGCAAATGCCTTTAATCAGGAAGCAATTAATTGCACAAATTTCCTCCTTACAGCCAGTGTAGCACTCATCCAGGTAATACACCCTGGGAGGCAACAGCTCATGCCTGCACAGTACTTTTATTACTGTGTATCTCTGCTAATTAGTTCCTGTTGGATGAGAGGCCAGACTGCTACAGGGGTTTCAGATAAAAGGTACAACCAGTTAAGACAGTCTAAAGATAGCTTTAAGAAGATAAACAAATTCTCTGTTTTCCTATCTAACTCTTTTTAAAAAATTATTTCTGAAGAGAGCTCCCAAGCACAGCACATGCTTTTGCAGGAAGTCAGGACATTGTCTGTGAAGGTTGTTCCTGTGTGCCACTGCTGAGCACACTATAATTTTTTTTTTTTTTTTTTTTTTTTTTTTCCAGAGCACCCTGGTTCTTCCCCAGGACCTATCCCAAGTGAGAAACACCTTGTTTGCCTCTTTTGCAAAGGATCCTCTGTGCAAAGTAATCCCAGTCCTGGTTCTTCCTAAAAATGATGGTCAGCTTCAGTCCAAGTGGGGTGGCTGGGTGGGTG
Source organism: Alectura lathami (assembly GCA_013399715.1). Taxonomy (NCBI): domain Eukaryota; kingdom Metazoa; phylum Chordata; class Aves; order Galliformes; family Megapodiidae; genus Alectura; species Alectura lathami. The sequence continues at coordinate 176,780 of VXAV01006128.1, read as the reverse complement.
TTCAGCAGGGCAAGGATGGCTGGGGGAGGTGGAGCCCTGTTGACAGTGCCCGGGGCAGCACAAACACCGTGTGTCACCAAACGTGACAGTAAGGCTTTGGCTGGCCCTCTGCCCAACACTGAGGTCGGGGCCACTTCCAGCCCTGCTAGCACTGACGCCGGCCTTGCTCACAGTCTCAAAATGCAAGCCCCACATCCTTCCTGTCCTGGATGCTGGCTATAAACAGCAAACACACTTGTTATGCTGTTATTATAATTTACTAGCAAAACCTTCCTCTCTGCACACCAAACACAAAGCTCTTCATGCCTAACTATTATAATTGTATTTCCAATGATATAAATAACACGTCAGCCTGCTTTATGTGTTCATGCAAGTCAAGCTATAAACTGGCAGATGAAGGAAATTAACTGTCTCCAGAATTCACATTCCTGTCACTTATTCAATTATTTGATCAACATAATTGCTCAGAGCAAGAGCTAATTGGAAAATTACATGCATTTACCCCTTCTATAGAGGAGGAGAGGCTTATCGGATGTTTTACTGCAGGCAGTTTCATTACTTCCAATATTCTGGAAGAAACAAGGTTTTTAATAGAGCCAGGCGCAAACACACAAGGCTTGTTTACTAGCCAGATGCTTTCCCACCCTTAAAATAGATGCAGTATTTTGTGGTGCAGGGGCTTGAACACGTCTATACTGCAAGTACCTTGGCAGATGGGTGTGGGAGCTGTAAGCCAAGCTTGCCTCCAGTAGCCCACAGCACTAAATGTGTCCCTGCTTCTGTATTGCTGTATTCCCACTGGTGCTGCAGCCACACGTGTCTGGTTCTGCAAGTGACTGGCTCCCATTCCTGGGAGGTGACGCAGTCAGCTGTTGTCAGTCAGGTGTGGGAAAGGCATATAGTGATTTTTTGTTGTTGTTGCTGTTGTAGGAAAGTCTGTAATTCCCCATCTTGCCAGCTCAAATCCTGCATCAATGACACAGTTTGAAACACTGGTACCTTTGGAATGACTTTTTTTATTCCTTGCCACACATACACACACACTTCATAATTAAATGAAAAGCAATCTAAGAAGCCATTGCTGGAGCAGAGGAGTGGGGATGGAAAGGACCAGGAGATAGGAGACTCAAACCCTGAAGCAGTCCCTGTTTCCATTATTAGCTCTAGCATTGTTTGGGGTTGGAACATTTGATTTGTTTAAGCAACAGACAAGCAAGCACTTTTCCAGGCAGTGCAGAGGGTGAGCAAGCCCATCTATCAATGCCAGCAGTTTGCAACCTATTGTCTGCAGGCCCTGAGGGGACCTATGGGTTATCTGTAGGGGAAAGGGAGCTAAGAAAATCAACCCTGTTGTCGTTTGTCTTAAATTCATGACAGATGGTCTGCCCCTCTGCTGGAAAATATCAGGGTCTGCAAATCAAAACTGCAAATCAAAACGAAAGAGCAAGGGAACAACACTTTTTTTTTTTTTTTCCCCCTCAGCGTGTTGCCTGAACAGTCTGCCCACAGACTGCAGGGGCAACTTCCCCACATCTGCCTTGCCCTGTGATGTGCCCTGGCATACTTTCCTCTTGCGTTTTGTGTGCAGTTCAAGCACCGGCTTTTGGCTGCTTGAAAAGTCCCCAGAAGTGACCCACAGAGCAATAAGAAGGCTGAGAGATATGCTGGCCTGGATCTCTCCCCTGAGCACCAGCTGTGCTGCTACCACAGCAAAAGTAGCACAGAACAGCCCTGGGAAACTCACTGTACCGTGTGCCGTGTTGGTGCAGTTGGTACTGTCTATATTTGGTGAGAACTAGCTAACCAGGTGAGTAAGTTTCTAGTTCATCCTAGAGGAGATTAAGAAATGAGTGCAGCACAGCATGTCTGTACTTATACCAGGACATTTCTGATATTAGTGGAAGTGCAATGAGAGAGGTGCTGGGGGCTCCAGGTGCCTTTCCTGCTCACAGCTTTGATTTGCACACAGCCACAGGGAGCTGGACCCGAGGGTGATGCTAGCGTTTGTCTCCTGTGAGTGACTACAGTTAGTGGACAAATAGCCCCTGAATGTGCTACTGTGACCTCCAAGCTGTGACTAATGGGATAAATCAGTAACCTGATGGCACTGCAGGACATCTTGCATGGAAAATGCAGGCTCCTTTGTCGTCAAGTCTTGGCACAAACAAAGGAAAAAAAGAAAAACCACAACGATCTGTCAGCATCTTGCAAAATCGGGCCAAAGCAGGGGGCAGGCGTGCGGGGAGCGGCTGTCGCAGGGCATAAGGGGGGCGGTCCCCACAGCAGCGGGCGCTGGCCCCGAAACCCAACGGGCGGCACAGAGGAGCTCCCGGAGGAGTTGCCCTGTCCCGCGCCTGCCGGGGTCCCCGCAGCCACCGGCACCGCGGCCACACCGACAGCAGGGGGCGGCCGCCGCCGCTGCAAGCCGCACGCCTCCGCACCTTCCTCCTGGCCTCGCATCCTGCATCCCTGCATCCTGCACCCCACATCCCCGCGTCCTGCATCCCCTCATCCTGCATCCTCACAACCCCACATCCTGAAACACCCGCACCCCTGCATCTCTGCTTCCCCGCATCCTGCACCCCACCCAACTTCCCCGCATCCCCACACCAACCCTGAGCCCAGCAGAACTGCTTGCGTTTCTATGGCTCAGCATCCCAGCAGCCCCGCACCCAGCACCTTGCAGCACGATCTTCTTGACATCCCGGTCCAGGGCATGAAGCAAACGGGGCTGGCACAGTGCTGCTGCTGGGGGCTCTGGGTTTTATTGTGGTTACTGCTCTCAGGGGCAGCGATAACTGTGACCACGGAGGTGGCTGTGGTTATGCTGGGGCTTTTTGCCTGAGACTCTCTTGTAAGCTGTACTGGCAGAGGTGCCATTTCCTTGCTGGGAGCTGGAAAACTCTTTCTTGTGTGGGCTTGGTGCGGTCTGAGCTTTACAAATGCGCACAACGCAGCAAGAGTTACTGGTGCACTCCAGGTCCCAACACTGTGCTGGGCTGGAGGCAGGCACACAACATGGGTAAAAGCAGCAGCAGGTGCCTCTGCATTTCCTTGGCTCCAGTGCTACAACCTGGCACTTTGCTAGGAGCTCTGTCCCCATCAGGAACAGTCCCTCCTTATGCAAATAACAGATTTTTCTGCAGGATATTAGTACTATAAATGAATGCTGAAAAACTGGTGCTTTTGTCACACTAGGACATTCTTCCTGCTGACTGTGAATTGACTTGATTGAATTTCTGCAACTGGAAAATTCAACCAAGGTACGCATAAAAAATGATTGTCCATCCAGTTCTTAGCCTGTTCCTACACTTTCTTGTCCTGTCGGGCCTCATGCTGGCAGCTCCTGGCAGGAGGCCAGTGGGGTACTTGGTCTGATGGGTCCCCTCCTGCCTGACTCGCAGCAGAGCCCTGCTGCACACTTGAAGCCATGGCACTGGGGTGCTGCTCCAGTGTGGATGTATTCCCAGTGCTCATGTGGACTGCCTTCCCTGGAGCTTCATCCTGTTTTCTACTCGGGCACAAATATCTGCCTTCTGTTTTTTGCACAGAGAAGGTACTTGAAATGGAAAACCAAACGTCAAGTCACAAAATGGATCAGAAAATCAAACTGTGGAAAATATTTGCAGGCAAACAACAACAATGCAGCTTCAGTCAATTGAAACATTTAATTGCAATACTTTTAAGTTGTTTTTTCATTCACTTGAAAGTAAAATTATTTAAATTGTAGAAGTCATTTGAATAAAGAAAACACTATTATAATTGCCAACAACAAAAACACAATACTTCAGGAGAAATGTATTGAGCATGTTTTCTTTTGTGGCTCTCACTGGAAAAACAACAGTTGTAAGGAATCAGTATTCCTCAATTATAGAATATTTTGCTGAAAACTCTTATCCAGAAAAAGCTGGAAGCACTTAGCATTGAAAGCCTAGCAGTAAGCTTTTAATTCCAGATGGTGTTACACTTCCACTGGGGTGACAGAGGTGCTTACAAATTAAGTTCAAAGATGCAGTGATGGTGGATGGAATGCATGTTTCCTGACACCTGTGCCTATCAGCGTAGGGACATTCAGACTGCTATTTACAAATAGGAGCTTAACTCATTTCCATACCAAAGCGAGCGATCAAAACCCCAGTGATTCCCAAAGAGAAATCAGGGCCAGTGTACTGGAGGCTTTCTCCCATCTCACTTCTGCCTGTGTTGTCAGGAAGAAAGATGCACGTTGTGGATACGGCCCAATCCCCGCCCTTCGTCAGTGAGTCAGAGTCAGCTCCTTAGGTCTTATGGATCTTAAGTCAGAAGGGAAGGATGGTCTTGTGGCTAAGGATAAGGACTGTGAGTCAGAGGAGTTTATTTATGTAAAACAGAATATTGGTCCCTTCCTTTGTTAGCACATGCTTCTAAGCAGCCTAAACAGGTTGCCACTAGAAAACTTTAGTTGTAGGCATTTTAAAGATTGGGGGGGGGGGGGGGAAAAAAAAAAAACCAAACGGATCATTTGATCATTTCTGCAGCAACATCACATTTATCCACAACCAGCTGCGTTGATACAAAAAGGACAAGCACCAAGGTATATACCAGCAAAATCCTGATTTGGGTTTCGGGCCAACTGAACTCCCGCTGATTTCACTGGGAATGTTGATTAAAGACCTCACGCTGTGACCTGGAGAGATTCAGCCAGGTTACTCCTGCCTCTTAGGAAGGCATGAGTGAAATTGGAAAGTGGGATACAGCCCCAGCAGGTTTATCAGCTCCGAGCAGTGTGTTTATAGGCTGATAACCTGCAAGTACCTCCCCGCTTAGCCGCAGATTCTTACGGGGGATTCAATAGGTCGCGCGTGTGCTGGTGGGAGATATTGAAGTCATTCAACAAAAAATGAAAAAAACCTCTTCTCTGGAACAATCCTCTGGAAATCAGTCATTCATTGCATGCAGTTAATGATCAGTTTGTCAGTTAATAGCCAAACGTGAAGTTAGGGATGATTAAAGCTGAAAACACATTAACTGTTCAGTGACTGCAGCCAAGGCAATATTCTATTAATTTTCAATGGTTACTTTTCTGGATAGGCTCCCATGGAGGCTGACGAGGGATATTTTAACTTGTCAAGGCAATAGCACCATAGCAACAAATCCACAAGAAGCCTGTCAAGTTGGTGTACAGAATCTGCTCTGCATAACGGGGCTTTGGTCTTCAAGTGTATTTAGCACTGCCATTTTTTTTTTATGAGTGTGGTGAAAGGGCTTTCGAAATAGGTCCCTTGTTTGAGTAGGACAACTTGTTGCTGCCATTTAGCTTTTAAGAACATGCCGTGCAGAAGCATAGCTCTCTTAGTGTGAAGCTCCAGTCAGGGGAGATGGGCCTTGAGCAGAAGGACATTTATGCTAGGTTTAATGGTAAAGCAAGCACATGGAGATTTGCAGAATCCAGTCTTTATTTTATATACATATATATATATACAAAAGGACAAAAAGCCCAACAAACTAACAATCATATTTTATTTGTTCATCTTCAAATCCTGTTTCCCCAGGCGGGCTCCCAGGAGGACGCCTAGTCCTCTGGTTTTCAGGCTGTGCTTCAGGGACACTCTGGTGATCTGCATGGTGAGAAGTGGATGGAGGGAAGCAGATGGAGCAGGCACACCTACTTCCATGCAAACTAATACTGTGGGGAGGAAGCAAGAGCATCACAATGCCTTGTAGGCATTGTCTAGCTTCCTTTCCGTGTTCAGTGAAAATCACCACAGTGCCATTGCGCTTGATGGTTGTTGGATTGTTTTCCAAAAGTATGGTTGGAAGAGAAACTGGCAAGAAGCACCAGTGCATCCCTGCTCCCTAGAAATACACGCAGCTGTACCTAACCATTCCTGACAGCCCCATGTGTCTCACCCTGGTGGAGATGCCAGGGCCTCAGGAGGCAATTGCAATATGCAGCTGTCCTTAGCATGAGGAAGTTTTTCCTGACATCTGTATTGAGCTTCCCTTGCTGCAATTTAATCTCATTACTTCTTGCCTTATTTGCCTCCATGTGCTGTGGAGAATGGATTATTCCCCTTCTTTGTAGCAAGGCAATGCCAAATTGCATGCAGCCCCCCACTGCTCACAGCCCCTGTGAGGGGCAGCCACCCTACCTTCTTGCTACCTGACAGACACCAGTGGCCAGTCTGCCCCGAGCAGCCCAGAATGACACTCCTCACAGCTGCTCTTTTTCCACATTGGTTTTATTCAGTGCTGTATTCCCATCTTTAACCACTTGCTGGAGTTGTCTTTAGCTTTGAGTCAAGCTCTCACGTCTTTCCCTTAGATGCATCTCACAGGATGAGCCCAAGCCCAAACACTTTGCTCTTCTGCTTCCCTTTGCGCTCTTGGAGGCTTCACAAAAGCCAGCTCCCCAGCTGCAGGGCTGCACCACGCACATGTGAGCAAGCAGCCAGCCCCACATCAACCAAGCAGTAGATAACCCAAAGCACAGAAGGAAAGAGAGCTCTGTGTATAGTCAGTACCTGGAGCCAAACAGAGATATTTTATCCTGCATTTTTTTTTTTTTTTTGGTAATTGTTTCTCTGGACATTTTTGTTTTATCAGATGGAGAATGACACTTAAAACCTAACTAATTTGTGCCTCTTGTCAATGGCTCTTTGTTTTCTTTCAGTTTTCTTTTCCTTATTTTTTTCTTCCTGTACCTATAACCATCTCTTTGTTCCCTCAGGCAGGCTGGTCGCTAGGCTCATCTGTTCCCACAAGGCAGCCTTACACCTGGCCACACCACAACTCGCAGCAGCGGCAGCAGGAAAAACGGACATTGACAGCTCAGCAGCTCTGTGAGCAGCAGTCCTGCAGGGAGAGGTGAGGGAGGCTTCTGTGGCTGCGAGGCCGAGGCCACAATGGCAGCGGCGTGCTAATTAATGAGCAAGCAGAGTGGCCCTGCCCTGCTGCTAAACGGCTGGCATGGTCCCCATGTGAGTTTCCCCAGCCCAAATCAGTGCTCCTGCAGCCAGTGCCCGGGGGGCATTTTGGGAGGCCCAGGACAGTTCCCTCTGGTCTGGGTGCAGGTTCTACTTTGCAGGGACAAAGGCTCATCCCTCTGGAGGCATCTGGTCACAATGAGGGGCTTTGGGGGCAGAAAGTCTCCCCTGGGCTGTCCTGGCTGATGATTAGTCTTTTTGCTGCTGAATCACCTGGATCTGCTCTTGTATCATGCTCACCACCATAGGGCTGAGGACAGTGAGTACGGAGCATCAGTGCTTGTGAAGTGAGGCCTTAGCCAAGCGTTTCACATGACAATGCACTCTTTTACCTACAACCCTGTTCTGAGATTTTTATAAACGGTACCAATACTTTGACAACTGAAAAGTCACAGTAGGACTGTTCCCCAGAGCGCCTTTGAGTTGCCCAGGGCAACTTCCCAGGCACGCTGTGAAGAGCCCCCTGCGCACCTCAGCTGTTTTGTGGGTTTGCCGCAGAAGTGCCCCAAGCAGTGCAGCTGCTGAGGGCCACTGGCTGGGTTGGGGCTGAGCCCACCGCGGGCCATGGCCCCGGGATGAGGGCTGGGCCGTGTGGATGCCGGCTGTGAGCCTTCAGCTGCGCTCACACCAGCCTTTTGTTCTCCCCTCTCACCTCTGGCTGACACCTGCACGCCTCCTAGGTGGGGCAGTGTCTGCGCCTTGCAGCAGAGCCTAAACACAGGGTGGGGATGCAAAATTGGATCTGCTGAGGAGGTGGAACGTGCTTGTGTCCTTTCCCTAGTTATTGTTATCCTTGCTGCGCCTTCTCCCTGCTTGGCACTGCCTCTGGTAGAAAAGAGGTTTTTCTACCATTATAAAAACAGTTTAAAAGCCAAAAGGAAGCTCAGCAAAATGAAAACTACCGACAATGAAAAAAAATCAACCCAAGAAATCTGGGCCTCATCCACTCGTCTGTTAATTAGCTTTAATGAAACAATAAAACCAGAAAGCAAAGCAGAAGCCAACAGAGGTAATTGGGACAGGCCGCTGGAGAAGCAGGAGCTCTGGGAAATGGTGAGATTCACCTTGCAGAGAGCCCCAGATTCCTGGGTCCTGCCTCTCCCCACGTCCTATTTCACACTGGATTAGACCAGGTGGGGTAATTATCACAGCTGTGCTTCCCCGTCTGCCTTTGGGATGCAGCAGTCCTGGCAGGGAATGTTCCTGCAGGCACGGCAGGGTTAAACCCACACAAGCAACCAAGCAAGCAGCCTTCTGGAAGAACTTGCTGAGTGATTCTGCCTGCTCATTTTCAATGAAAAGTTTCCAAGGACAGCAGTAGCATTTTATAAAGAACAAGTACAGCCAAAAAAAACTTTTGTGCTTTCTCCTCCTCCTTCTCTCTAGCAAACACTTTGCTGCCTCTTTTACAGTGCTGTTCCTATTGACGTAAGCCGAAGATAAGAAACATTTGCCCATGGTGCCTCGCTCAGTTTTCCGTGTGTGGCTTCTGTGCCCATTTGCCCTGTGTCCCTGCTGAGGTTTCAATCCACTTTTGAATGAAATCATTGGGGTCTTCCTTGGCTTATCAGACTGCCACAGCTGGCAACCTATTAATCTCCTGCTCCCAACGCCTTTACTGCAGTGGGAAATCTCTAGTGCATTTCAGCAGTTTCCACTGACAGCTAACAGAATCTTGTGCTCAAAGCCCCTGGGTCCCCCTGGGTCACCTTTGGGTGAGAGCCCCTCTACTCCACTGTTGGAGGTGGGGAGCTGCAGCCTTTTTGTCCCTCTTGCTCTGATGCTCTCTTTCAAGGGTATGGAGAATCTTAAAGACATGGGAGATGTAGCTTAGCGTTGCAGAGCTCTATTGGTAGGTGTGCTGGCTGCTAGCTACATAGCCTGTGAGGGACTCGCAGGTAGAGAGCAGACACTTGAAAGGAAAAAATCACGTTGCGGCTGGCTTCCACATCTGATTGTGCATTCCTATGGCAGTGGAGGGGCTGGGCAGCACCTGGGCTCGGCTGGGCATCGGGAGGCACCTGGGAGCTACCTGGGAGCTCCACCTACAAGCACCTGAGCCAGGCCAGGGCAGGTTCTGACAGCGGGGCTTGCTGAGCTGTTTGCTGTGCACTCAGTGCATCCTGGCCCTTTACTTCCCTGCCTTTGTTTTGCCATGGAGCACAGAGAAGCTGTGGCTCTTCCCATTGCTCGGCTGTGGAAGCTGTCCTGCAGAGCTCCTCTGGGCTGTAAGTAGGGCAGCTATCCGGGAGGCATGGCCTGCTCACTTCCAGTAAAACTGATGCTTGTGCTGTGTTGTTCCAAGTCTTTTAATCCCCACCAACGAGATCCTAGCAACTGCTTTCAGAAAAGATCTTTAAAAGTGGAAAAGGAAAAGGCTTTTCATCAGTGGCCAAGGGATTCTTCTAAGTCTGACATCGAGAGGAAGCAGCCAGCTCCAGAAGAGATAACATGAGGAGCAACAATTGCTTATCAGACTTTAAAAGTCACCAAACAAAAATGCCTCAGCCAGCAAGCGCAGGAGCACCCCAGCAGAGGCAGGGTGGACGGGTCTCTGCCGATGGGCAGTGTGGCAAAGAGCTGCCTGCTGGCAGTGCTGGGTGCTCTGCCCAGCTCCTCAGAGACGTGTGTCCAAACACAGGTGTCATCTGCCCACTCCACTCTGCTGCTCTCACCATCCCCACCAACATGCAGCACGCTGCCACAGCCTCCTTTCCTCTTCTCTCCCCTCTGAGCTGCCCAGCTTGGGGCTTGGATTTAGCGGCCTCTCTCCAGGTTGCCTCTGCAACCCGGGGATCCTGGGGCAGAAATAGCATGGCTCCATGTGAGCAGCAGCACAGTGAAATGCAGAATGTCACCGGGCAGCCAGAAGCAAGGCAAGCTCGATTCCATCATTCAGATGTCTGGCAAAACTGGTCTCTTTTGTTATTTTTCTTACTGAGGCATTTCTCTGCCATAGCTGAGATCTCACCCAGTCTGAGCCCTCAGTGCCCTGCTGGGGCCAGTGCTCCATCCCTGAGCTGAGCTCCATCTATGTGCCCCCAGAGGCTGTGGGACAGCCCTGGGCCATAAGGGTCTTCAGTGACCACCACACAGCACTGGGGACATGCAGCGCTTGCCAGCAGCTGCGGTCCGAGGTGGGCTGAAAGGGACGTTAAGAGACAAATGAAGGGACTGCCTCCCACTGCGACTTCCCTGCAGAGGCACTGCAGATAGCAGGCCAGGGTTCATTTGTTTTCTGAAATAATTAGGAATTTGGGAGGCGTGAAGCAATTGTGCTTTGTTTTGTTTTGTTTTGTTTCCGGATTTATCTCAACAATCCTTTTTGCCTTTGAGCATGTGTCTTCTCAATCAGAACTTACCTTGAGGGGTGGGGGGAGATTACTGTGTTAATAGCGTGTGCCAGTTCCTCATCCCTTTCTCCAGGTAGTGAAACCTTGCCTGAGATCGATATCTTGGGTAATGAAAATGCTCTTTAAAAGAAGCCCTGGCAAATATATATATATGTACTTAATTAAAGATGAAATATATAATAAAAACAGTAAGAACTTGTGCTTCCCTAGCCCTCTTCCCTCCTAGCTCTCAAAAAGCAGTCTCAAAAGCACTTCTCTGGAGACAGGGCAGGTCAGAGCCATCCTTTACACAAGCTCCCTTTCCTTCCCCAGCTGGTTGCCCTCTCTTTGCTCCCCCATGCTTCACCTTTCCTTCCTTCCCACCTCCCCAGCCAGCTCAGCAGCGTCGCCATGATCCTGCTGTTTGGAAAAAGAAGGGGGGCACCACAGATGGCTTTTTTCCAGCTGCAGGCTCACTGGACTCATAGAGAGTGGGAGCTTGGCGACAGCCCCATGGAGCAGGCTGTACCCTGCCCTGCTTCAGCAGCAGTGCATCACGTCATGCCTGGAGTGCAGCACCTTGCTCTGTGTCAGGCTTTTCAGGTTTCTGCAGGGAAAAAAAAAAAAAAAAAAAAAAAAAAAAAACAGAAAGAGAAAGAGAAAGCTTTCATTCTACAAGGCCAGCACCCAGTTCGTATTCTTTATATCACAGGGACAATGATAAGCCAGGATACAACAATGACCTACTTCACATCATGATAAAATAATTTCCTCTCTCTGTCATTTTCCTCAAAGAATAATATTTGACTAACATGAGCATGTAAGATAGAGCAGGAGCTTTTCTGTGAGCTGATAATGGACCAGATCCAGCCCCAGGCTGACAGCAGCCACCCTGTTGACCTACGCGGGGCTAAGCCTGTTTATCCCACAGCTCAGGGCTCTGGGAACAATTGTGTTAAAACCTGCGAGATGGGTGCGTGCGATAGGGCTGCAGCGACAGCTTCAGACAGCGGCTGTCGCTTCGAGCATCCTCCATGAAGGATGCCACCGCTGCCCGTGGCTGCCCCAGCTCGCTGCTGTGGTGCCAGCGGGCACCCCTCTGCAGAACAACGGCTTAGATCATCCTCTCACACAAAAGGCTTCTGTATTTGGCAGGGCACATTACAGTACAGTGCAACCATGCAGCACCCCGGCTGCTCCCGCCCGCCCTCCCCGCACAGGAACAATGCAGACAGTTGTAGTTATCTAACCGGGGCCTGCTCGGCTCAGTACGTCGACGGTGTTTGTCCACCGAAGGTGTTCAGAAATGTGCACATGGCATTTCTCTCTTGCAGCATTTGCATGAAGAGCTTTCTCACGTCATCCTTCAACACCGCTCAAACTGATTGTCAGCCAGCACGTATTGCTCACCCGCTCCTCTCCCAACTACAGGAGCTCCCCTTGCATTTGTGTGACACACTGCCTGAGGCGACCAAAGCTCTGGTGTTTACCGTGCTCTGATTTCCAGCATCGCACGCCAATCCATGGCACCATGGTTTATGGGGTGCTGCTAAGACAAAATATAGTTAGAATTTAATTACAGTTCTCCTTTCCCTTGTTTCCTTGTATGTGATGAACCTGGTCTGGTCTACTGGCTTCTCTCTAACTTCCTGTTCCCAGAGGTGGGAAGTTCCTCTGCATTTCCAGAGATGGAGAGCACCAGGCTGGTGGCTATGGCAGGAGAAGGGGAAGGGCTGCATGCGTCTGGGCGTGGTGATGGAGGATCCTTCTGACAGCCCTGCTCCACGGGCACAACGGGCCTCTGTCAGAGCACGTGGGAGACAACTTCTGGGTGCTGGGGGACAAACCAAACATGGGAACAGGCGCCCTGAAAGCATTACTTTTTCCCACTGCAAATGCCTTTCTTTAACCTTGCCCTGCCTCATGCAGAGCTGTGGCTGTGTCTGCACTCAGAACCGCACAGAATGAAAGTGAGCGAACTGAGACCCCAGGCTGCAAATGTAGCTCTGCCTCCGTGCAGAGCAGCGCACAGCAAACACACCAGACGCCAAGCACCAGCCCTCCATGCTGCACGCAGTTCTGCAAACTGCTTGGTTAAAAAGAAACGGCAGAAGATGTTAGCCCTTGCCGTACACGTGGTGCGTTTCCCTTCCCAGCAAACCAGAGCCGTTCTGGCTCATTACTGGCACAAGTGCACCTGTGCTCCAGGGACTTGCTGTAAGGCTATTGCTAAAGCAATCCAGCGTTGTAAGTGGATATATATATTATAATTAAACTAGCTTAAAATAGGATACTTGGGTTCTAACCTAGGCGTCCCCACGAGGACTTGCACCCGTGTAACAGGAGGTGCGCATCTAGCCACTTCCCACACCGAGCACAAGCCGAGCGCCTTCTGCCGCGGGCGCCAGCAGAGCTCAGCCGCCCGGGCCATCTCCTCGGGCCCCACCGCCGCGGACCGATGCACACGGGCACCCGGCGGGGGAACGCTTTCTGGTGGCAGCCGGGCGCTCTGCCACGCGCCGTTGGCGCTGCCAGCCCTGCGTGACGGCACC
>VXAV01006128.1:144785-161223 GCA_013399715.1 Alectura lathami | reverse complement strand
TGTGCTCGAGCGCCCGGGGAGGGGGGGGGGGGGGGGGGCGGTGTGAAACAGAGGGACTGTACCTTTAGAAATGGAGGCGCTGTCTGCGACAGAAGTCATCCTGAATACGGTATGCCTTGCTGGGTACTTTGGTAAATCAGCACTGCAGTGAGATTGCTGCTGGAATCTGCTGCTGAAAGAGCTCCAGGCAGAGTGAAATTGCAGCTATTTCAATGTCACCAGCCTGAAGATGTGCAGAGCCCCTGCGGTTCGTGTACCTGCCATTAAAACCGTAGGAATGTACTTGGAATATAAAGGGTGCTGTTTCATCTGGGCAGAAACTCTTAAGATCTGGGTTTGGCTTTCAAGCCCATTGAATTGAGCGCTGCTGAGGTTTCTCATGTTGCAGGAAGAGGCAGTTACGTGGTGAGGTGCCTTTTTGCAAATGGTCTTGTCCTTCAGTGCCACGGATCAGTGAGCACGGGGCTCCTCTCCAGGCAAATGGTGAGAGCCGGCTCTCCTGTGGGGCTTAATCTGGGAATCAGGAGAGCTAATGAAGCTTGCTTTCTTGACTCGTGTTTTATAAATTGCTGTCTCTCTCAGAGCTGCTGCTAGAAGAAATTCATTCAAGAGGAACGAGACTTCTGAGGCTTCCAGTAGGCTTTAAGCTGCAGATCCTGGGCCCTCAGAGGCTTTAAAGCAAAATTTCACATCTTGAAAATAAGCATGTGACTTACAATTCAGCAGTAAAATGCTGGTACCGGGAAGATGTGTTTGTTCTTTGCACTTTGAATTCAGAGCGTTTTGAGAACATGTCCATTTTAATTAAAATGTCACTGCTGCTGAGGCAAAGCCTACCTGTTCAGGCTGCTAGTGTTACCCTGCTTTTATCCTGCTGTCAGCATGAAAGGGCTGCGTGCAGTTAACCCTTGCTTGTTGCTGCATTCTTTGCTCCTTTGTTACCTTCAGGTGCTCGGCTTTCTTGCATCTACCTCCCGAAGCTGCAAAAGGGCCTTACTTTGCTGGAGTTTGCTCTAAGAGGAGGAAAAAAAAAAAAAAAAAAAAGGAAGCACTGGGAGGCCTCTTTGCAGTTTGTTTGATGTGGCATGGGTGGGAGGGAAAGGTAAAGCTCTTATTCCATGCCATTGGCATGTTAAGCCTGTGCATTGTGATTCGTTATTGCTGCCATGGGATTTAAATCCCTGGGCACAATGGCAGGGAAATTATTCCTGTCTCCTGCAGGATGTTGTTAAGTAGGCACCAGATTCAAAATGTTTCCGGCAGGAGTGTGCTTGCTGCCACATGTCTGCTCTGTGTCTGCAGGCAGGAGTGCAGCCAGGGCAGCTTGAGGTGCTTGCAGGTGGGGCAGCTCCCTGGCATCAGCCATGGTGCAGGCAGACCGAGTGCCCTGCACCTTTTCCCTCATGTACCTCTATTTTTAGCTTCATTGCTCTCCATGGATTTGCTCTTTTTTTTTTTTTTTTTTTTTTTTTTTTTTTGACTGAAGGCTTATGTACAAGTAGCAAAGGAAATACTTAAGCCCTTGAAAGAAGCTGCAGTGCTGGTCAGAAAAGCTCAGCCAGGTGGTGAAGGCAGTGTGTTTGTCGCTGCATGCCTGCTAGTGGCAGATGTTTGCGGCCTAGTGGCCAGTCAGGGCTAGACGTCGGGCCTAGCTTTGGGGCCTACTGCTGCTGATGCACCACATCCCATGGTCTGGTGCTGGGGTCTCCCCGGAGGGCAAGGGGTGAGCCTCAGTGGTTGGTTGGAGCTGGGTGTGTCTCAGAGCCTCTTCCATCTGTTTTTGCTGGGTGTTAACACAGTGTCGTTCCGTGCAGGATGAGTTTGACAAGCTGAGGCCTCTGTGCTACACCAACACGGACATCTTCCTGCTGTGCTTCAGCGTCGTCAGCCCCTCATCCTTCCAGAACGTGAGTGAGAAGTGGGTCCCCGAAATCCGATGTCACTGCCCCAAGGCGCCCATCATCCTGGTGGGGACACAGTCGGACCTGCGGGAGGACGTCAAGGTGCTCATCGAGCTGGACAAGTGCAAGGAGAAGCCGGTCCCTGAGGAGGCGGCGAAGCTCTGTGCCGAGGAAATAAAAGCTGCGTCCTACATCGAGTGCTCGGCTTTGACTCAGAAAAACCTCAAGGAGGTCTTTGATGCGGCCATTGTGGCTGGGATTCAGTACTCGGATACCCAGCAGCAACCAAAGAAATCCAAGTGTAGGACTCCAGACAAGATGAAGAACCTCTCCAAATCCTGGTGGAAAAAATACTGCTGTTTTGTATAGGAGTTGTGAGGACCCGAGAGCTGCTCTGAGAAAATCAAATAGAGGCTATATTAGCTGAAATCTCATTCTGTGTTGTCCCGGGTGTATAGTGTAGATCTGTATGTATGTGTATATGTTGCTACTGGATATCTCGGTTGCCCTTGCGAGGGTGGCAGAACGATTTGTAGCTGAATAATTGCTATAAATCTGGTCTGGCATTGAGTTTCATGACTAAAATCTTTCATTACGGAAGAAGTGCACCATGTGTCTGTGAGGTTAGAAGAATTTGTCCAAAGGATTCAACTTCTTGTGTTACCATGTGTACACGACGGGGAGGAATAAATGGGAGCCCTTGGCTGCGAGGGCTGCGCAGGAGGAATGCGCGAGTGACTGGAAACGTAGAGCTCTGCACACGGACAGTCAAAGGGAAACATAACAATGTGCCTCCTAATGGACCTTTGTAGCTTTAAAACCCCACTCCTGCTCTCTTCTCCTTGTCTTCCCAAACCAACAGTCTTAGGGATCGCTTTAAAAAGGGCATGCAAGAGGTGTAATCTACACGCAAATGCCACGATTGGAAAGGTCACGCATATACCTTCTGCATGCTGTGAGGGAACCCAATACGTTACGGCACTGACATCTCATTTGTCACCTCCTGACTTGAGAGTCATTTGTGTCCTTTTCCCACTCCTTCCCAGGACGTCGTGCGGAAGCCCGAGGAGCGTTACTGAGCCTCGGCTCACCATGCTGGGTAGCAGGGGGTTCCTCTCTATTTGTGCAGGCATGACAACGGTTTATCTGTTTCACCTGAAAGGAATGTATATGCTGTTGTGTTTTTTGTTTTTCTTTTGTAAGAGATGCAACAAATGTCCGTGCAGCACCACGCAAACTGCATCTGTTTTTAAGTCTACAACCAAGAGTTTCAGAATGCCCCTCCTTACCTTTAGGGCTGCTGAAAAAATAACAGGTCAGGCAGATCCAGGTGATAACAAACCGGCCTCTAGCAACTGAGGCTGCTGCGTCCTCTTCACCATGCTGTTTTCAACCAAGTTAATGTTTCCCTGCTTAAGGCAACAGTTGCTTGTGGTTAAATGTCATACTGGGGAAATTGGCTGAGGCCACCCTGGAAATTGAACTGATAACATTTCCCAGATTGGTCCAACAAGTTAAAGTGCAACATGCCTAAGGTAGCTGAGTGATCAACCTAGTGCAGAGCTGAGTGCCACCTACCCTCCGACTTAATCCGATTCCTACTGGGCTAAGCCTAATTCCAGGCCCTGTGGGTTCGAGAGACTGGAGGGGTAACATGACTCTCTGCAGGGATCGGTATTTTAACTTATTCTGCAGAGGACATTTAGTCTGTGCTGTTTGTCTGTCTGTCTGTCTTTTTATGGCCCTACTTTTTTTTTTTTTTTTTCTTTCCTAGGTATTTCGAGATGCAATTCTATTTTTTTTTCCTTTGTCCATAGCCTTAAAGTGACCTTTTTCATAGTCTTAAACTAGACTGCAGAAAGCTGGAAAGCTGGAACCTTTTTTTGTCATAAATGAATCAGTGCCTGGTACAAAGAGGAACTGTGGAAGCCATTTGAATTGATAAAGCTGACCACAGTTTACCTCCAGGCCCATTAAAGAAAATGACACTATGTAAATGGATTCTGGGGTGTGTTGGCGTAAGCTCCATAGGCAGTATTTTTTTCTTTCACTACAGTAAAATGAGCGTAGAATGGGTAATGTTCCATGGCTGAAAACTTGAAAATGGAATGGAAATCTTTACATAGGGCCTGATTCAATAAAAATATGTTGGCTTCTGCACTGGAACAGCCTGGAAAAGCAGTTTCCATAGCACAGAAGCTGGATGCATTTAACTTGGTTGCATCTGGTTTGTAATGGTTTAATGTTTACTGGTCATGAAGTTCACATCTGAGCCTTTATATTTCTTACTCTAATGCATTGACAGGATTTCAGATACACAGTCATACTGTCATCTTGGAGCAAAACGGAAAGCGAGATTTTTCCTGGGTGCTTTGTTTCTCCCTGTAATGGTCTCAGCTGATCAAAAATGTGTGTTTTGGAAGGAAACAGGCTAGAATCTGAGCAACTCCCATTTGCAAAAATAACACAGTTTCTTCTGCAAGATCATACTGCTTTGTACCATGCCCTACTGGAAGCAGTAGGTTATATTTTATAAGCAGCCTGTTTCATAGTCTGGAATAGCATTGCTTTTACATGTAGCCAGCTGTGACTGTTTCTGAAAATGTGATGTATATAGAACTTGTTATAGCCCTTTACTAGGTGTACGTAAGCTGAGGTCTAATAACTTTATGAATACTGCTCTACAAGGGGCTACACAGGGTCTAGGGTTTAGAAATATTACTTTTAAAATCACCAGTATTTTACAAGCGCAAGTGAGGGGGAGATGTCTCTGTGTAGTCTATAATCTGATGTGCCTTATGAAAAAACCTCTCTTCTGTTTTCTAAGTGTAGGCTATATTCTGAAAGAAATATTTCATGTGAGAATGATATAAATGAGGTATTTGGAAATAAATGCTGATCTGTGTGTGTGTCAGCTTCTGCTGCCTGCAGGGAGGAGGCGGGAGAATGTGGGTGGGCTCCTTGTGCCTGCATCCCAAAAGCAAGGTGTGCAGCGGGGGAACCACAGGCCCCACTGGGAACAGCTGGGGACGCCCAGACCAGTGTGACATTTTCTGCTCCTGCTCCCTCTCCATCCCATCCCATATCTCATATCCCATCCTGTCCTGCTGAGTGCTCAGAGCGCACCACTGCAAAGTCCCCATGCGAAAGGGTCTTTGGTACCTGTGGCATGTTGCTCTTCTGCTGTGCAGGCTCGTGTCTTACCTATCCCCACATCTGGGCAAGGCTAGGCCAGCTCAGGTCATCATTGAGGCCAGGGTAATGTTGTGCATGTGTTACTGTGATCAAAAGGCTGCTCCAGCTGCCCTCTGAGCTACTGAATAAGGCGGCAGCTGTGGCTGATAAGAGCACATTGAAATAAGCCTGTTGCACAAGAGGTTTTCCAGAAACACCAAAATCACTGCCACTTTGTGATGGATGGAAGCTCCCAGGAGAGGATTTTGTTCTCTTTCACATCAAATCAAAGTGCTCTCGAAAAAATTGATCTACTCTTGCATGGAAATAAATGTCACTTTTACCATTTTTCCCATGTGTTTTGTGGCTTGGGCACCTCTAGGGTATGACTGAGGGTTAAGTAAAGCTGGGACATTGACAAATGGGCCTTCAGACCCAGCTGGGAGAGCAGATCTCTGAGGAAACCTGACCGCACTCTTACCTGGCTTTTCATTTTCTTCCTAGACATCAGTTATTGCCGACAGAGAAGCAGGGACTGCTGCAGGAAGTGGCCTTCCATGACCACATGCAGCTGACCTAATATTGTCACATGCATTATGCTTAAACACTGAACCTCACTTAAGCGTGTGAGTGCCCTTGCAGCGGAGCCGCACGTGCTCACGTGTTTGTGCAGAAGGGACCTCTTCTGCCTTTAGTGCATGCAGCAGGGTGGGGAGAGGTGGGAAACAGCTATTTAGGAACGAGTAAGACATCGTAAAGCTCAGAAGAACTGGCAAAGGGACTCCTGGGCAATGTGGAGTGATAGTAACTGCTTTTACCTACTTCAGGCACGAGTAGATTAAAAGCCCAATTAGACAAATGCTGAGGAAATGAACATCCCCGGTGAGGGCTGTTATGTGTGAAAACAGAGCCTTTTCTTCAGGAAGTTCCAAAGCTGTGGATAGCTGGAATCTGGGAGGAAATATCACTGCACACTATAGGGAAAAACACTCTACTCGCTCAGTTGTTATATTCTTTCCCTGAGCATCTGTGTGGGTTACGGACGGGATATGGGATGAGGTGGACTTTTGGCATCCTCCAGCACTGCTGTCCTAATGTAATTGATGTTTTTGTGTTTGCTGTTGCAGGATGGGTTTCAAGCCAACAGCAGGGCCCCAATACCCAGCAGGACCTTCTGAAGATTGAGCTTCCTGCATTGCCGGCACCTAGAGGGAAGATGTAATTCGATTAGGGTTGTTCGTTACCCATTTAGTGCCATTCTCTGGGGTATAAATCGGGGAGAAAACAGTTGTGTAATTCAATGAATTTCACCATCTGAGGCAGAGTATTCTGTAATATTACTGATTTATTTAACCTGCTCTGTTTTAATAGAAGAATATATCAGTGGTATATATGAAAAAAAGGTGTTAAGCCCCAGCTTGGATGGTATGCTTTTTCAAATCAGCAAGGGGAGTGCTTCTAGCGGAGGGAGCGTGAGGGGCAGCCCTGCTGATCTGCAGGGGATGACCCCCACCTCCTGGGGAGCCCTGCTGACTTCTCAGCTTGGAGCAGGGAGAACCAGAGCAGGCACCCGCTCAGACACCAGTGGTGGGGGCAAGGTGTTTGTGGCTCCTCAGCGCATTTAGGTCTGGTCCCAGTCTTATTACCTGGGTGCAAAGAGGGGTCATATGAGAGGGCAAGCTTCATCACTTGCTTAATGCAGTCCCAGCTCAACACCTCTTGCAAATGATTTGTGCACCCTTCCTGAAAGACACATTTTCATCACAAATCGCCCCATGTACCTGTCTGCTGTTTCCAACTCCCAAGCAATAATTTACTCAATTAATGTCAAACATCTTTTTAAAATCCTTCTCTCTGTGATGGTAATTTTAGCAGCAGTGGCCTAGTGGGGCTGGTACAGACGATGGTGCACAGGGTGAAGCAGCATGTCCAGACAGCTGCTAGCTTTCCTCTCGTGGTGGGCTGTCTCCAGCCATGTGTGTGCAGTAGGTTCCCTGTGGCTCCCTCACCTGTGCTCCTGATGCCAGCCCCTGTAGCGGTGCTAAATGTTAATGATGGCAGCAAAACAGATTCCAGGTGGAAACCTGATTTTCATGGTTTGCATTTCCACTTCCAAGTTAGTGATGGAGTGAGAACCACATACATGGAGACCTGTCTGTGCTGGCAGGCACTTGGTCTTAGGTGGTTCAGCAGAGGGAACAGCACCACAAACCAGCAGCGCTGCCTTCCTTGCCTCGCTGCGGCTTGCAGCCTTTTGGCGGAGGAACAGGATTTCTCTGAAGGCAGTACTGGAACAATCGCGCCTGCTCATCCTCTCCTTCCACGATTGCCTCTCCCCCTGCATTCCCCTCTCTATAGGCAATTTTCTCATTTATTTTTAATTCAAAACAGCGCTTTGCCCGAAGCCTGGTACTCAGCATTTTTATGCTCCCTGTATCACATTCTTGCATCTTTAGAGCTTTGTCATGGCCTTTCCACATTTTAATTATAGGCTCAGCAGGCTTTAGGGTTTGCTATTCCTCTTGGCTGAGAAAAACTACTCCTTTTTCTTTCCTCTCATTTTCTTAATCTGCAACAATCAAAGTGGGTGAATTTAAGGAAAAATGGGCAGCATATTGCAGAGCAAAGACTGAAGATTCGACCATGATAGCAAGGGGGTAAAGTCTGCTGGTGCTCGGAGCGGTGATAAGCCGGCACCGCGTGCCTGCACGCAGCCACTGTTGACGTCTTGGAGCAAGGGCGCTGCATCTGCTCCGCTACAGGCAGGGCCCTGGCCATCTTCAAAGGGCTTTGAAGTGCCCCCTGGCAATCTCCTCTGGAAGATAAGAGATTACAGAGGAGTTCCTGAAAACAGCTTCAGCAGCACGTATGTTTATCCAGTTTGGGTAACGCAGAAGGAGGCCAAAGCCTGGGCCAGTGACACCTGAGAAGATACACAGGGATTCAAGCAGAAAATGCAAAGTAATGGGAAAACAATCTCTGCTGGTTTTTTTGCCTCTTATTTTTTTAGTTGTCTTTTAGATGTTATTGGGTACATCCCTGCCTAGTCTTTCCAGTATCTGCTTATGGATCTGCTTAACACTGTCTCTATGTTTTTGCCTGATCCCTTGAGGATACTGCAGCCAACCAGAACAGAGGTCCAAAACTCACTGCATAAAGAAGTGTTTTATTTTCTTTGTTTTAAACCAAGCTCCTGTTCATTTCTGTGTGTCTTGTAGTCCTAGGACTGTAGGTTAAGTTGAACAGCAGTTCACAGATAAACAGGGGGCCAGGTGGCCAGGTAAGCGACAGTGAGGCTTGATCCACTGCCTCCTCTGTTTTGTAAAACAGTCATCTTTGTTTTTTCCCTTCCCAGCTGAAGAGTCCCCGCCGTGTCCAGTCTCTCCTCACTAGACACTCTCTCCATTCCCTCCACCATTTTTTGTTGCCATCCTTCTGGATCTCCCCTGACCCCACCATCGCCTTCCTGAGGGGTGCAGAGCAGAACTGTGGGCAAAAATTCAGTCCCGTGTTTTGCTCTTCAGCATTCCTCCTGGTCATGCCCAGCAGTTTATGTGTGTGTTGTTTCAGCAGGCATTGGTGCTGAACCTTGTCAAAAGCTTTCTGGAAATCCAGCCATATTATCTCCCTCGGACACCCATTAGCCGTGAGTTTGCCTTCACCCCTTTCAACTGCAGCAGATTTCCAGGCTGGCACTTTCCCAACAGACGGTATTGCCCATGTGGTCCATTATCTCACTCTTTATTGTAGTATTAACATCCAAACGAACATATGGGGACTTGTCTGTTGTGAGTTGTACAGCGCTGTGAAGGAGAAACTGCCCAGGAATTCCTCTGATCAAAACTTGTCTGTGATGAATCTGTGATCTTAGCAAGGATGAATGTCAAGCGACCGTTTTCTGCATCACCCCCTCCATCTGGAGGACATGGACAATGCAAATTTCCTGTCACACCAGGGTACTAAAAGGCTCTAGTATGCTAGGTCGAGGTTTCCAGATGTGACACAAGTTTTTGGCCACTTTGGTGGATTGATAACTAGGAATTATTTGACAGGTTTGCTGATCACCTTCCCAGTAGAAAAAGTGAGTCTTTTTGTAATAATTCCAGGTCTTTGAAACATTTGATCTTAGAAAGGCAAAAATACTTGAGGTACCCAAGGTGGGAGACAGAGAAACAGTGCAAAATACTATTCTACTGCAGAAGTGCTTTGAGCAAGGGGTCTCCATGTCCTTCTTCGAAGTATAGTTTCAAGCTGGTTTTGACTCATTAGCCCAATATTTTGCGCAGAAGATATCATTTGCCCAGTTAGAATGGAAGCTCAGTACATTTTAATGTTCCCATAATAAACATGGATGTAAAAGGCAGGTATGCAAATCCAACATTTGTAATGGGGTTGCAGAGAGCAAATCTGCCTAGTAATTAAAAAATATCCTTAGTACTCTGGGAGGTTGTGATCCTGGGCTTTCAACGCTATACATCTTTTACTGCTTGACTTCAGGCAACGGGGGCACTTGGTAAGCTGTTACTCCAGACTAGAAAGAAGTGGAGTGTGATATTATTATAACTGCTATCTTTAGCAGTGAAGGTGTAAAAGAAGAAAGCGGTTGGACTCTAACCTCGTCTTTACATAGGCAAAACTTCCCCTTGTCACATCAGGGGCTTACCACAAGGATGTGAGGAGCAGCCTGTAGAGATTATCAGGCATTTTACATCCCTGAATCTGAAGAAGCAACTTTTACATTCAATGCTTTTGGGAGCAGCAGCATCAAAATACTGATGAGAGATGGACAGGAGGCATTTGGCAGGCCTGATGACAGAAGGACGCCTTGATAAACACTGTTATTGTTTGGGATCCAGTCCAGATTTTTGGAGTTCTTCATCTGAAGGGTTGGTTAAAGCAGTCACTAAGCCCCTTTAAAGTGCAACAGATCAGTTCTAATTAGGACCAGGTTTGTTCTGACTGGAGGCCGCTTTTGCTGGTAAAATTTCTGGTGTGAACCAGGCCTGGCAGGCCAGGAAGCAGCCACGGATCCTCATTGATCAGCAACAGTTCAAAGCAAATCAACATATCATGGCAGCTTTCAAAGCAAATCAACATATCACGGCAGCTTTCTTGTGGGTCCTTTACATCCTTTTAGTGTACAGTTGAGAGCCTTAACATTCACAAGGCTTGAAGTCTGACCTAAACTCTGCACCCAGAAGGCCACAAAGGAGAAAGGGGCACAGCAAAATAAATGGAAGTGGTGGTGGGCAGGGTCACAGCTGCAACCTAGCAGTGTCCTGGGTCTCTTCACAGTCTCAGCAGTTGTCATTTGTTTAAAAAACAGTATGAAGAGGTGCTTGGGACTCAGGAGTGCTAGATCCTAGAGTCTTGGTTAAATGCAAGCCCCCACTTGCTTTGCAGTGCAATCTGTTATTGACTTCAGAGGGGTGTTTCCAAACTGGGGACAGCAGTTGCTGGGCAGGTTCGCATTAATTTTCCCTTGACGCTTTGTATTTCTCACCCAGATATTTCTGTTTCTTATTAATTAGCAATCAGGGCGGCAAAAAAGATAGCACAATCTGGTGTTTACAAATAGCTTTGCCTCAGTGGGTGGACCAGAGTGGAGGTTCTCAGGACTCGTGTCCCATAAAGTCCCCATGACTCAGGGGCTTGGGGCTGTTTTTATTTTCCCTTCTCCTTTTCTCATCCTGACTGGTGGGGTTACACCCAAGAGTGGTGTCTCCATTTGATAATTTCCCTGGGTGCTGCCATCAGGCTAGAATTTCTGCTTCAAAGAGTATTCCATTGACTAGCTCAGGTCTCGGCAACCAGCACGTGTGTGTTGCCTTTCAAAAACACTTGAAGGGGCGAGTTGGAAAATGTGTAGTAACTGAAATAGCAGCATTTATGGTGTTCATTTGGAAAAGGAGATAATCTCCTTTGTTTGCACTACCACAAGTTAAAGAGTGAAGCAAGTGAAGCATCTGTGACATTTGCTCAATAAAGCTGGTGCTGGATTTGTCTCCATTGCCTAGAAAATCCCCTGTAATCTTGTGAAACGTTATCACTGTAATAAGAAGTATATCATGGCTTGAATCACTTTGCTCATTCCCCCTCTATTGTCTTGATCAGGTGTGGTGCCAATTTGCGAATGTTTAGCTAGATTAAGGCTTGTTTGAGAGGGAGAAACATCATGTAAATGGGAAGAGAAAAAGAAGAGAGACAGTTTGTTATCTAAATGTGCTCTCAGACACCTTTGACTCAGCACTTGGTCCATTGCTGGTATTTCTCTTCCAGTAAGCTTTGTACCCAGACAGTTCAAGCCTATTTCCTCCACCTTTTATACCTGCTGATAAAAATTAGGTGTTGTTTTGTCCTTTCAGGCTGCATGTTGCCACATTAGTTACATACAAAACTCACTTATCTGTGATCCATTTAGCTGTGCTTGAAGGTGAGATTGCTCTAACTGGGCAGATTAGGAAGGCCTTAGTTTTTGTGTGCTTTTCAAAGCAGGCAGATGGGGCTGCTTATTTGAAGAGGCTGGGAGTTTGGGCGAAATGGAGGGGGAGGGAGGTGGGATTTTCCCTTTGCTGTCTGGTTCTTTGGCCTGTGGACTGAGGTCCCAAATCTGCTCCCAGTTACGCTGCGTAACGCTAAAGTAACTTGATTTACGGCACTCCGCTCTGGATTTAACTCCTCATAATTGATGGCAGAGTCTGCTCCTTATTATTCATTCTGCACCTAGCCAGTTTAAAGGGTCAGGGAAAATATCTGAGGAACAGAACTGCCTTTGATCTTTGCTTTAATATTTCTGCTACATTTTACATACACAAAGAGCAATCATGGCCTTTCACTAAGAACTGTTCAGCAAAAAGAGGCAGAAGAAGCTGTCTGTGACAGTAAGGAAGCTTCTGAAGTGCTAAGCAGAGATAAGTAAAGGATGCAGGTGGATTTCTATCTCCATTATTCCCAGTTACAAGCCTATGTGCAGGGAGGGGAAAACAAAATAATTAGTCACCACACGCCCTCTTTAGTAGGTAGTTTCTTTTGAAATTGTTGGTTTACTTTGTCACATAGAATGACATTGCAAACATCAACACTGTCGTGATATACAGTGCGGTGATTGCTCCCAAGAATTCACATTTACCCATGTAGATCATACACCTGTGCTACCTATTAATTAACATAACTATAGAGGTAAAAAAGGATAGGCAATTCCGTTCACTGTTCACACATGCTGTTTTTTTTAACAACGAGGCTAATATGTAATTTCACCGCCGCCCCAGAATGTGACAGGAAGCGTCATGAGAGTTTCAGAGGGGTGAGACATATCTGTAACATCTGTTCTGGATAGTCAACGGAGCCCAGTTAATGGAGACATGTTGTGTTTGACGCTATCTGAGCGTAACTCTTCTTTGTGTTAGAACTCACCTGTAGCAAACCAACCAGACGGAGACTTGAGAGGTGCTTTTCAACAGCACTCATTATGAGCAGCAACGCAGCCTGGCTTCCCCAGCATGAGAACAGCTCAGGTTTTCCTTTGGAGACACATCCTCTCCAAAACAAGTTTTCAAACCTCCAAATCAACCAGCAGCTTGAGGTCAGGATTAGCCCATGGGGATGTTTTAGCTGGTTTACAGATGTACAAGCAGGTCTCCAGGCCAGCTAAACTGTGTTGATTGCTATGTGTTGTGGAGGTCAAAGAGGAATGAAGACCTCTGTTAGAGCTATGGGACTTCATTAAGTCAGGTGAAGATTGTGCAAACGAATATCTAGCAGTTCAGGGCCCCAGCCCTGGAATAGCAAGGTGGGAATGAACACAAGATGGAAATGGCATAAGCTTACCTAATCTGATGAAGACAACAGCTCATTTAAGAAATCTTTAGGTAGAGGAAAGGGTGGGCTTGTGTTTCAGAAGTGTCTTAACTCCATCCCTGGTTAGAGAAAAATCATTTTCATTCTTTGCTGTCTGTGCAAGACCTATCTGCAAAATGGTAGTGTCTAGAAAAAAAAAAAATCACAGGAGTGTATATTCTTATCAAATTTTGTGTATTAAGATACGGATCAGGAACTGTCATTATAGGCTGTTTCAGATTTTGGGATGAATACATAAAGGGAATGAAGGACTTCAGACCTCTATTGACATTTTTATCCAGCAGCATATGAAAGACTGCTGCCCCATGGAAATTCAGGAGATTTCCCATCTATGTGCAAATTTCATTTGCTTTTTGCATATGACTTCCATGACTTGTTGATGTTCAAGCTGATGCTGTGGAAAATTGGCTGTTTTCATTTCACACAGGGAATTAATTATACTTTAGCCATTCTGAATTGCAGAACTCGTGCCAGATAATTTTCACGTGAGATTATGGGACTGAGCAAACCTATGAAAAGCCAAACAGCATCTACCTCGAGTCCCCCACCATACCAAGGGACAGGCAATAAAAGGCCAATTAACGTTCCCAGGAAGGTTTATACACTTTGGATTGCATCCAAGTGCAAACATGATAATGCCTGGAAAAACACATTCATTTGCAGCCTGTGCCATTTTTTTAGCTGGAAGTCCATTAATTGTTCCATGTGTCACGGGATGATAGGCTGTCCCCACGGACAGGATATCCCCACAGACAGACCCATGGGTTTCATCAGTGGCCCGGCCAGGTGAGTGAGATGCCCGCAGCCCTCCTGCCCACTCGCGTGCCCTGGATGCTCCTGTCGAAATATCTCCTGGATGCTCCTAGTGCCACATGTGCTGGTGGTGCTCCTGTTACCACTGCTTCTCCCACGTCTCTTCTTCTTGCTGCAATTAGGTGATGGTGGACGCTGCTGTGGCCATCACAGCGGGGGTTTTGTTGTACTTTGTATCTCTTTCAGAACAAGAGGTCCTGGTGGACACCCCCTTCCTACATGGTTTAGGAGGAGCTGTGGATGTTCAGCCACCAGCGGGATGTACTCAGCCTGTGTACGCAGGCCTGTGTCTCAGTTCATCCCAGCCTCGCAGCAAGCTAACGTTCAGATGCACACTAACCTCCTTCTGCATCTAGTTGTGAGAAAACCCAAGGGCCAGAGGCAGACAGGGGCTTTGTGGAGGCAGAGTTCCCACCTGGCCAGCCAGGGCATGTGCGTGGCTCAGCAGACAGTGTAGTGGCCTCACCTGGTAATACCTGACATACCTGCAGGCCACAAGTGCTGCCTCGCTGTGGGCTGTCCCTCCCCATGCTCCAGCTTGTCCTTTTCCGCTTCCTCATCCTGGCCTTGCCCATCCTTGCCTGGCAGGGCTGGGGCTGGCCCTTTTCTCCACTCCCAGGGACAGCAGGTCTTCTCCTGGCCCATGCCAGCGCTTGTGAGCACTTTGCCTTATGGGACCAGGGAGCTTAAATCAAAGTTCAGTCTGCGGTGTAACCCTGAAGCAAAGCTCAGCAGAAAGGCTGTTCGCGTGAGTAATGTGAATTTTCCCTCTCAGGCCCAGGCGGCACCATGGCAGGCACTGCCCCAACCCATCCCACCAAGGCCAAGCGTGTGGTCTGTGCAAACTCAGGCTTAGGTCTCCGAAGGGAGAAGGTATCTGGCAGGGGGCAGGAAGCCCCACAGCCGTGCGACATTGCAGAGAAGCTATTCCCACGGTGCCTGTGTGGTCAGGAGGCTGCCACAGCACTGCCCTGTGCATGGGTCACCCCCAGGGTGCAGTTTTATTAGAGTGCCTTGAGCACTCCTGACAGCAGTAGAAGACTTTTCGGGAGCGGCCAAAGCTTTGCACGAAGTTCCCACAGCACTGTAACTCATGTGCTGAGGTTGTGCTGCGGGGTTCAAATCTGGGATGAAGTCTGTAGGAACATTAACTCCACATTTCTGAAGCAGTGCTCTTTGAAATAGGTAGGTTTCATTCCAAAAGTTTTTTTTTCCTCGTATCCTACAGACACAGGAAAAGAAGCTTTTACATATACATATATATACTTATATGTATATAAGGAACAGTGTGGTTTTTATGTCAGCTATAAGAAACTGTCATTTACTCTTTAAAGAACTTCCATTTACCCTCCAAAGATCTGCCTTATATATGAACCTTGAGGGCTAAGCAGGATTCCTTTTCCAGCAATGCTCTGAAACCAACCCTCCACACTTCTCACAAGAATTTTTGAACATCCCCCACGAAAGACTACATTTTGTAGGAAACACATTACACAGGACATCATGTGTCCCGAGACTCTATGAATAATGTAGACCTGCCCTATAAACCTGAAGCTTCAGTTTTTTCTGTTTTTAATCCCAATGTCTTGCTGCTTGGGGCACACCAACCTCCTGGCCAGCAATGGCACTCTTCACTTGGCCAGAGCATGACTGTGGAGATTTTACAGCACTTCTATCTCTGTAGCTGCGTACCTGTGTGATGATTCGGTCCTTGTGTCACCTGAAGAGTGTTCAACAGCCCTGGCAGAGCCAAGTGCTCGAACAACAAGCAGATGTCCCCAGGCATTCTGACCTCTATTTTACTGAGAAGGGAGAAAACAGAAAAAGCTGAGGTCTCCATGGGCAAGCATGGGCAAATGCACATAAGTGAGGGACCTGTATAGGAAAGCCTCTCCCATATCTCGGAGACAGAAGTGGCCAGCAATGATTTAAAGCTGCTGTCTGCAGAAAACAAAGGGACGATGGCTCCATTGCTTGGCACACAGCAGGAAGCAAGGAAACAGATATCAGGCTCTAGCAGGCCTTGCTTTGTGGCAGCAATAACCACAGGGTCACAGGAGGATTCTCTTATTAAAGAAAATAAATTTGGGTAAGTTGGGCAGTTATTCTCCAGTGGGCTGTTCGAGTCTGATTAATTGGACCACAACTGGTACCGGGAACACGAGGGCTCTCTGAATGACTGCTGCTTTTACAGACGTATTTCTCCTTCTCTCTCCTCTGCACTTTGTTTTCTTTAATAGATGAGGAGGCTAAAATGCAGGTGAACTCTGTGAACTGCAAACAATGGGAGCTCAAAGCTTCCTGAATCGAGACATTCAGGGACAGCACAGCATGTACTTTGTGCTGGGGGTGGGCTTTAGATTCTCTGGGGTAAAGTCACTTGTTTGGAGACTTAGAGGTTGTACCCATAAAGATGAAAAAATACTTGGNGAGGAGAGGAGAGGAGAGGAGAGGAGAGGAAGAGTAAAATCTCTAGAGCAAGTATGCATAGGTTTGCTGGGATTCTCAGTGTAAATATGAGGGCAAAAATCATGCTAGTGGCAAGCTGTATGTAGGCCACTAAAGAAGAGACCCAGTAGTGTATGTAGGTGGGGAGGTGGACTATGCTGCCCATGAAACAGACAGTTTAGAGAGCCTGGGGACACAGAGAGATGCAGCGGCATAGTTCTGCTTCAGGAAAAAAAAAAAAAAAA
>VXAV01006128.1:88393-144757 GCA_013399715.1 Alectura lathami | reverse complement strand
AAAAAAAGGAATAAAATAAGGTGATTAGGAATTTGTGCCTGGCCTGGCCAAGACAGCAAGAAGGTTGCAAAACAAATGAGAAAAAATGCAGATGGGAGGGTAGATGTTGCAGGAGTTCCTATCACAGCAGACACATCCTTCTGCCCTGCTTGAGCCTGGCCTAGGTCACAGGTGAACTTTCAATGGGGTGGTGGGTGCATTAATAATGGGAAGCATTTAGACTCCAGCTTCAAGACACTAACCACAGCAATCCAGTATGGAGAGCTGCTCAGAAGCCTTGGCACCTGCTGAGGCCTTCAAACAACATTTTTATGTACAAAATGTAACTGAAGAGAAGGAAGTATGTTCTATCCATTGTTCCTCTGGCTTA
This sequence comes from Alectura lathami, assembly GCA_013399715.1. NCBI lineage: Eukaryota > Metazoa > Chordata > Aves > Galliformes > Megapodiidae > Alectura > Alectura lathami. Next base: position 144,387 of record VXAV01006128.1, on the reverse strand, counting down.
GAAAGGACATTTTAATGGGGATGGAAATTGTCTGGCATCTGTGGAAATGTAAGGAAAGGCGCAGTCACTTCTGCTTCCCCAGGGGAAGAGGGAAATACCTCCCCAGGAAAAGCTGTGGGATCTGCTCTGCCCAGGCTTGGGACTGCAGGTGGCTTTGATCCCTGTGGCAAATGCCCCTTAATGTCGGCAGTAACCAGGCATAGCTGGTTATTTTACAGACTATTTCACAATTGCTTTCCTCAGAATGTATTTCACAGAATATGGGTGTTTACACTGCCTTGGGTATCACCACAGATCGGTCTCTCGTGATGCACGGGGAGTATTTCTTCATGTAAGACAAAAGGCTGCTCTCCATACAACAGGAGGCTGTCATGTGCTTAGGGGGTAACATTTACTGCCTTCTATGGGAATAGTGTGTGGTAAACATCCAGCATCCAGCTGAAACCCACTAGTGAAATGGAGGAGAAAAAGTCCTAAGTCACACAGCACGTGTGACAGACAACTGGAACTGCAAAATCATGTCACTTACGACTTGAGTGAAAGATAAAAATGGAAAGGAAGGGAGTGATTATTCATTTTAGGCAAACAAAGTGGATGAAACTGGTAAAATCTAGCGGTGTGTGTCACCTAGGAAAGAGTTAATTCCTGTAAGACTGCTCTGCACAGAAGCTGGGAACACTGACATCCCCCTCCGGCTATGATCAACCATTGAGATTTTTTCCTGATGATGTAACACTTGTAACGTGACATCTTGCATACATTTCCTGGTTGGGGTGGTTATCTGCAGAACCTGAATGATATCCCTGCACATTGCTCTGGCAGTTTCCATGGAACTCACTTGATTTATTTTGTCTTTAATAGCATCAGCTATTTGTTGTGTAGCACTGTGGCCCAAATTATCCGTTTTCAGCTACAGCAGCACAAACCATTTACGTTAAGATACAGGAGATACACACTCAGGTGTGATGGAGGGAAATCATTGCAGCTATCCCAAAAGCAGCAACTGCCATCCTGTTGGTAACAGGACAGGGAATCCAGGAATTCCCTGGATGGGCAAGTTAACCTCTGCAGGCTCTCTGAAGGTCACTGTCATTAGAGGGAACTTTGGCTGCAGTGGTCATGGGATGACATCTCAAAGCCTTTCGATGGAACAAAAAGAGGAACATGTCTTCTGCAGCCGAGGCTCAAATGTTCATACTGCTGAGAAATCAGTGCACAGATGCAACAAGACCTACTGAAAGCCCGTAAAAAATGGCAGGAACCAGTTTTGTGTCTGAACAAGGAAGAGCAAAGCGAGCTGTGTGAGAGAGGGGGGATGTGCAGCTTTAAGGAAAAGAGTGCCAGAGACTTGGGAAGATTACAAAATGAAGACTGGAGTTTTGTTTTCAAACCTGCTCAAGAAAATCATGATGAAGAATGAAAGGAAAACTATCCCGGAGCATAAAGATGCCAAACTTGGACTTTTCCATGTCCTTTGGTAAGGCTGGAATCCTCTGAGCAAATACAGACAGACAAGAGTATGTGTGAGAAGGAAGGCAGTTGTCTAAAAACGGTGCTTTTTGAGCATTTTGAGATTCTTTGCCTGCTGTCCAGGTGACATGCCAGAAGGGCATTTATCTCCTGTAAATAGAAATATATGAAAGCCTGCCCATGTTGATGTCTAAAATAAGGTAGGACAGTTCAAAACACAGCAGGCAACTGAATCCTTCAATGCATGTCAAGGGCTGAGCTGCTTTTCTAGATTAAATTTATAGTTTATGGAGGAAAGCAGTCATTTTGTGATTGCTCTGGGCTATTGGGCTATCCTGTCTACCACAGGATAAGATGAATCGTTTCCTGTAAATGCCTGTTTATCTCTGTAAATCGAGCCCAGGGTGTCTGGCTCGCATGTAGATGTCACTCACATCTAAAGACATTTCAGACAAATCCACTGTAAATTCTGGGAAGAGACTGCAGGCAAATTTCCCAAGAGCACCCAAGTCCTATTTTACAAAGAGCTAAATGAATAGGTTTTTAAATTGCAGGGAAAGCACTGAAAATGGGAAACACTTCCCCTAAGTCAATTAGAGGCTCATGGAAATCTTCATCTCTCTTCTGCTTTTGGGAGCAACGTGCTGGTAATTGAGCTATAAGTGTAGTACTGCTAGCAGCACCAGTGCTGCCACCGCAGATGTGGAGCAGCCTGAGCCTGTCTGCTGGGCATCTGCTACACAGCTCCAAGAGGTGTTTAGGCAGGGAAATGCTAAGAATTCCCTAAAGATTTTGAAGCAGTGCCTAATAGAGGGACAGGCCAGCAGGAGGACTGCACGTAGGGCAGGGGAGTGACGCTGCACTGCGTGACGGCTGGCAGAGGGTGTGCTTGGAGTACGTGCATAGAGCTGGCTGCTATAGAAAGAAGGCAGCTGAGGTGGAAAAAATGCAGCAGAGCACAGCCAAAATGCTACAAGGGATGGAGGAAACATCACTATGCAGGAGGTTTGGTAATGCTAGATCTGTCCTCCCAGCAGAAGAGGAGTGAAGAGCCAGGGCCATTATAACACAGAGAATACTTTGCACTTCTCTTGCACCTTCCTGTTGTGCCCATGAAAATGCTCAGATCCTCACACCCCTGTGGGCTGCTGCTTGTTTCTACTTCCTATAGAGGGAAGCTGAGAGAGGGAATGGTGTAAGACAGCCCACACAGAGCAGGGAACTGCCAGCATTGGGAACACAGCCTATGGCTTCCAAGCCCTCAGCTCTCTACTTGATTTGCAGGTTGTGCCACATGTATACTGGAAAACTGGAGGACTGAGTCTTTCACACTTCATAGCATCATGCACAGCAAGTTAAATCTAACTGAAGACAGACAAGCAGGCTAAAATATAAAGATAAAAATCTTAATAAGTTACTTCCCCAGGGCAGCAAGAAGATTCCCAAGGTGACCAGCAATTCTGAAGACAAGACGAGTGTACATCAGACTTTGCGGTCACATTGTGAAGGTGCTCTTTTGATCAGAAATCTCTGTTTGACACAGTTAACATATGGCAAAGGCCTCCCACAGTACTGATCAAACTACACAGAGATATTCTGAGCCTTTGGTCATCCATTCTTATTTTCCTTGCAGAGATCCATTGGCTTTGATTTTTTCTGCTACCTCAACCAGAGTCATGGCACCCAAACATGCCTTAGTTTTGTTTGTAAGACAGAGAGATCAATACTGCCTGCCTGTGACAAAGTGAGGTAATGGAAAAAAAACAACTTGTCCTTGGTATATTCATGCCTTTAGCCTGTATCACTGAGACAGAAAATGCTCAGAGTGCAAAGCCTTGTAGTTGTTGAGACAGAGATGGGACAGAGCCCTTCAAGAAGTCAGCGGGGGCAACCCTGGACTTGATCCTGTTGGGGCTTGAAAGCCTCTGTGGATGGAGACAGCACAGCCGCCGCTTGTCTGTGTTGGCTGTCTGGTGAGTGTGAAGGCAGAGAGAGCCAGGAGACGTGGCTCCACCTCAGAAAGGGATTACTGATCTGTGTAGCTGAAAGATTTCCCCTGGACAGCCTTCCATACCCGGTGAAGGCTGTTGGTCCTCAGTACCACTGCAAGGCCTGCAGTGCAGCTCGGAGCCGTGGCTGCAAGATGTTCTCAAGGGCTGTTACGGGCTGCCCTGGCCTCCTGCTGTAGCTTTTAGGCCTTGGTTTTATTAGCCTGATATTAGATCCTGGGTATATTAGAGGTACTAGATCAAAAGTAAGGTGGGTGCACCTACTACAGAAGTCAATGTGGTGACTGCAGTGCAGACATGCCCTTAGAAAGAAAGTAGGTAAATATTTAGAAAAGATATGCCGCTGGCTTCTGAGGGAAAATAAGTGGTACGAGGTGGTATATGATGAAAGCAATGAAATGAGATATTCTTTTTGGCTTCTTCTCTGCTTAGATTTCTTTTTTTTTTTTTTTTTCTTCTCTTCCTAAGCAAAAGCCCAAAATATGAAGGATTTATTCTGCAGGAGACTGACATTATCTACTTAAAGCCCTGAAGGCTTAGAAAAGTTCAAAACCAGACATTTGTCAAATGAAGTATTATGATCAGTTTGAAACTCCGCTTAAATGATGTCTGCGTTATCCCGTTAGCGAAGGTTCTCTAAATCCCATTTGCACATCAGAGCTGCACACTGCCTTACAGATTATTATGGTTACTTACAGTGGCTGCTGACAACCCTCCTTAGTTCAACAGAGAGCATCTCCGTCCTGTGACAGGGATGCTTTCAAAAAGGACCGGGGGAAGGATAAAGAAGGCTGGTGGTGGCACCACGTTGAGCGCAGAGCTGTGTGGTTGGAGACCTGTGCTGGGCAGGCAGAAGCCCTCTGCACCAGCTCTGGAAGCATCCTCAGCAGGGCTGTCACCTCCATTTGGAGGACAAAATTGTATCTTAACACCATTGTCCGCAGAAGCAGCCCCACAGCATCAGTGTTCGAATGCCCACCGCAGCCAACCCGTACCTTCGCCACGATACTAGTTTGCTCTCCTTTGTTATGACCTGAAATTGGCACTAGACACAAGTTTGAACCTACGAACTCTGTGTCCAAACAACCCTGGGCTTTTGGGCAGTGCAGCTCTGGGTAGATAGAAATCAGCCAACAGTTTGCTGCCTGCTCACTAGAACAAGCAGGGGTGAGACTGTCCTGTGCATTTCCAGCGTGCCCTGGAGCGAGACGGGTGAGGGATCTGTAGGCAAAGCCTGTTCCTGTAATGATGCAGTGTGGTTTCGGGCTAACAAACACCTGGCAGCAGGGGCCTCAGCCAAACACATGCAACTTTATACATGTGTAGCCTCTTCCCACCCAAAACCAGTTCCAGGGGGACGTGGGGAGGACAGCCTTGTCCCTGTGCCTGGGAGTCAGGATGAGGAGCGATGGGGTGTTTATGCTGCTGCACAGCAAGGGCTTGGCTGTGCGAGTGACGTGGGGCCTGGAGTGAGGAGTGCTTGTGACTGCAGAGAGCCTGTCAGAGCAGGGCTTGTCACTGACCTGCCGCCTGTGATATTCAGACTGGCAGCTTTCAGCCCCCACTCCGGTTGTGGATGGGATACACCTCGGCAGGCGTTTGACGGCCTTTAAATGTTTTTATTTTTTATTTATTTATTTATTTATTTTAGGTAGGAAATCAGAAGGGACAGTGTTTAAGCTTGTGTTCACAGCTTTGGCAGCCTTTTTCTCCATCTTGTCCTTGCGCCAAAAAGGCACTGACCTGGCCCCTTGTGGGGCCTGAGTCCATGGCTGGCATTTCCCCTGTAGCGAGCCCAGTGCTGTGTGCACTGTTCCCTAAATCTTTGTACAAGCTCGCCTCGCTCCCACAGCCAAAGCAACGACCTTCTCAAGGTCCTTCACAGAGCATCAGGGCAGCCAGGGCCACATCCTGCACTTCAGAATGTCCATCACTACTCTCAGTTACAGGTAGAGTTACTCCTTGAGTGTGAATAGCTGTAACATCAAGGGGAAATATGTGCACCTCAGATCAGTCCTTGGTCAAGGTGGAGGTGGAGAGTGGAGATGTCAACATTTCCCTGCACTGTGATACCTCTGCAGCCACAACAAGGTTTAAATGAAGGCAGAGATTGGTCTAAAGGCTCAAATTCCTAGCCGAGCTGACCTGCCATTTCTCCAGGACTGCTGAACGTTTAAGTAACACCAGTTTAGGATCTCCAGAGTCCCTTAGAACATACTTGTATGATCGTAAGCTTTGAGCTTCTCGCACATCACATGTAGCTTTGTCTCTCTCCTGGATAGATGCTTGGAGGGAAACCAGGGGACTGTCAGAGGGACCAGAGCAGGAAACTGTTTCACGAGCCAGGGGGAAATTAGAGAAGGTTAAAAATTAGCTGTCTGCATTCCCTGCTGATATCAGTTGGCCTAACATTATGAAGCCACATTAATTTATTCTCGGAAACAATCTGACACCACTTCTTGCACAGGACGATACTGACAGAGTAGCAACCTGTCTGTGAGCTACAGGAGGGCGTCTGTGTCTCACTCAGCACTGACCCTTTGGTGCAGATTGTTAGATACACAGCATGTTTGTTAGCACAGCATCAGAGAGTGAGGTTGGCATACGTGAAAAATATTAAATCTGGATGTAGGAAAGTCTTTGGAAGATGTAAGTCACACCATGTTTTCTCTAGTCTCCTCTGAATCTGGCCCAGTGTTACTGAATATCTTAATACTCTGAAGATTTACAGTGTTTGCTGAAAACAGTTTGTATGAAACATGACCAGCTGAAATAGAGACTGAGAATATCTCCAGCTTGCAGAGCTGTCATTAGACATTAACAATGAGCAGCTGGGTCTCCCATGGATAACACAGGCTTGCACTTCTACCACTGCTCGTGGGAGCAAGTTCTGTAAGGAAAGGGAAGAAAAAACACCCTGGCACGTACAACGCAACCTGAGATTTAGTGGAGCAGAGGAGCCATGGGTTTAAATTGAGACTGTCTTTGCCTCTGAGCCTTTCCATCCAGCTCAGAGCTGCAGCATTGTCATTAGGTGAGGTTAGCATAGAGGATGTTCTGCAGGGGCTCAGGTCTGACATAAGGCAGCAGAAGCACAGTAAAAGAGAGATTTCATTGATTACACTTGTGACGGGAGCCACATGGTGTCCCTGTGCTGTGCCAGCTGCTCCAAGCAGGTGCGAGCTAGTGCAGATGACTTATTGTGGCCAGCACCTCCCAGGGCTGCTCACGGAGGCAGATCACCATTCACAGCAACTAAAATTTCTTTCCTTTTTTAAAGAAACTCCAGCACTTCCTTAGACCAAAAATTATGTGGTTTTAGTGCTGTGCTTAAGAGCTCTCTGCTCCCTTAAGAGTACTGCAGAAACTGCCTATAGCTCAAAATATGAGGGTGATAATGTGGCTCAGAAGCACCTGTTCTGAGGCAAGAGAAGATTGTTATCCATTTGCTCTGTAGACCCCATTGCTGTGGCACGGAGGGGACATAACATTTGCCCATATCCACCCACGGCCAGCAGCAGCTCTCCTGCTACCAATCCTAGATACAGCAGCAAACAGACATCCTAACTCCATGGAAATCCTTCAAAATAATGTTGTTGGGGAAAGGAGATAAAGACCAGAGTGTTGGGTGGTGAGAACACCCATGAACAGCGCTGTCCTGAGCTGGGAGGTAGATTTGCTAGATTGTCTGTTATTCTGTGCATGGACACCCTCCTGCTGATGGGTCAAGCAATTCATCAGCTAGGAGGTTCCTGTCCTACCTGTGCTATGAAATGGCCTGTGAACACAGGGCACTCCCTGCAGGTAGATGTGGCGCAGTGCCCTGTGGCTTTCACCTACCCGTAGGTGTGCAGCCATTTCTCTGGGGATATTTTGAAGGTCATTTCCCTTTGAAATCAAGTCAGGGTCTGAAATCAGCAGACCACTATGTTAACTGGTCCAGAGCCCTAATCCCCATCTTCTTCCTTTCTCTTCCCCATGTGGCATTGCACAAGCACAGGGTGCCGGCGGCAGATGTAGGACTTCACCCACATCTGGTTCAAGTGGAAACCATGCCCCGGGCCTCAGAGGAGGGCAGAGGTGCACACCCAGGCAGGAAGGGTGCTGCAGGTCATCCAGATGTTTTTTGATTATCCCATGTCCAACATCTGTCTTATCTGAGGTGGAGCTCGATAGTTGCAGTGAAGACTGACAAATGACTGGTTGTCTGGGACTCAGCCAGAGGGAAGTAACCCCTGGGGCTCTATTAGCAGATTGATTTCACCTGAATTCTCCTCTTTTAGTGGGATCTGCTAAATATTTGCATTACATCCTTATTTTTTCGAAATATGCGTGATTTGCCTGTGTGCAAGCAGGAGTCAGTTGGGGTGGCACCATTCAACTCAATGGAGTCAAAATGAACTAAGATCAGGATTTGCCAGCCTTGAACCAATCCCAACCCATCTTATCTACAGAGGAACTTGATGACACTGTTTCCAAGATGCGTTCCTTTCAGAGGTGATTTTCAAAGCGTGGTGCCCAGGGTAGATGGGCAATTCCGGCTGAAGTTAATGGGAGACACAGAGCTAAGCACCGCCGCCCCACAGACCGGCATGGCTTTCGAAAGGTGCCCCATAGCTTCTTTTTTTTTTTTTTTCAAATTTACTGGAATTTTCTTGGAATGGGAAACACATTTTTTATGGATTAATGTGTATTTCATGGGTAACAGAGGTGGTGTGCTTTCAACAAGAGCTCATCAGCAATCGGGGTTAGAGCGTAGAGGGGAAAAGAGTGCGACAACACGCAGGAAGTCTCTAAAATACAGCACAAGAACACTCAGGTTGATGAAATCATAATTGGGAACTGTATTCAGCAGGGTATTTAAGTGCCTGCCTGATTCTGCCCAGGAGCAGTTCCATTCACCCTTACCTTAGCAGGAATAATGACGAGACTATAAGCGAATACTTCAAAACATCCTGCAGAATCATGGCCTAAGCAAACAAAGCATAAATCGTCTGACTTTTTTTTTTTTTTACATGTACTTATTTCAGCCCTGTTCAGGGCCCTTACATTTCTCGATGGAGACTCTTGCAAGAGCTTATTTTACTGGCAAAGCTGGAATGCATTTCAAAATCCTGTGTGAAGAGTCATGGAAAACAGATTTTAAATGCCCGTCCTCTGGCAGTAATGCCAGGAGAGTCAGTGCCAGTAGGGGAAGAGACCCAACCTCAGGTGATTTATTTGCCTTGGATTTTGTATATCCAATATTTCATGGGATAAATATCCAAACTTAGGTCCATTTTAGTTACCTGATATGTACTAGATGCTTGAATAAAGAATAAATCTGAAGAAATCACAGTACTCTCCAGGCTATTCTACCTTCAGGGAAAAAGAAGCAAATGCTTCCCTGCCTTGTGAGCCATTCACCCAGTTCCAGCAATAATACTTTAGTTTTCCAAATGCATCTTCCATTTCAAAGCACTTTTCAAATGCTAATGAATTCTGACCATAGCCTTGCCAGAATGGGAAATATTATCCCATACTATACAGGTGAGGAAGACAAAGACGTAAAGGAGTTACCTTCCTTGCCCAAAATCTCATAGGAATCAGTGGCAGACAGAGATGGGCCTAAAACAGAGCTCTTTCTTTTTCTTTCTTTCTTTTTCTTTTTTTTTTTTTTTTTTTTTTTTTATTTTTCTTTTCAGTGTTTGATCTTGTGCTTTAATATTGTGCCTAACCTGTGTCTAGACCCCGCTTCTTCATGTGAGCAGAAGCGCTGTGGGTGCTGCAGGGGCTGCAAACCATTGCTGAAGGTGAAGAGCAGGGAATCTCCATGGCACAATCTTCCCCCTCAGCTTCTCCTGTGGTTGAGAAATGGAGACTGTGCCAGACCAGGCTTCCTGCCCAGGCTGGGCAGCTTCCAAGCATCCTGAAAAAGCATCCCCTGGAGGTGGGAGCTGTGAGAGCCGGACAGCTGTAGAATGGCAAGTCTTTAACCTCAGACTGAGTACTTGGTGCTGGAAATGGTTCACAGCCCACTTCTTTCCTGTCCTCCTCCCCACAGTGTGGCCTGGCACGTGGGGAAGGGTAAGTGTGTGCATTGAGATTGTTCTCCTGTACAGTGCGAGAGCCAACATCTAGAGGGCTTGTCTGTGGTGAGAAGGGTTTGCTGGGCGACCCCACTGAAAATGCAGCCCTATCCTGGCAAATAAAATCCAAATTGTCCTGTTGTTTTGGTCCAAGTCTGTTCCTTGATTGTGATAAGCTGTATCAACAGCAAGCTGTCATTGTCTGTATAGCTGCACTAACAGTAGGAACAGTAGGGGAGTGGTGTTTTCCTCATGTTCTCCTAACTGATGTAGCTATACTGACTGACCCTTTAATTACGGTGCTAGTACTGCCCCCGTCACTGTGTAGGTTATATTTTCCCATTTCTCCATCCAGCAGGTTGTGAGATATGGTTAAAGCATCTCAGGGTTTTTCACCAAGGTTATAATGAAAGGCATGTGGTCAGAACCACTTAAATCCCCACAGATGGTCTCCCACTGACCCCGAGCCATACGCTGGCCCTCAGCACAACATGAGCTCGCCTTCAGGAAGGCCTCGAGGAAGATGCTGCTGGGAGAGATAGTCCCTGCTTCACAGATGAGCAAACCTAAGCCCGAAAAGATTAAGGGGTCCAATTCCCTCCAGCCACAACCTCTGTGGTTGTTATTTGGTTGCGATTAATGACACGGGTGGAAAGAGCTCTCTACTCATCACATTAAGGCAAGTGTTGCTCTGCGGTGGGTCGGGTTGTTAGAGGTGACCATCTGCCTGCTTAAAGCTCTAGACCTCAGGACCCAAATACTCCTGTGACTAAGTACACAGCTCCAAGGAAAGGAAGAACCTGGTTAAGATTTTTTAGCGTGAGGACCTGCACCAGGGACAGAGGGAAGGGGTCATCAGTACCACGAGGGGATAGGGGCCCTCTCACAGCCAGCTGCCCCTCTTGGCAGCTCTTGCTCTTCCTTCACTGTAGGCCATGCTCAGATGAGGGGGGTGGATGTGAGAACAAGCCACCGGTTCCGACAGCCTTGCCCCAGAAGATAAAGCGAATGCACCATACCTCACAGAGCAAGGTTTCTTTTCACTGGGAGGTGTGGGTAACACAACTGGATCTAAAAATGGAGAAATTAGAGCTAGGAAGTCTATGCGTGTTTCTGTTTTAACTCCCATTTTTGTGAAAGGAAGAGAAGCCACAAAAAAGGAATTATAGCAAGTGTATGTGTTTCATATTCCTGTAATTCGTCTTGATATAGCTAAGTAAATGACAGTGAGTGAAGATGAAAGTCCGTGCTCATCGCCAACGGAGACAGAGCGAGCATGTCTGCTGGACCCTCCCGCTAAATGAGGATCTATCTTCCTGATTTTTTTCCTTTGACATTTACGCAGGGTTTGGTCTCGCTAGATAACTCCAGAACTATTTGGCAGGTGGGTCCTGAAATGTTTATGGCCGTGCTCATGACTCCACATCTGCAAAACGCCTTCTGGGCCAGAGCCTGGGGGGACAACTGCAGAGATCTTTCCTGGCTGCTTCTCTGTAGGCTTCTCAGCAGATTTTGGCACCTCCAGTTCTTGCATGAAAAAGCAGATGGGAGAAAGCACTTCTGAGAGGGCCTAACACCTTCTTAACCCAGAGATATTTCCAGCAGAAATCTGCTCAAGGCCTCCAAGCACTTCCCAGACAGCAGGGGCAGCTCTGTCTCCCTGCGGCGCGACGCCTCGCACCCAGAGGCCGTGGCTGTCAGGAAGGAGGTCCAGGGCCGGCAGATCGCAGTGGGTGAAGCCAACATGGAAACTCAATGAGCAGGAAGGGTGAGCCAAACCCTTCAGAAATTACTGAGTGACCTCCATTCCATAGAGCATTCACAGGTAGGGAAGCAGCCAGATGAGCCTGTGCAGCCAGCCTGAACAAAAGCAGTGAGCGCATCAGGGAAAGCAATCATGGAACAGCACTGGGTTTGGGGCTGGATGTGCACTTTCGGCCCTTGCACAGCTTTGTTTCGGTGCCAGCGGGAACAGGGTGACCAGGCCGGGGTGGGCTGGCTGGGTGGGCTGGCACCACATGGAGCCACGGCAGGAGCCAGGCCCACTCTCCTGCTTCTTGCAGCGGGGCAGTGAAAGTACCTCGGCACAAACCTCAGCAGCAAGCAGACTGTTTGTTAAGGGAGGGAAGGCACCAACAGCTGTTGCTTGAACAACACAGGGTATTTTTCTGGCTTCTGGTCTGAACCCGCTTTTGGAATAGTGCTATTCAAACCCACCGCCCTTCTTGCTTCTGCTTCCCGGATAATAACTACAATTACAATGCCGCTGGTGTCAAACTACCATGGAAACTCTTTGATAAACACAAAAAGACCTTTCCCCAGTGTCTGGGGGACTCCCCGCTCCCTGACACAACTCCCATTCGGGCTCAGCACCCTGTCTCACCAAGATCCTCACCCTGCTGTCTCAGCAAAGGTCCTGCTGACAGCTGCTGAACACAAATGCCTCCTTGGGTGGAGGACATGGGGTGTCACTTGGCCAGTGCCCCTCAAGGCTGGCACCATTCACTGATGGGCCTCCACGGTACTCTGTGTGCCACTGCTCTCCCCCCATGCCACTGCTACACAGGGAATGAGGTCTTGTGCCTCCTGCTGTCATGTTGTGCATGAAATGTGGAAGCAAGGTGAGGTTGCTTTTAAGGTTCATGTACCTCTCCAGTCACAGCACAGTGCCTCTCCAGTCACAGCATAGTGCCTCTCCTCTGCATCTTCAGGCTTTAGCCTTGCCCCACTCTGTTAGCAACATCATCCTATCATGGCTGCTGCTCCCATTGCTGGCTGCTGAAGGAAGGTAGGGCCCGCCTTTTCTATCCACCCCCCTCCCAGCACTTTGTCAGCCTCTGCATTTCTCCGCTGGAACTGCACTGATTTATTAGCGCTCAGACAGGCCTGCCGTCGTAACAGGCTAGGGAATATTCTCTGTGCAGTCTCAAGATTAAGGCAGGGGCTCAGACCTTGCTCAGAGAAGGGATTACAGTGTGGGTAAGTGCACCCCTGCTAGATTTATCTAACGAGCCCAGGTAGCACTGGTGGGGAGGTGACAGGAGATGCCAGGCAGAGCCCAGTCCTCAGGGCCACTGCTGCTAGTGCAGCAAGCTACTCTCTGGGCACACGGCCTGTCAGGTCATGGGATAGGCACTGCCACCACCCTTGTAGGACCATCTCCTCCCTCCCTTGCCTTCGTTCTTCATCCACCAAAGCCAAAAAACATTTTGCTATCACTTCAGGAGGAAGGAAACTAGATGTAATATTTCACAGGGGCATTTTCTGCCCTGTAGAAACACACACTTGTATGTACCTGTGATATCATGGACACACCCATGCCATGAGCAGCTGCTCTGGTCAAGCCAGTGGCACTCTCCAATGAGCGAGGTGCCACTCTCCAACGAGGGAGGGGTGCCCTGGGATTGCTGCCCTGAGTACATACTGCTAACTACCTTCACAAAACCACCAGCATGTGCTGGGTTACATCATATCATAGTGTAATGCCTTTAAATCATTACTCTGGCTTATTTCTGGACTAGTGCCAGAAAAGCTGATGAAGGCCAGGCTGAGTTCAAATCAAACCAGAGGACATTGTGGTTACGTTTATGGTTTTTCAGAGGATCTCTCACCTGCAGCCACAAATCTGCCTTTATTTGGCTTGAGCATAATCCAAAATTACCTCAGAGGTCAGCAGTGCATGTCTTATGGATTAGTGAAATCTACTGAGTAACCTGACGTAATGCGTTATTATTACTATTCCGAGAAAAAAGGATGGCTGTAGTATGTTGTTTTGTAATAAAAGCCTAACATTGATTTTCCCCTTTTGAAAAAAAAAAAAAAAAAAAAGAAAAAGTGTTTTGCACCTAGCATTTTGCTGAATACTGCAGCTCTTGCGACAAATAATACATTGTAGGCAGTGCTCCAGATCTGCTTTGCAAATGCTCTTTCACAAACTTTGCCAGCACCTCCCCTAGGTGGGCCAGGCACTCAAGTCAGCCTCTGCAGAAGGACACGGGGCGACACGGGCAGCCCACAGCAACTGTTTGCTCTGTCTGCTCCTGACCAAAGTCTCTTGGTAGTGCTCTGGCTTTCCCCAGCTCAAGATTAAGTGAGGATTAAGTCACCTTTGCCTTAGTTGTGTGTCCGTAAAATGGGGGTAATAATGTTTCCCTGCCACCCAGAGGCCGGGGGAGGATCTGCCCCTTGTTGACATGTGTGAGAAGGGTGCGGAAAAGGGAAAAGAGAATAAATATTTGCCCAGGATCAGATACAGATAAATCCAGGAATCCATCTGTGCCATTGTCCCCTCCTCTGCCAACACCCCCTTCCTCCAGAGAGGGGAACTCCAGCCTCTACTCGGTTAAATCACTTACGTATATTAACAGACAATTAGGAGGGGAAGAGGGGAGCACCAGCTCAGAAAGCCTTCCACAAAAGATCTGCCCTTGGCTGGGCTTGTCTGATTTAGGAGAGGAGGGGAGCAACCTGACTGTGATAGATGAGGACTCTGTCGCGACCCTGAGCATCTGTAAAATCAAGTCTGGGTGGGAGATTTAAGACAAAGGGCCAGACATGGTGTTGATTTAAACGATTGTAGTTTCTCTGGAGTCACTGGAGCGATGAGAGTCCTATCAGGAAGGTCTGGTCCCACACGGGCGTAAGGAGAAGGGCAGGGTAAGAGCAGCCCCACACTTGGCAGGGTTATGGCTGTGTCAGAGGAGTAGTGGGTTTTACTCTTGGTTATTTAACTCATGCCACTCAGCATTGTGACAGTCCCCAGGGACCAGCTACTACTGAGAGCTTTCAGCTTTTCACATGAGATGTATTGAATGTGACAAGGTACACATGGGTCATATGCTGCTCTTTAAGTAAACCACATCTAAGTGCAGCATCACAGTAGGAGCAGTAAAAACTCCAAAGCCCTCCTTTTCAACCCAGCTCAAACCACCCCACATCCCAGCTTTACTTCTGGAGTCTTTTCTGGCAGCATTCCCCATTGTGAGCTGTGCCAGAGGTCCCTTCATTGATCCTCTGTGCATCGTGGAAGTCCCCCCATGCACAGAAAGCATTACGAGGAGAGCAAGGAGTCAGCAAGTTGGCATGCTCTCCTGGTACAGATTGGCAAGAGGAGTGTAAAGCCCAGACGGCATTTTCCTGCTGGGTAAACAGATCCTCTGCGGGCTGGAGCTTTGGTTGCTAATTCTGACTGAAGCTCATGAATTTGTCAGAGCTAGAGGGATGGGGGTGCAGAGCATGGAATAAAATAAATTGGCTTCGTGCTGAAGCAGGGAAATACAAATCAAAAAAATGTATATTTAATGAGAAATTTACTACCCCAGAATTCTTTGCTTATTTTTTTTTTTCTCTCAAAACCAAAAGTATGATCAAAGCAACTGTAATACTGGAACCCCAAAGTCCTTCCTGCTCCACACTTTGTGGAATTCACTGTACAGTTTTGCTAGCTTCTACCTTGGAGGGTGCATCTGAACTGTTATTTAATAGATTCATAGAATCATAGAATAGTTTGGGTTTGGAAGGGACCTTAAAGCCCATCCAGTTCCAACCCTCCTGCTGTGGGCAGGGTTGTCACCCACTGGATCAGGCTGCCCAGGGCCCATCCAGCCTGGCCTTGTGCGCCTCCAGGGATGGGGCACCCACAGCTTCTGTGGGCAGCCTGTGCCAGGGCCTCACCACCCTCCTAGTGTAGAATTTCTTCATAATAGCTAATCTAAACCTACTATTTTTTTTTTTTTTTTCTAGTTTAAAGCTTTTATCCCTTGTCCTATCGCTACACTCCTTGATAGAGTCCCTCTCCAACTGTCTCCTAGGTATACTTTAGGTACTGGAAGGCTGCAATTAGGTCTCCCTGGGGTCTTCTCTTCTCCAGGCTGAACAAGCCCAGCTCCCTCAGCCTTCCGTCATAGGCGAGGTGCTGCAGCCCTCTGAGCATCTTCGTGGCCTCCTCCGGACCTGCTCCAGCAGCTCCACATCTTTCTTGTGCTGGGGGACCCAGGCCTGGACGCAGTACTCCAAATGAGGCCTCACAAAGGCAGAGGAGAACAATCCCCTTCCTCTCACTGCTGACCACCCCTCATCTGATGCAGCCCAGGATACAGTTGGCCCTCTGGGCTGCAAGAACACACTGCTGGCTCCTGTAAAGCCTCTCATCCACCAGATCCTCAAGTCCTTCTCTACAGTTCTGTTTCCTATCCACTCATTGCCAACCTGTATTTGTGTTCGGGATTGTCCCTACCCAGGTGCAGAACCTTGCACTTGGCCTTGTTGAACTTCGTGAAGTTTGCATGGGCCCACCTGTCAAACCTGTCAATCAGATAGTTTAGAAACAAGGCAGTGCTGCAGGACCTTAGGGATGCCACAGCTCATTCTCTGTGTTGCTGGACCTGACCCTTTCCCACATGCTGGAGTCGACTCACTTGTGCTCTGCCTGTCACAGCACCCTTGGGACGTTCAGCTGTTCTTTGGGCAGGACTGTCAGGTCACTGAGAACACAATGTCCTCTACAAGCCAGGTGGGGATGGATGCCGAGACTGTCAGCCTGGCTGAAGTCTGGTCTGTTGTGTAGAAGCCCTTTGACGCGGCAAATGCCAGAACAGATCAGAGCTGACTCAAATCCTGGCAGGTGTTTGAAGTTAAATCTCCAGAGGTTCAAATATTAGCCTACTCCATCACCTGTCCGTCAAACATTAACTCACTCCACCAAGCGCATACTAAACCTGTCCCTCAGCTCACTGCTTACTGTGCCAGTTATTTTTCTTGGGATGAGTGCAAACCACTGCACCCTGGATGCTGCTGCTCATGCAGAAGGAGATAAGCTCCAGCCCAATTAAGGGAGAACATTAAGTACGATTAATTCAGGGCTGAGGATTTATATCTGAGTGGGGACTGAGAGTCAAGGTAAAGAAGAATAGTTTCAGTGTATCTGTGAGTTAATTTGTTCATTAATTTTGCCTTCATCTTGGTAACGAAAGCTGGATTGTCAATGCAGTGCTTTTAAAAAGACATGAGTCATGCTCCTAAACAATTGCAAGGCCAGATTTTAAATGATACAATGAGGTATTTGGTTTCCTTTCAATTGGCATTCTGGTACTGGAGATACGTGGAGTTTGTATTTGCTATGATTCTTACTTTGCATGGTGAGTTAGGTCTGTGCTGTGGTTTTAGGAGTGGGGCAAATTGCAGGTAAAAAACTCCACTCTGTCTCAAAACTCAGCTGGTGTCTGAAGGGTTAAACAAGCAGGAAGTTTTCCCTAATTCTCCTCAGAAATGCAGATTTTGTCGCATTGCTTTGGAGACATGGGAAGTGCTGAGGCTGCAGGAAAGTGTGCGGCACTTGTTCTAACATTGGTTCTTTGTCTGGTGGTGAACAAGATTATTTCTGTCTATATTATCGAGAGCACGCATTATATTCACATACTGTTATTTTTAGCCTTTATATATCATGTACTCCAAACTCATTAATGATTGACTGAGAGAATGTATTCCTGGCCTTACCTCTCAGCTGCAGTATGAGGCTTAATTGAAGTGCTTTGAAATGCTGGGATGAAAAATAACTGCCAAGTGCTGTGTATTACAATGATTACATATTTAGGAGACAAGAGACAGCCATACAGTAATCTGATGAATGAATGGGGTTTTCATTTGCTGTTTCCTCAGTCATAAACATTCCCAAAGAACAGAGATTGCAGTTTGAGAACCTGTTGAATATCATACACTTTGAAGCTGTGCTAGTGCTCGTGCTTGTCATCTCGCCATAGGAATGCCACTTTTGCCTCACACACCCTGCGCAAAGATTCAGCACCCACAGCTTCCATTCTGCAAGAGATTAAACACCGCTGCCAATGTTATCAAGCTGTAATATTTGAAACGGTTTTGCACAAGGACCTTGCAATACAGCTCTGGCTGGGGCAATCAAGGCAAAGTTTTCTAACTGCCAACCAGGGGCAACATTTTCCTTTCTCAGGCAAATTGCTCGGTGATACTTTTAGCAGCAGATGCACTGTCTGATGCATTTAGCATTCAGCTCCCAAGGCCACAGGACACATCACTGCAGCCCCTGCTAGAGGAAGTGACAGACATGTGCAGAGCCCCTGCCAAGTGTGAGGCCCCCATTCTGATTGCGGGCCAGGAGCTGGCATCACCAGGAGCACCAGCCCCCATACGTGTTGTGCAGGACAAGCTGTTAGTTCCTCTGTTGCTAATAACATAATCACTCCTGTGTCAGTCGCTGTTAATGACAGAACGAACCTTTCCAGCCCCAAAGCAAATGTAGGAGTAGGTTGGGCTCCTTGCAGAGCTGGTTGGCTCCAGCCCTTCCTTGCAGGTGTGTGTAAAGCACACTAGCTGGGGCACGTGGCAGTGGGCTGGAGCTGTGCTCAGATGAAAGCTCACAGGAGCCTTTTTCCAGCCCTCCCTCCTAAACATTCCCGTGGTGAGAAGGGAACACCTTTTCTAAGGAGGTATTTATGGGTGGTGGTGATGTCTTGCACTCACCCTTTGGGCAGATTGCAGCTTCCCTCCCAGCAGAAGCAAGCTCATTGCAGGAGGTGACAGCATGCATGTTTAAATACATTTCAAAAAGATCATGGCATTTCTTGCACCTTTAACACAGCAGGCAGCTTCAGAGCAGGTGCTGACAGACCAGGTAACAAGATACCAATACCCGAATCACTCCTCGCAGTGTTTCTAGTGCATTACAGCCCAGGAGGAACTATTATGGTGCTCGGGTCAATCCATGTGCATAGCATAGCCCAGGAATTTCACTTCAGGTTCTACTTGACCAGCTTGAGCAATGTGAGGCTGAATTTTAGTGATGATTTAGAAGACCTACCCTCGAATTACAGTCTTAAGTGACAACAACTCCCCCCCACCCTTCTGTAAGCGTTTTCACCAGGCGCTTATCCCGGCTGTTAAAAGCCAGCAGTCTGCTCCTTGTTTGCGCATGGCTGTTGCAACCTGCAGCCTCCGGCTCATGTCACCCTGCCCTGTGCACTCTAACCTGGGGCTCAGCCCCAGGGTGCTGGGGCTCCTCTTGGTGAGAACTGGTGCAGCTTGTGTCTCCTGTGGGAAAATAAAGCTGTTTAAATAACCTGACCAACCCAAGAAAGATTTCTGTGATCCTCAGCAAATATTTTAAGGGTGAGGTGGCAGACTGCTTCTTACTGCTATGCACACACACACGTAAATGTATATACATGAGACCTAATCTTTCTGCCACTCCTTTAAAAGAATTAAAAATCCTTTCCCCAGGGTGTGCATGAAAGCTGTCATATTTCTAATACGTTGCAAATCTGCATTTCCTATTGATCTTATCTCTTTAGCTCTCTCTGCAGCAGTCTCCATTCCACATCTTAGCCCTGGGGCCTCCATCCTCATTAGAAAGCCTTTCCCAGGAGGCCGAGGCTGCAGCAGCTGATCGCAGATCCAGCAGTAACAGCCGGCGACCAAACTCCCTGAGCCCCTGGAATAAAAGCAAGAAATGGCACATGAGACACATGGCACCTCGGAGCAGGCCTCCTTAACTGCTGGTCCAGGCACCTTGCTGGCACTGACACTGCTGAAGAAAACTGCATTGGGAAAAATAGAATTTGGGGATGTGTTGCTCAGATGTTTCCTCCTCGCAGAGCAGTTAAAGCGCTCGGTTAATGCAATCTGGCCCAGGAGGTGCCTGAGGATGGATGGCAGCCACAGGCGGGACAGGGCTCAGCAGCCTTCCTTGCTGTGCCACCTGAAAGCATTGTGGAAAACAGCTCCTGGACTGAATCAGGCTCCTCTCCTTTTTGTTGGGTTAAGCCACATGTGTACAGCTTTCCCAGCTGCAAGACTTGAGTGTGCTTCTTAGCAGAGTGTTCAAACCCGTGTTGAAATCAAAGCAGGTTTCCTTTGTTCACTCTTCTTAGAGTCACAGTAAGCTCTTGAGTCCTGTGTTTGTGCAGTGCCTAATGCAACAGAACCCTGGCTGAAGGCTGGGGAACTTCTGTGTCCAACAAAAATAATACATGAAATGTTCATTTTCTGTCAGGAACAAGAAAGCATCAAACTCATATCCTCGTTAATACACAGCATATGTGAAAATCAGCTACAGGAGCTTTCCTCGGCTGGGCCTTTCTCGGCACAGTTGCTGCCTGTCCCTCTTCTCACAGCAGGCAGGGAAACCTCAAAAGAAGCAGGTGTTTTTCATGGAGTAGACAAGTCCCTGTTTAGTGCTTGTAGTCTGCCTGAAACACATCACTGATCTTCAGCGGGGTCTCTGCTCAGCTGTACAAACAGGCTTTTTTTTTGAGGATTAAGTCCAAATTCACATGAAGTTTTGTGGTTGTGTTTTAAAAAGAAAGATGAATCAGAAAAAAACAATAGCAAGGATTATGTTCAGCTTGGACAGACTGCAAGCTTTCCTGCAATCTAGGGATGGACTAACCTCAAAACTGTACTTCCCTAGCGTCTTCTACTTGCAGATTTCATATCTCTTTATTAAAGGGAGTGTGGAAAAATATTGCAGCCTCCATGGGCTAGAGATGGGAGAAAGAGACCCATCTTGCTTAAAGGATTTGCTAAGGTCATGGAGAGCACACAGGCACAGCCAGGATCTGAACTGACTTCCAGCTTTACCAGATCCATTTAGGAGCAAAACCATCTGTCTCCCAGTACCCACAAAACCAGGCAGGTTTATCCCCCTCAGTAGTTTCCTGAAGGGTGAGTTTTTCACGTACAGCTCCTGCCAGCAAAGATGAACTTGAATTAAGCCATTCTGGGTCTGTCCCCTGCACGCAACCTTTCGGTGTTTTCTCATTGCAGGACAGCAAGGGCTGCGAGTGACACCGCAGGGAGTAAGTGGCTGGAAGGCTAACGATGCAACCTGCTGATATCTCCATTTCTACTACATCCAATTAAGCAATAAATTATTCTGGTGAAGGCGCACAGTTCATTATGCAAATCAGGTCACTTTGCTATCAGTGAGCTCCTGCATTGCCCAAAATAGCACTGGTAGGATATTAGTGCAAATGTCACCTTTCCCCTTCGTTAGTTCTTGCCTCCCTACTTGCCCATCCTGCAGTTCCCCAGAGATCCAAGCCACAACTTCTCACAGAGCTGGACGCATAAGCGGATTTAAATAAAGGTCTAGATGCCTTCCACGCACATGCTAACACATCCAGTGCTGGCAGGTTGTAGTGGCAAAGCTTTTTTGCCAAGAAGTGTGCACAGGGGCAATCTATGATCTGACATGCTCCAGATTAGAAGAAACACCTCCTGCTTTTTAGGAGGTGGGGAACAGATCTGCCTGGAAGAAATGTGATGAGGGCGCTGGTGGAAATCTGGGGCTTTACAGTTGATTTACTTGTACCATTAAAAATCAGAAGGAAGGGGTGATAATGAGAATTACAAAATAGTTTATTTTACAAACATTTTTGTCCTCCCTGCTCTCATCAAAATAGTCTCTTTTGCCCCATATCCCTAAAATCAGGGAAACTGGAAGTGCAGACTGCCTGTCCACATCTCTGTCACCAATTGTCCTTAGCAGACAAAAGCCATTGTTTGCTGCCACTGGTGATCGCTCCAGCAGCAGCAGCACCCCACAGCCAGCCCTGAGCTCACTGCCTTTTTTGTACTCAGCACAGCACAAACAATTGCACAGTCCCTTTCTGTAGATGACCACAATTTGAAGAGAGAAATGCCTTTTCTGGCTGCTGTTTCCACTTGTTGCTGTATAACATGGCCCAGACCAAGAAACTGATATGGCTTGGGTGAAAAAGGCCACAGCCCCTGTCCCTAAATCTTCATATAAAACCTCCGAGTCCATCACAGAGTTCAGTGGGGTCTGCTAAGTTCATGTCTTAAGAGTAGTTGTCCCCAGTGCAAAATTGAACTGAACTTGTTCAGATTTTGCAAAAGGCAAGTGACTATCCATGACCAGCGATGGCAAAATCAGGACTCTGGGCACCAGGCTGGTAGGAGAAATGAAACAAAAACACCTATAAAAATGTGCCATGTGTCAAGGGACAGTGATAAGAAGGTGATTCATGTCACCTGGTGTCTTCTTCAAACATCCACAGCACAACTCCAAGATGCATGATGAAACCTGATCAAACTGAGCAGATTTATCTGAATTTGTCTTGGAGTTTTGGGGATTTATTCTAACACAGGGCTCAGGAGGGAGCGAGACGTGGTCTGAAGCACAAGGAGGGCCGTGTGTCACAGCAAACCAAAGGTTCTGCTCTTCATTGTCTCTGGGGATAAATGACATTCACAACCATAAATAAATCTTCTGCTTTAGCCTCTGATCATCCTTTCCTTTGCACCATGGCAAAGCCAGAACAGCTTAGCCCACCTCAGAATTACAGTCACAGTAAAATAAAGAGAAAGAGACGGAGAGAGAGAAAGGGACAAGTCTTTGTTTTCCTTCTGCAATCAACGAGGCAGAATTCAATATTTCATTCCTATGCGTAGGGTACAGAGAAGGGGTATTTGTCTTCAGACTGCAGATCACATTGATTCTTGCTTGTCCCTTTGGGACAAAAGGACCAATCTTGCACACCAGCGACTTTTTAAAATGTACAGGTGTGTATTTCCCTTTGTCACCTGGCCATGACACAGAGCTGACAAGTGGCCATCTCACCCCAAAATCCCTGACTTGTTTTGATAGCTCCACAATTCTGAGATGGGAGAGAAACTCAAGAAGGGAATACGCAGGTTTCGGAGGTTCCCGTCTGTTCTGAAAGGTTGTTCATCAGACAGCAGCAAAGCCATTTCAGGGTTTCCTTTGCCTTCTCTTACTATTTGGCTTTATTCCCAGCAGGTAGGAGTACAGTCCTCGGGCTCCAGACACTCTGCAATGTGAAACCGTAATGGATTTCTTCTGAGGGCTATGTTCTAACATCATTCACCCTTGGAAGGTGCCACCGAGGACCCTCATGTCTCTGCCCACCACATCTTCTGGTTCCGTCTGGGTGGGCACGCATCAGGCGCAGCCCCTCAGCCACATCCCCATGCCTGTGGTGGCAGGGAGCTAACGCAGGCGTTGCCCCTTCCCATGTGCTGGTGGCTGCAGCCCAAACTGCTCCCCACCGTCCCGGGCGCAGCTAATCACCACCACTTCATTACCGGTGGCTGGGGCTCTGCTCAGCAGGGAGGTGTTAGCTGCACGTCCTTTGGAGACGGCGAGATCCGTGCCTCCACACGCTTCTTGTCTCTTGCCAGCCACAGTAAAACAAGGGGCTTGAAGCTGCTCCAAGAGCTGGATTTCCAGTGCGGCAGCCTGACATGCTCATGGCCATCCACCGAAACATAAGGAGCTGACTCGAGATGCGGCACTGCATGCCCTGGCCACCCGGAGAAGCCAGAAATTCCTCAGGATCCAGGTCATAACGGGGCACATGTCAGCTAAATTCCTCCTATTACCTCATTTAGTCTGGGCAGTGCAAGCCTCAGAGGGTACCTTCTGATCACAGAGGAAGGCAAGCTGAGATTGTAGAAAAATATTTTTATACAACATGTGTTAATATTATACATATACAAACATCATGTGCATACATTTTTACAAATATTTGTTTTAATTCATTCATTTATTTTAATACCCTAATTATCCAGATGAGCCAGTTTATATCCCAGCAGAAGAGAGCATTCTGTGCAGGCAAGAAATCAGACTTATTTTAAGGTACCTCGAGTTGGGCACATAATGGAGGATTCCCCAGGGTCTAATGAAAATCCTCACTGTGCTGATAGCCTAGAAATCTCTTGACAGAGGAGGGGCAAAGCACATAATGCAGTGTGAAGCTAGTTCCTCTCTTGCTCAATAAGAGTTTATTTGTTCTCTTTTTCCCCCTTACATTTATCGTCACTGCCCTTTTGCTCTTCCTCCGTGCTAAATCCCAGGCTTCAACAAACTGTCCCAATATCAATGCTCTGATCACACTCTGTTTTTTGAAGCAGCACTATAAAGAGCAAAAGAAGGAAAAAAATAAAATGAATGAAACAAGAGGAACCTCTTGATGGTGTTTCTAGTAATGCTTGTAACACCAGGAGTGAAATACTGTAAAGTGTCTCAAATGTTTCCCACAAAGAGTTTTTTCTTTAATCATCTTCCTTTGTTTTCCAAACCTCTCAGTCTGGGCAGTGTCACCGCTGGGCAGCTCCATGTTTGCCTGTGGTCCCACCAGCCCACGGAGGCGACCACATCCCCAGCGGTATCACACCTCCACCAGTGTGTCCACCAACCCTGAAGAAGGATGCAGTTTCTGGTGGGTCCTTGCTACACCCATGGCTTGGCAAGAACAGCTCTCTCGTTCTGCTAAAACTGTTGCCAGGGGTGGTGGGGCCACGGCATGGACACCCTGCACCAGCTATGACCAGCCCCAGCTCTGCTTTTCCATTGTCTTGCTGTGCCATTCCTGGGTGCCATGCAGCTGGACCACTTGCTGACCAGAGTGCAGAGTCATTCAGATCCCCATACAAATGCCTCAAAAAATTGTATTTTCTGTTCAGTTTTCAGCCAGTCCAGCACGTCTGAGGTGAACTCCTCTGGCTGGGGCCTTCCAGTGTTGCCCAGCACTGGCTGCTTTCTAGTCCTCTGAGGTATCAACAAGTTTTGGTGAGAGAAAGGATATTTTTGTTAGCTGTTCAGTTGCTGGGCTCTCTAGCAATTCATTCAGCTCTCGTTAGTATTTACCATCTGGATCTGGTGCCTCGCAGTACTTAATTTATTAATTTGTTTCAGCACCTTCTCTTTCAACACCTCAGGTTCTCACCATGCCTTGGTTTTATTACCTGAGTGCAGTAAGTACCTCCAGCACCCTCTGTGGAAAAGGCTCTTGTTTAAAGGGATCAAATAGCTATTCTGCCTTAAGATTACCACTCTGTTTAATTGCTCTACTTCTCCAAGACCCAGTGGACAAATTTATTTTCCCATGTATTTCAAGAAATAGGATGTGTTTGTACTTTAATATGATCTTGATATGATCTTAATATGACCTTCCAATTAGCCTTCCTAATTTACTTCTTATATATTAGGGGTGTAAGATTTTTTTTTAAAAACAAAATTAAAAATAGATGATTTCTCTCTAAAAATATGAGATGTGTGCCAGCCTCACTCCAAAAGCAGAAATACGAGCAGAGATCAGGCTCCCAAGATTTGACAGAGGTCACACAAGTGACCTCAGGGGAGGAAAACAGAGGAGAAAGATGGATTTCCATAGCAGTCATTTTCCTTCCTAGCTGTGGGAGCCTGATGCTAGAATAAAACCTACCTTAAACACCCTAACCTTTGCACATCACCAAGCAATAAATCTTCTTCACCCAGTGACTCTTGAAGCCATCCACCCATCCCCCGTGTTCCCCAGGACTCCCAAAACTACGGTACCCAAGACCTGCCCACCTTGTGCCACTGGGTGTTGAGGCTAATGCTCATTTCTGGCAGACTACTGTGTCCATATAGATATAGGTGTATATATACATATGCACGTAAAATCCAGCCGACATAGAACTGGGCAATTATTCGTGTGGAGTGACTTTCCAAGAACCTAAGGTCAGACCGAAACAAGCTGTCAGCCCTCAGTCAATTCCAAATTAATAACACGACGAGAGAAGGGCCTCTAAAGGTTTTTTAATGTGTTTATATCTAGACTTGATAAACATAGTCAAGAGAGAGAAGATGGAAGAGGCAGGAAGCTTAGCAGGGTTACTTTTCCGTAAAAAACAACTTGTGAAAACATCTGCGCAGCCTGCAACTTCCCAGATGTTCTCTTTAACAGAGCACTTAACTTGTTTATATTTTGCCTAACACTGGAATCGGGGCAGATTATTTTTGTTGCGGGGTCTTTGCAACATTTTGTAGGTGGTCTTGTAAAAGAAAGCAGATATTTAACCCCACCACCACCTCCTTCTCCTTTGCCCTCGTTGTTTACACAGCAGAGCTTGGTACCAGTTACCTCCGATAGCGCGTGCATGGGGGGCCCACAGGCCACACTCTGCTATCGCTCAGCGCTCCATCCACCAGAATGACTCCCTCGGCTTTCTGCACAGGCCACAGGCTGCAGCCAGCAAAAACACTGCACGATTCAGAGGTTTTTCTTCAGGGGTCGGAGGGGCACACACGTGTGCAAGCTCGGCATGGGGCTTAAATTGCAGCCAGACCATCCCTGCAGAGCCCAGGGACAGCCAGGACATGAAATGGCTCCTCGCATGCCTGTGGCATATGGCACGATGCAGCTCCACAGGCCTTCAGCCAGGGCTGTGCCGCCTGCTCCTGGCTGGGATTCCCCACCTGAGCACGCTTGGTCTTGCACGTCACGAATTGATCAGGTGTTGGATGGGAGAATCTTGAAGGAAAACCAAGGGGCTGGAGGAAGTGGTACAGGCTGTTTTCTCCACTCATCTTCTAGTTCAGACTAGAGCTGATGCTCTTTGCATCCTGCCCTAAAGGGTTATTTCTACAGCAGTAATACATTTGTAAAAAGCTGTTACAGCGTGGCCCAAAGCGGTGGGCAAAGCTAGGCTGGAGATGTCTCCTGGGGAAGATTTGCACAGCTGTAGCTTGAAACTCAGTACATTGCCCCCAGAAAGGTCACACAGGATTTACCATAGGTGTCTTATTGGCATTAGTGCCTTAGAAAATCTTTTTGAACATGTCCATATGATTGACGGACGGAGTTAAGTCAGACAGCCTGAGGACAAGGGAAGTCTTGTATTACTTTAATCCATTCCATTCTTTTTAAAATTTAAAATGAATTATTCCTTACTGTACTGGACAGACTTCAATGAAAAGTGCTGCAGAAGTACTCTATGCTTTTTAGTAATTATATTTGCAAGCTGGGTGATAATATCCTATCCCTCTGACAAAGAACAGTTATAAGAAACAGATTCTCCAGAGCCTCTCTGCAATTAAATGCCTGAATGCAGGGGCGCAAACTGGCAGTGGTATACGTGGTTATGATAAAGCATAACATATTGTCTAAGGTACTCTTGATTTGCTCTTCAAAATAAAAGGATATCTTGAAGAGCGTGCAGACAACTTCTTACACTGGTGCGCACAGTGTCAGTGAAGGCTACTTGCTCTCTTTCTGGGTCGGCTTTTCAGAGAATTTTTATTTGATTTGTCGCTTGTTGGTTTGTTCCTCCTTACTTCCTTTTATAGGCTCTCCTTTTGGTTTTCCCATGTGTGGGAGAAATCAAGAAGTCGATCTGCAGGGAACGGTGACGAACGCGCCATATGGTGCAGGCAGAACATCTGTGAACCTCTTACACTGCAGTTCTGCTTTGCAGACTCATGTCACATGCATGCTAAAGAGGAATGAATATGACACGAGTGTTTTGCAGTAACCCTGACATATGAGAAATAAAATTAATGTGCTAGAGGAGACAGTAAAAAGTCAGAATGCTGCTCTGTGCTAAAACAATTTCCCTAATGGAACTGTATTGTCCCTATTACACTTCATTTCCTGTGAAATTGCAGTATCTATTTTCTATTGCCGTCATGTAGCTCTGAAAATAAATCTCGTGGTGAGCAGTGATGTCTCATCTTACAACTTGTAGAAAGGTTAATTAAATGGAGCATGGTGCTGGCACTTGTTCACTGCAGCTTGGACCTGGGGATGACAGATTACCGCAGGAGTGCTAGCAGTTCCCTCCCTCACCCTTGTGCAGCCCACATGTCACTGAGCTGCGCCGGAGGCTGTGTGCTGGGGACGTTCCCACTCAGCAGTGAAGTTTTTTGCATGGACACAGACTTTCTGGGAAAGAGAGTTCAGGTGCGCCTGCATGCTTCAGGCATCAGAGATTACATTTTTGAGGCCTTGAAGGAAAAAAAAAAAGAAAAAGTATTTTCTGACGTAGCCTGCTTATATGCGACCTTCTTCTGGACTTGTCACAGAGACCCCTTACTTGCAATGGTCCCAGTGGCCTGCAGCAGTAGTGGTGTGGATGGGCACCCTCCTCTAGATTTTGCAACGATCCTGTCCATGTGGCAGGGCACAGCTCTGTATTTATTTAGTATCACTGGTAACAGAGCACCCAAACACCAGCAAGGGATGAACTGGCATTAGAAGCACCTTAAAGGGACTGTGAAGACTTGAATTCAGCTCTTGGCTCTCCCTCAGCACATGTGCCAGACACTGTGTGCCAGATCTAGTGCAAGCTGGTGAAGTCCAGGTCATGTGGAACAACTGTTGTCAATGATGAACGGGAACCACAGAGCCTGTGAAATGCTCCTGGTACTTCCTTGCTTCCCGGGGCCATTTGGATCTGGCAGGAGAAAGATGGTAAAGTGCTCTGGTACAGGTGTGACTGGGTTTCTGGAAGGATACTTACACAACAAGCAAATAACTCTGTAGCAGAGAACAGCTTTTTCTTCTGCATAGTGCATGGAGGGTTGCTGTCTGCATGCATGTGGCTGAGGAAGAGAGGTACCATTGCATCAGAAACATCATTCCTGTGACAGAGGCTTTTAGCCATGGTGGTGCTGCTCCTCCATATGGTCAACAACCCTACTGGCAAACCACCACCAGAGTAAATCCCTAAAAATTCCACACAGGGGCCATATACGCTCATTGTGGTTAAATATTGAGGTCTCTCGATATCTGCAGCCTGGCACAGGTCAAAAGCACCAACACCTTCAATGTGTTCGGAGACAGAGTCCTCTCGATGCTTACAGGAAAACACTTTTCTCCTTCCAGCACCAGTGAAGAGGAGACTTTTCTGGAAGGACTGTGAAATGATTCTTCCCTTTCATCAAGAATCAAGATGCAATGAACTAGCAACCCTATTTTTGAACTGAGAACGAGAAAGCATCACCTTCTCTGTGTCTGGACTCCGAAGAGGCTGGGAACTCGCAGATGGACACTGTGTTGGAAACCTGCAGTACAAAACAGTGCAATTTCAGAAAGAAAATCCAAGCATGTCTTAGCCGAAAGATAAGCACAGCCACAACCTTTCACTGTGAGGACAGTAAACGTAACAGCAGAAAAAGCCTTTGCCACTACTAAGGACAGTAGTGGAGCGCTTGGAGAGCCTTGCTGAGCCTCCTGTGCTTGTGGCTTCTTCACACCTTCTGTACCACTCTGCTCAGCCCTGTTAAACAGGAAATGAGAGTCTTGGGATAGTTCCAGAGATTTCAGAGTAAAATCCTGGTCAAAGCTGTGAGAAAAGCGCTGCTGAGTGGCATCCATTCTCACATGTCTTTGTGCAAGTTCCCCAAGGGAAAATCACCCCACAGACTGGGAGGATGAAGGAGAGACTCTTGTGCCAACGTTAGCAACAACGGGCACCTCAGGGTGGCACTGGCTGAGTGGTTCCCTTTGCACACCCACGGAGAGCTGAAATGTTGTCCCCGGTGCAGAAGGCCAGCCTGGGGCCTTTGATCAGGATACACTTCAGTGAGATTTGAATGTTGCACGGGCCTTGACCTACAGAGAGAGGAATTTTACTCCTCCGTAGTACACGGTGCCCTGGCAGCTGCAAGCCTAGTTGGAGCTTGGGAAAAACTACCCAGCCACAGCACCCCTGATGTTGTGCTCTGCCCCATGGTGTTAATGGGAGCGTATGCAGCACCAGCTTCCCTCTCCCTTGGGGAAGGAGGTGAGCCTCGTGTCAGGGAAGCTGACAGCCCAGGGTGCGGCTGTGCCAGTGCCTTGCTCATGTGTTCTGGAGGTGGATGCACAGTGTGTTTACCTTTGAGTTAATTTTGATAACATTTAGAGAAGATTTCCATCACAGAAGACTGAGGAGACTGATAAAGCTAAGGTCTGGTTCCTCCTGGACTGTAACACAAATGTTTCCTTTGGCTCTGTTTTATTGGCTCCATTCACGGTGGTCTCTAAGGAGCCTGTCAGAGGCCTCTATGCTCATTGCGTTTAGAGCAAGCATGGTTTCTACTGACAATTGCCTGCAGCTTGCAAAAGCAGATTTGCCAAACCACACGTAATAAATCAAAACACAATTTCCAAGCGCTAGAATGGGCAAAACCTACGTTTTATTACAATGCACTATTTCCAGGAGGATTTATTGGCCTTGTTTTTTCAGGAACACTTAATGAGAGGGAGGAAAGCAGGTGGGTAGAACAGCAACTAGATGGCACGGTTAGGTGGCTCGCTGACTTTCTCTAGTTATTCTCAGAGGCAATCATTTTACAGCTGTCAGGGCTACAGTGCTGAGGAGCTGCCCCATGTTCCCACATGCTGGGAGCTCCGAGAAGCAGCCAAGTGATTGCGGTTGCAATTCTCCATCACCCTTCAGAGGTAAACGTCCTTCAGAAGGAACTGGACTCACTTTTCTAGATGCAAACAACTTGCTAAAAGAGCTGAAGTTAAGGATGTGCATTGGTTTTGTAAGTCTATAACATCAATTTTCTTTTTTTTTCGGCCTCCTAGATATTGTCTGTTCTCTCAGTTCTCCCAGTCCTCTTTTCAACTGATATCTGAAAATAACCTGAGTTTCTGTCTCTAAGATATTTCCATCAGAGGCAGTAACAAGATGCTACCGTATCTTCTGCCCATCCCTGCCTGTGGCTCCCTTTTAGGGTCAGTATTTTCAATAGGTGATTCAAGGGTATGGCATCTCACAGCATTTATTTTTAAACAATACCTTGTTTGGGATCTTTCTTACAGCCCTACAGCCAGCTTTTTGGTCTTTGTCTCATGGTTATTCCTCTCCGGGGAGCAGGCTTTTAGAAATCCAGGCTACACCTCCAGTTACAAGCCATAAAGCACATCTCTTGCATCTGATTTGTAGAATAATGCCTGTGAACCAGGAGGTGCACCAAAATGCTTTCTAAAGCGGCCCTATCTGCTTCCCATCTTTCATTAAATACGCGATAATGGGCTGAGATTGGGTGCCCTCTCCCCCACCTAGGGCAATGCTTGTAATGCAGACCGCTTGCAATGCAGTTTTTGTCGTGGGTGGGGGGGATCCTCAGTCAAACCCGTGTCACCTCTCCCTGTCGCAGGCGTTTCTCCTTCTGGGCTCCCTGGGAACTGTGATCATGTCAGTTCCGCAGCTTGCTTTACCCATTCCCGAACATTGCTGCGATATCACCCCTCTTTCATTTGAGAGGCCCACACACAAATATCAAAGTGAACTACATGTGCGGGGGAGGAATACTTCTCCCTAATTTTCCAGAGTGGTTTTCAGGGATTCTCACACACACATATCTTCATGGTGGGAAAGAAGTGTACAGCAAACTCCCTTTAAGGTTAGAATTTTAACTTCTCCCTTAGCTGAAGCTCAATTAATTATTGTGGAGTTCGTGCAAATTGCATCTCAAGTACCTTACTCATACTCGTTAATTTTCTGTACTTGCTAAGGCATTCCTTATTTCTGCAGATGACAAATGTCCTGCCTGGGCTATGCTAATACACTTAGCATCTGCGAATGGGTCCATAAAATGGGGCAGGTTCCCATTCAGCAAAGTGGGAGACAGAAGGATGCTTTCGGGTCGTTGTGCCCACATCCTTCCTCACAGCACACCTTTAGGCTTATCCCTCCCACACTATTATTCTCCAGGGCTTTTGGTGTGACTAATTGTAAATGGCAGGGGAGATCGGCCTTTTGCTATCTCTTCTCTTTAATACCTCTGCAGGTGGGAATATTGGAGCACTTCCCTCTGAAAGTGTCCTTGTTCAAAATTTGTCACCAAGTCAGGAAAAACAAGCTTTCACATGGCAG
This sequence comes from Alectura lathami, assembly GCA_013399715.1. Classification (NCBI taxonomy): domain Eukaryota; kingdom Metazoa; phylum Chordata; class Aves; order Galliformes; family Megapodiidae; genus Alectura; species Alectura lathami. The sequence continues at coordinate 113,192 of VXAV01006128.1, read as the reverse complement.
CGAGACGCACCAAAGTTAACCCGGGTTGTGTTCTCTGTCTTGGATGAGAATTAGCAAGCAAGAGGAAGCGCAGCTGCAGCTATGGCAGGAGCTGGGTGAGCCTGGGTGATGGGTGAGCCACCGCTTCCCTGCCCTTCCCTCGCCTTTCAGCCTAAGGGTGGAAAGGGAGTTTCCAAATGAGAGCCCTTCAAACAGGTCCAGTGGGAAATCTGCCTTTCTCCCAGCAGATTTCAAGGCTTATTGTTGTGTTTTCTTTCCCTTTCTCTCCCTGTCTGCGACTTTTCCCCACCACCAGAGTATCCAACATCTTCCGTATAAAGTAATTAACAATAATTAGGTCCCTGGTGGACTTCATAAGCTGACTGCAATTTCTTCATTTTCCAAGCCAAATTCTGCCTGAGACACAGCGAGCTGCCTGCCCATGGGGACGGCCTGACCTAGTGATGCTGCCCCATTTTCCAGTCCCCTCCTGGTACCCCTCCTGAGACCTATTACCGGAGGAGGAGCTAATCTGTCCCGCTCTAATAGCCTCTTCTAATTAATAGCCAGCTTCCCTGGAAAAGGGAAGGCAGCGCATGGCCATCGTCTGGTGTTCGTGCACCCTGAAGTGCAGCGGCGGCCCCGTGGCCGGCCTCCTCTGCACAGATAATTGCTAGCATCTGTGGGGACGAGTGCCTGGCCCGCCTGCGAAACACAGGGTGGAGACGTCTCTGCTTTAGGTTTTCAATAAGAAACCACTTTCTTTCTGGATCGGATTATGCACTTCCTCAAGCCATAAGAACATACAGATGTCACAAGGCCAGACAGCTCCACCGCTCACCAGGGCTGGAGGAAATTACCCACTTCTCTCAGCTATTTATTACAGAGGATGGGGCGCAGTGTTTCCACTCCCTCCTTATGTTCACACATACAGGATTCACAGGCAGAAAAATATTTGCCCACTCACATCAGGTTTCTGCCCTGAAACATGCTTATTTTCCAAGTTGAAAGCAGGTGTGAACCTCCTAGCTATAAAGCAAGAAGCTCCCACTCTTACTGCTGCATTTTGCAGCATCCTTAGAGCACTGATATTTGGAGGAGGGGATGAAGCTTGCCACACTGGGTTATTTTGTGGTTACTCATCTGTGTCTCCTGAAACACTTCCCTCAGCCCTGCTCTGACTGGCATGGATCCCCTCTCCCTTCAGCCCTGTGACACTGAGATATCTTCTGTTACCTTTCCAATTTTTGTATTCTTTTACCCAGAAGCCTGCAGAGCTGCACTGTAAGTGCTGCAAGGCAGTACGTGGCACATCAATAGACCAGAGGATGGCATCATTTGCAGAGAATCACAAATGGAGGCATCTCCCTTTGATAGAGACAGGAGTGAAGGAAAAAAAAAAATCATAGATCTCCATGAAAGACACTAAAAAGAAATTTAGTTTGATTGAAACATTCTGTATCAGTTCTGTCTTTTTAGTTAATAGCATGTTGTAGCAGAGATAATCACTCTTAAAAAGCATTCACATTAAAATACTGTTCCCAAGAAATCAAAACATTTCACTTTGTGGCGATATTGAAACATTCTACTTCCCTGCTTTCAGTCTTCCTCATTGCTCCTATTTTTCACAAAACACGGAGGATTTGTTCCAGAGGGAGCCATGCTCCAAGCAGCCCAGCCGCACTCATCATGGCTTGATCTTAGCACTTACTGACAAAAAGAAGGGACAGGTCTAAAGGCTTATGTGTTGTGATGGCCTGGATATCTGGGCTGGGTTCAAAATCTGCCCCATCCCATTTCCTTCTGTCTCTCAGAACCTTCCCACCTTACTTGTTGCTGTTGTCAATATCTGTATCTGTACTCTGAAATTTATGGCTTGCCCGTCAATCCTTGGCCTCTCATCAGAAGACAAATACTAGCACTAATTATATCACCTTAGTAACTTCGGACATTTCTCACTCTGGGCTTTACATAATTGTGCACGTTGAATTCAGGACCATAAATGAGAGATCAAGAGTTGGTTTGGGACACTAGGCCATTGCACTTGGCTGCAAAATGGCCTTCCTCCACCTGATGATCAACATCTATACCAGCTACAAAACGGTGAGCTGGAAGTGATTTCTTTGGTCATCTTGGATTATCCGAGCCAGAGAAATATAGGTGTGTGTGTGTGAAAGTGGCAAGGTCATTTAAAAAAAAAAAGAAAAGGATAATGCTCTAACTGCTCTGGGAAATACCTAAGGTTGATACCCAAGCAACATCTGTAGCTAACTCCCCTTGCTCAAGGAAGTTGTAGTGCTGGATGAAAGGGATTTAGTGGGATGGTTTGTAAAACTCCACACAAAATGTTGTATCAGACCCCTGAAGGTTGATATTCAAACCTTCTGGTGGCTGAGCACAGGCAGTTTGTGCTGGATTCCTTTGACTCCAGAGTGCTGGAGGACACCAGGATGCTCAGTGGATTTCTACAGGGCTTCTCTGCAAAGAGCTGTGGGGCCCTGCAGCCCCTGTCCAAAAGGATGTTCTGGACTATCCCAAGCACACAAACATTGTAATGCCGCAAAAACTGTGGGAAAGAGAGTTGTCAGACTTTAATCTTGCCACAACATGTGGCTGATGTGCTCACTGCTGCCCAGGCCTTTCCCTCTGAAAGGATAACTTTATCACAGAGGTCTTCTCCTCATTAAATTAAGAAAAAAAAAAATCAAACCAAATTGACCAAGACTATAGTTTATTTTGTTTCATGCTATGGGTTTGTTTTAAATGTATTAGATTTCCTTTATAAAAAAATGCAATAACTGATAATGAGTACATATGGATCTTTTCAGTTTAATGCTTTGTTTACACTGAACACTGGTTTGCCTGCGAAGTGTGTGTTTTAAATTACTCTGCTTTATTTTAAACCAAATATTAACCTCTTTGTGCGTGTGAGAGAGAAAAGGGAGAGGAGAGGGAGCCAGATGACAAGGACCACATTTCGTGCCGCGCTGTTGGCAGGCGCTGGCCTGCTCCACCTTCCTTCAGACGAAGGCCTGGACACAGAGCCACGTCGGGCGAGGCCTGTGCCACCAAACAGCGCTCCCGTAAAAAGGGTCATGAGAAGTGCCATGCAGAGGGGCAGAGGGGTCCAGGGCATTACTCCAGTCTCAGCCCAGGAAAGCAAGGGCTGTTGAACACTCTGGGGCTGGGCCTCCATCGGGATGCAAGGCCTGCAGTTATGGAAGTGTCAGCATCCAGCTGGGACCTTTTAGGAGCTGATGCCTGTCACACTGCGGAGGAGCTGCTCCTGGGTTTCCCTTAAGCCATGACAGTAATACAAACCCTTGAAATGGCTTTCCAGCTTTCCTTCAAAGTTTTTGGCTCAAGCTGATTCGACTTCAAAGGCAGGCAAATCCACAAAATTTCTAAATCTTCTCAGCCTATTTCTAAACACAGACCCGACGTTTTACAGAGAGTTTCCTGCCTGCTAGACACATACCCAGAGCACGAGGCAAGCACTAATATCACAAACTGAATCCCCTGGAATAGCTCCAGACTGCCTAGAAAACATGACCCAGACTGGAATTAAATCCTTTAAAACCAGCAATAACGCTTCTCACGAGCACAAATCATGTGATTTTATAGTGCCTTCCAAAATGAGTCTCAGGCTTGAGTTAGCTTTACATGTTGCTCCCAGCCCACATCCTAAACTTTTCTGGATGTCATGGGTTCAGTTCCTCTCTAAGAAAACTTCCTCTCACTGCTTGTCTGTAAATTCCATCTTACAAAGCATAAATCACCCATCTGTGGTAACTCTCATGAAGGTAAATGACTTCTGAAGGGATGAATAAGGGCAGGATAGAGCCCACGAGCACAGGTTTGGGCAGACCTTGATATAAAATAACCCTCTTTTTTTTCCAAGACAGACACACGCTCTATCTCATGCATTAGTCCCATTCTTCTTTTTGTCATGTCTGTGTCAACTGAATTCAGTATCACTGTACTCTTTATTATCGTCATAACATCTAATCCCAACGGCGGCCCCATTGTGATGAGCACAGCACAAAAAGGCTGCCTCTGCCCTGGGGAGCCTCGTTATTCAAACACGAGACAGGAGGCAGCAGACGGCCAGAGACAGGTGGACACGAGCAAACACTGCCTCATGCTCTCGGTGCACCAGACCCGCTGTCTTCCAGCCTGCAGTCGTGCCGCAGTGAGCTGCTCAAACTTTTTATGGAAGTGACTGAGAAGACCGTGCCACGTTGTAGTTATGAGCAGCAGAAACCAGTGGGGAAGCATGTTGGCAAGGGGGGGACACAGCAAGGAGGAGTGCATTGTCACAACCTGGAAGAAAACTAACAGTGTTCTTGCAGTTTTCAGGGCAATTTCGAGGCTTCTGGTGGGTCCCACTGTCGTGAGGGTCCCTCACGCTCCCTGCCCAAGCCGTAGTGCAAGGAGGGATGGGTGCCTGTGAGAGGGAAGTGCTGCTGGGTGAGCCTGCCTGAAAGGCAGAGAGACTTTGTGGGGAGATGGGGAAAAAAGGGCTGGAAGGTCTGGGAAGAGGGAAGACTTTGCTTGTAAGGGAGGATGGCTACAGGTGCAGGGGAGCTGCATGCTTATGACTGAAGAACCAGTGTCCATTATTATTTATGATTAAATGTCCATCTGTCAAATTAAAATGCCCTCTTTTGAAGTTACACATTGCAGAAGAAAAAGAGGGAAGCCACAGACATCCCTGTACAATGTTTTTTTGTCCATCACTCTCTGACGCCTATTGAAGCAGAAAGCACATTTGCATTACAAAGGACGCAGTGTCTTTGTTTGTCCTCAGACCTGAACAACCTTCTTTTATAATGATGGTGAAATAAAAACCCCCATCCAAATTAATCTGTGGTGCAACTCCTGTTACTTCAGAGTAGTTGCAGCCAGAATAAAGGAACCCCACTAATCTCTCCCTTGTGAGCGCTGCCTGTTACAGTCAGCTACAGAGAGGACCCTGCCAGACTTCCCAAGGACCTGATTCTTCTCATTCTCCTCACGATGTTAGTCAGGACAGGCATGAATCAGTTGAATTAAGTTAATGTAAAAATCAGAGTGAGAGGAAGAGCAAAATCATGCAGTTTCTGCACATTGAATCCACCTCCAGGATATTGATCTGGAGGCTACGGTGTGCTTATGTACTGTCCCAGTATTCAAAAACCAAACAAATCTGATAGCTCCAGCCCACCCACCTCCTAAAGAAAAAGTTTAAAATGGATGAGATGTTTTCCAGACCTCAGTGTGACTCCTCCAAAGGCATGGGTCCATCCACATCAGGGATTTGTAACACTGCTTTGGTTTTCTCCCTTTTGCATTCATTCTCTGAGGCCATGTAGCATCCACAAGGCTGCTCTGCCCTGCTCTTGTTCTGCCAATTGGGATCTTGCTGCTTTCCCATTAAGAAGCTCTCTGCCCTCCCTTGCCTCCTGTTGCGCAGAGCCCTGTGAAAAGGCCTCCCCCCATGTGGACCACAAAGGCACGAGCATCTGCATCAATGCCACTGAGTGATCAAGCAATTAAAGTGCTCCTCGGCAGAAAAGAGCTTCTGCAGACAGTGCCTGACTGCAGACCTGGTTCCTGACAGCAGCAGCTGGGGCACAATGCCCCCATTCAGCCTCTGGCAGGTCCTCGGCTCTCACAGGACGTGCCAGCCTTCGGTTTAATTCAGTGTGTAATGGAGAAATCACACGGAGGCTTTACTGTCTGTGCTCCCACCTCGGCACTGCACTGCACTGGGAGAACCTCAGCAGCCTGTGCCATCTTTCACCCTGAGGCTTTAAGGAGGCTGATTCTCTAACCATGGCTGCGCACTGCTTTCCTTGGAGTCTTGAGCCCCTTTTGCACTGATTTATCAGGATTCCTTGTGTTTCGCTCAGTTTCTGGGTGGTCCACTGAGCGGTGCAGCCCCCTCCCTTCCCACAGCATTGGTGCTGCCAACCATCAGTGATACCTGAGCATCACCAGAACATTACCAACATCACTGCCCAGCAGGCAGCGGGGAGCATGGTTCGGGTGTAAACAGCTGTGATTTTTGTTCGTAAGGTGAGGTGGGAAAAATGGATCAGACTGAAAGGGGGGGATGTTTTGGTTTAACAGGGTACAGAGTGTGACTCAGAGGGAGAGGAGAGCTCTGGAGAAAAATGGAATTGAAAGCAAAGAGGGTGATGGCTCAATGCATCTTCTTGCTCTCTCCAAAATATTCTGAGCCAGTTTAATCAAGCCTACGCTAAGAAAATCTCATCTTGTTTCTGTTCCCATATTGCATGTTGACTTTACCCAGCAAGAAAGGCCACATCCATGTCATATATCCCAGGCTGACACAGACATACCCCCGCAGCACTCAGAGCAGGTGGGATGCACACAAGCTCTGGCTTGAACTGTGTGACACCATGAGCATGGTGCTCGGCCATGTCAGCATTCACCGCCCCTCAGCAGGGCTTGTGCAGCACAGGTGATGCTGCCTCATCTCTATGGGGGTCTCTAGATGAAGGAGGGGACACCTGTTCTCCCCCTTTTCCAGCACAGGACACAACCTGCAGCTGGTGAAACACTGACTGCCCCGACACCCTCAGTGCCAATGGGTGCAGAGTCCTGAGGCATCACAGGTGGGAAGGGACCTTCGGAGTTCCCTGCTCCAAGCCCCCACTCAAAGCAGGGCCAAGGAGACCACAGTGCTCAGGGCCACGTCCACCTGGATTTTGGACACCTCCAATGACAGAGATTGCTCATCCTCCCCAGGAATCTTTTCTCATGCTTGGCCATATGCGTAGTGAAGAAGTTTTTCCAAGTATCAATAGACTCATAGAATAATTTAGGTCAAGATGACTAATCTTATCTTATGACAAGAAGGGCATATTTTCCTTAATGCGCACACACTTGTACTTGCAGCAATATCAGCTTAATGGCTGTGCCTGCAGAGGCAAAAGTGGGGTTCTGGGGACTGAAAAATGTTTGCAAAGGTAGTGGTGTGGGGAATAAAAGCCATGCTCCAGAAGATTTTAAGGGTCCCTGTGGCTCAACTTGGCTCTGTAAGTTTGAAACCTCATCAGTGAATGAGGCTTAGTTTATGGTTTTAGATAGAAATCAAATAAAACTGCAGCATTCTGGCCAAGGAACAAGTTGGGGATTAATGTCTTGTAGAATTTTAAAATAACTATATCATTTTAATTAGTTTGGGAGTCCTCTGGTGGTCCTGTATTCTGAAAGCTGCCAGGAACTGCTGCAAGCTGCAGGACCTTTGAATATATCTTTTGTAGAGGATTACATGGGACCCAGCTGTGCCGTTGAGGTTCCTTCATATCCACGAGCTGAGTTAGTGCAAGCATCACTCCACCATCCCACCCAGAGCCACCTCTCCAACCGTGCTGCATGTCTTTTTTTTCTGCTGACCTGGATTGCCAAGACGGTGCTGAGCAGCCCGGGTCACTCTGGCTCTCTGCACTGCACCACTGCACAATTCATGTGTAAATGTCAGGTTCGAGCAGATCGTGGGCACAGCCCCTGCGCAGGGGGAGCACAAGCAAGCAGGGGGCAGAGCGGGCAGGGAACAATGCCGCTGCATATGGGACGGGTCAGTGGCCTGCCATATGCTGCCTCCCTCAGCGCTCTGCTGCCTAATCCCCACTTTTAATATCATTGCCACTGCTGCTTGCTCACACCCTCTGCAAAAAGGTGGTGGACGTGGTGCCATTTGATGCTTTCTGATTTTTTCAGTCTAAGAGTACTTTTGCTTTGTTGTATCCTTATTAAGATCGCGGTGAGATTAACAGGGAAAGGTTAGCTCCCTGATGGCTCCGCGGATGAGTACCCAGCCAGCCTGGGAAAAGCATGAAATTCATCTTTTCTTAGCAAAAGGTTTCAGTCATGAAGTTTCATCTGGGGCATTCAGTCTGCAAAGCAGCGGGGCTGTGGGGAATCAGCACAGAAAGGGCTTTGTTCATGCTTCCTTGGCTTGATTTATATGATGAAGGCACTCTTGCTCTGCATAATATTTCATCTCTGTGCGAGGCTGTGGTACTGATGGAGCATGAAATTCCCCAGGGACCAGAAATGAGTTCTCCACTACGCTCATCCCGCATCCTGGTGTTCCCCATAACCCAGCTCGGTGCACAGGGCGTGCTCATGCAGCCAGGTGGGTCCCTGCATTTCATGCAGTGTGGCACAGGCGATGCTGTATCTTTCTGATACAGCATAAATAAGTGCTGGGGCTGAATTGCCCCCTCCCTGAGAGCAGGCTGTGTTTGCAGTTGGATTTCAGTGCACCTGTACGAAGGGGGGCATTGAGGGTCCCAAATTGATCCCAAATCACTTATGTTGGGGCTCCTTCTCCATGTGAAGGTTGCCTGCACCCCAAATGGCAGTAAGGGAGGACACCCTCTGAGTAGGACAGACAGACAGACAGACAGGCAGTGGGCTGGCTACAGGAGCACGGAATATCTGGGGGCGCTGGTCTGAGGCTGGCTGCCCCATGGGCATGGGGAGAGAGACCCGGTGAGGCAGTGCTGGCTCAGGCTGGAGGCCACCCTGCACCAGGTGCCAAGATCCAGATCTTCATGCCTTCAGTTTTGAAGACTATTTTGGGAATACGGCTGAGGTTACTGGTTCGTATACCGCCACTAAAGGTACTTGTGCTAGTGGGTCTGAAAATGCTTTGTCAGGTTAGATTGCTCCTTGGGGAGGTATAACAAAAAGGCAGAAAAACTGTCAGCCTTTTTCTGGAAGCAAGGCTCCGAGAGAGAGAGAGCTACGGTGGGTTAATTAGTAGGTGGCGGCTGGGAATCTGATGAGCTGCTGCTTAAAATTACAGCCTGCCTCTCTGCCTGTGGGACAGCTGAGCAAGGCTTTGCAAAACATGAATTTGTTCGGGTGTCTTAAATTATCATGTAGATTTTATACTAGAGAATGGGGCTCTCCTATAACCCTGGACCCACATTTCAGTTCAGACAGGAGTGAACCACCCATATAACTACAGATCTTCCCAATCTTAGTGTTACAGCCTGCCTACAGCTGTCAAAACCTGGGGCATTCAGATTTGACTGGGAAAAGAGAGATCTGAACTGCTTGAAATAGGTTTTGAGCAGAAATTTTGCTTTCATCCACCACTAATACTTAGTAATCCTTAATATCTTTATTTCTCCCTGAATGTGGTGAATTGATGCCACTGGCTAATGGAGCAGGGAACCTTGGGAACAGGGAGCCTTAGTATTACACATGTGCATGTCCAATATCACGTGTGCCTAACACTGAAATTACATAAGCAGAGCTCAAAAGGTTTGTGGTAGCGTCAGATGCCCTGGGACATACTGACTCATCTAATTCTTCATATTATTTTTTGCTATAGATTTTGTTAGACTGAAGATTTAACCACTAAAATTCCAATTAAAGATCATTGTCATTCTCTCTTCCTTTTGCTTATTTGCCACCTATCTGTCAGCTGAGGATGCTCCCATCACACAGAACTTGCCCACTAGGTAGGAGATGACAGAAACAGTGAAACACTCATGATGCCTTTCTTAGAGGAATGTCAGGGTTCCTGTCCCCTGCCCACTCAGGTTTCTAAAATGTTGACATGTGATATCTCCATAATGCCCCCAGGCCTGGTGTCTCCCCCAGGACAGCTGCTGTCAGGTTGCTACATCCCAGCAGGACGTTTTTTTATGCACTAAGGCACAGGAAAGGCAGCTCCTTAGCCAAGCATGAGGGGAAATTGGAACACTTGTGCCCTGCTGAGGTGAGCTGCCCATTCCTGGAGAAAATGCCACCAATAGCAATGGGGGTGCACGAGACTGCTGGTCCACGGGCTTGTGGGGTTCAGCACACCCGCATCATGCTGGAGGGTTGCACTGGTGCTGCCATGGCCACTGGGATGGGATTTTTCCTCGAATCACTAACATATTTTTCTGACACTGGCTTTCTGAGGTGCATATCTTGTGCGTTTGATTGAAGTCCAGCAACAGAGTCTAATAAAACTCCCTCCATCTCCTTCTCAGTTATCCAAGCATGCAAAATCAGTGCCTGTGTACTCCAATGGTGAGGTCTGGCAGAGATGCCATGCGGAGAGGAAGATTACCACTTGTCATGAAAGACCCATTACCCTGTAAGTGCTGGTGGGTGGGTGGGGGTGGATGTTGCTGCAGGAACCCTCCTATCAGTGTCTTAAGCTTCTATGATAAAAATCTCAGGCTTACCCAGGGATTAACATTGGGGGGGTTGTTAAGCAGTCAGGGCTATGTCACATATATTCTGGTGCTTATCTTCTGTGTATCAAAGCTGTCATTAAAGGACTATGGAAAGTGAGCATAGTACACAGCAGTTGCAGCATTGGCCTTTGAGCATCTGACTGAAACCTTACATGCCTGCTTANAGAGGAGAGGAGAGGAGAGGAGAGGAGAGGAGAGGAGAGGAGAAAGATATTGAAGAAAAAGAAGGAATTGATTGATTCAGGTGACTAAGTGACTGAAGAATAAGAATAGTTATCCAGGGAGAGAAAGGATGCTGGGATGTATTGCCCCCCAGGTAAGGATTATTTGAGTCCTTCTAGAGAAAGGACTAGAAACATTGTTGCTCTTTCTAAGGCTGGCTGTCTCCCCAAATCTGGAAGCCATCAGCTGCTCAAAAACACCTGCCCCCACTTTGCACATCAGCCCACCAGCTTGGTGCTGTCAGCCTCTCCCAGGAGCCAGCTGGCAGCTCAGCAATGCCTTGCCCTTTAGCCATGGGACACAGTCTGACTGGTCTGCAGGACCATTCACATTCACGAGTTGATGGGTCAACTCGCGGTCACCAAGCCAAGCCCTCTCACTGCATTTGCCTTATTCCATCCACTTTAGCTGCCCTCACTTGTCCATCCCTAGGACTGGGCTGGCAAGAAACCTGGACCACCTTTTATCTCCATTTGGAGAAAGTGTTGTAAAAGCCACCAGCAATGGAGCAGCTACAGTGGCATGTTGTCCTCCAGCTGACCAGAATCAGCCTTATCCTGGTGACTCATTCTGTCCTTTGTCACTCAAAAGTCAGCCCAAGTCCTGCTTTGCTGTGAGTGACCTGGACTTGATCCCATTGCTTCTCCAGGGGTAAAAGCCCTTAGCCACTGGACCTGGGGACCAGCCACTCCACCAGCTCTTCATCGAAGCAATTCCCACTTTTACTCAAAGAGGAATGAGAGAGAATGGGACCACTTAAAAGCCAGACAACCCCATCAGCAGAGCACGTGGTAAAACAAATCTGGTGGCAGCTGGTGGAAGAAACAGGGGCCCTGTGCTCTGGGGTGCTGAGTGCCCCTCTCTGTCGCAGCAAGCTTACCTCCTCTGGCACAGCTGCTTGCAAAACTCATCTGGCAAGTGTGTGCCTGCTGGCTAGAGAAGTGCTTCAGCTTCTCCGGGCTTAAACAATATGAGCTGCAAGACAAAAGGATGCCTTTAGCCTTGGAAATTGCATCTGTCCTGACATAGCCAAAGGTCTCATGCTCATATTTCGCAGTCAGCAATCACTATTTCTTAGTAAATGACGACTGCCAATCCCCCTCTCCCCCCTTTTTTTAGCTTCAGGTAAATATCTCAGGTTCATATCACTTCTTTCTATGGCCCTAATTTGTTGCTGACTCTTTTTTTTTTTTTCTGGAGTTTATTTCATTTACAGATAAACACATTACAAGAAAAGAAAATCCAAATAATATGAAAAATGCACGCTGTAAGTAAGCATAACAATCCTTCTTCAACAGAAATTGTCTTCTTCTGTTTTGTAGAGCTGGCTCTCTACATCCGTGGGTCAGACTTTGGTTTTACTAGCACAGCTGGCAAGACTGGAGCCAAGCTCCTGCTCCTCCTCTTGACTACAGAAAGAATTTGGAGCTCCCTGGACATCCCAGGACAACAGGAGAACATGGGTGCCTCCTTCAGAAGAGATCTGGGTTTTAGTGCACAGCTGGCAAACTGGAGCTTTCTGCCTCTGGGCTGAGTTTGTGAAGTAGCAGTGATGTGTACAAGGGAGGGAGGCACTGACCATCGCTACAACCCCCGGTGCTACAGCATTTACTGCGGCAAGGCCCTTCGCCATTGTCCCCACCTGCCTTCAGCGACAGCACTGTTGCAGTGGTGGATGGAGGGTGACATTGTCTCTGGCGAGCTGTGGACACTGTCCCTACCAGCAAGGACACCAGTCAGCTGTGAGTGGTGTACAGGGCACTGATTTACACGCATGCCTTCCTGCTTTTACTGCTGAACGCTTCTACATTCAAAGTAACAGTGCTGCTCCACCAGCAGCACAAGTGGGAAATGCTGCAGAAGGACTTAACGGAATTTGTGCCTGTTTAATTCACCCCAAATTGAGAGTTTAGCTTGAGAGACAACTCCAGAAGCCATTACCCCATTAGAAAAATTGTATAAGGAGGTGTGGGTTATTCCTGATAACAGACCCTGGGAGAGATTGGTCCTGAGAGCAAAACCTACTCAGCACTGCCCTGGTGTCCTCTTGCATGCCCACATGCACTGATCTGTGTAATAGTAGGCTCAGCTTACAGGCAAAAAATCAGTGAATCTGTGGTTTTGCATCTAAAACATTTAAAAATTTCATTGTGATTTTGTAACAAAGTAAGGCTAGGTTTTGTTTTTCTTGAGAACTTTCAAGTGAAAATCCTTCTTCATTATTTTGGTTTCAATCTGAAATTCCAAGTGACAAGTAAAAACATCATTACAAATATGACCCACTTTCAAAGTAAAGGAAATTTCCATGAGAAGCCCTGAAAGTGAAGACAAGCAAGCCTTGCAGAGCCTTACAGACCTCAGAGCAAAAGCAAAATGACGACGAATTCACTTAACAGAGTTCTTCCTCTACTTGTCTACTATGACAGATCAGATCTGTCCACTATTTCATGAGCCGAATGAAGTGTCTCAAAACAAAAGTAAATTAAAATATCTCCTCCTGATGAAGAGGTTCAACAAAATATTTATCTTAAAAAAAAAAAAAAACAAGAACAGAACTATTGCTGTCTAAAATGTAGACTTTTGCATGTACTTTTACAAACAAAAAATATTAATAATTGAAGCACAATCAAAAAGCACTATCACAACAATCCTCTTCAAAATTCATTATTTTGTTGTCTTTTTAAAGTGAACTTTTGTTCGATTTGAGGGCTGAACAATGAAGAAACTTTTGGATTGCCTTTTTTCTGGGTGATTTAAATGAAAAAATTAACCAGCACTAATAGTGCTCAGACTCAGGCACATTACCCAACACCTCCTTTGTAGAAGGCAGCAGCTGCTGCACTTGCCCGTGCTGCTCTGTGGGCTGGGAGGTCGGTGTGTACTGAGCTCAGGTTCTCTGGTGCTCCCAGCTGCGCGGTGGTTGTGCAGAGAAGTGGCAGGGTGCCAGCCGGTTGTCAGCTAGGTCTGTTAGACCATTCCCCAGCATCATAGCACATCACAGAACCATGCGGGGCTCCTCGAGTGATAAAACTCTGGTTCCCTAGTGAATTTTGGAGAAATGTTTATGGTGGCATGTGTTAAAGTTAAATGCATATAACGTTCTCACCAAAATCACTATATATATATATATATATTTTTTTTTTTGAGAAAACCTGCTGTATTCAGTCATTTAAAATCATTCTGAGCAGAAAGAAAGATGGGGAGTGCGACATGCCTGTATGTTTGTAATTATTGACTTCTTCATTTTGAATTAAAATGCTTTGGCTTTGTATTTTTCCAAAAGAATTGGGCATAGGAAAATCTATGAAGGTTACTTCTCAACATTTGCTTTGAGTTCTTTTACAAGCTGTATTTTTTGGAAAGCATTTCCCTGTCCTGTGAACTAATGATTTTCTATATTTATAAAACAACTACAATGAATAATCACAAATGACCAGAAAGGTAAGGCTTAATCAAGCTTCACTCAAGCAAAGCTGAAGAAGTGTTGTGAAGAAGAGTGAAATCAGGAGCTGTTGTTTTTTTTTTCCTCCTGTCAGCTGAGTTATTAAAGGATTTTCATAGTCTGCTGCCTGTGTCTATCTTACCTTTAACACTGCATTTTAGATTTTTGGGCTTCAGTCCCACCAGCACTGAAGCAGATTCTTAATGTAACAGTGCAGTAATTCCTGTGGTTTTCCACTGAATCCTCCCCAGTTTTTCAGCATCCTTCCTCACTCATGAACCCCAGGAAGGGGCTCCATGCTTTCCCAGTGACAGTGGTTGTGATTCCCTTTGCTTGGTTTCCGTGTCTGCATCCCAGGGCAGCGTTGGCCTCTACTGCAACCTCTCAATCATCTGCAGGCTTTGCCAGCAGTTTTTCTTCCAGTTCATTCGCAGGAAATGAAGTAAGCCCCCTGCAACTCTTTGCAAGGGTGCACTGCTTGCTAATGCTGTGCACGCTTGCACTTCCCAACCTAACATTTCACTTCAAGACCTCTCATTTAGTGTACGCTTCCAAGTCAATCAGTAAATGTCACACTGATTTTCTTCACTTCTCACATTTCTTAACCAAAATGTTGTACAGCATCAAGTGGGAAGCCGTGCTGGTGCCAAAGTACACAGTAGTAAATTGAGCTGCTGCCTCTACCAGTCACACCAGCAATCCCAATGAAAACATAATATGCATACATATGATTACTTTAGCCAGACTTCTATACTTTGATTTGTAAAAATCCTAAGAAATGTTGGCTGAAGGTCGTGTAGTCCAGCCTCCTGTCTGAAGAAGATCTTCACCAAGGCCAGGTCAGTCAGGCATGGCTTTGCCAGTTGAGACTTGAAGACCTCCAAGGACAGGGATATAGCAGACCCGCAGCCAGCTCTTGCAGGGCAGCCTTGTTCTCTCTTGAGCCATGGAAGTGGTGCAAAGGGTCCAAAATCATGACTTGTAGCTATAATTTTGAAACATCACATCATTCTTGCCTGAAGAAGGGGGAGTTGCTGCGGCATTGCTGCGGCATTGAGTTCTTTGTGACGGGCTCTGTGTGCTACCTGCCTATTATTTCTTTCCTACTGGAAAGAAGTTGGATCCGTATCATTTTTGTTGTCTTTGAAATATTGAGTGGTTTGCGTCCAACAGAGCTGAGCACTTAATGTTAGGATGTTCCACTTGGCCTGCTGCCCAGCCTGATGAATCTCCAGGGAAGGTCCTTAAAGGCTGCAGCCCAAAAGAAAACAACATTAATGACATAGCAAATAAGTACACCCACACCATGAGGAAATGGCACTGCTCTTGCAAAGGTGACATTCACAAGGAGTTCACCAGCTGGATTGTTTCCAGGGGTGACCTCTTCAGGCTTCTACCAATTTCTGGTAGCTTCAAAACATTTGAGGTACTAAATGTTTTCTTTTAATTTCTCTCCTTCCACTTCAAGGATGCAGTGACTGTGATGTGAAAGGAAAAACAAATGCAAGAAGGAAAGGTGGAAAAGAAAGGCAGAAAGGAAAAAGAAAGAGAATGCATAAAAGGCAATATCTGGAGCTTCTTGTGTAGCCAAGATTAACATCGATCAAGTTCAAATCTGATGGAAAGTAGACTCTAAAACATGAAGTCTGCTAGTAATATGGGAGTTCCTTACCATGGGTCCCCAGCACCATTTTGTGGCAAATCTTTCTCTCCTGCAGGCTGACTGACCAAAGCAATACACAGCTTTCTAATGCTGATGGTAGGAGAACCATGGAAGATAAAAGGGTCACTGTTTATAATCTCTTCTCCTCAATTCCCTCTCAAGTGTTTAAAGAAAAGAATAATTTCTTCCTGTTCTTGGCATCAGCTGCAGGGCAAACATCCTCAGCTGCAGCAACCTACAGTAAAGCGCAGAAAATGACAGCCTGTATTTCACAGATGCTAGGCACTAAACATGTTACCTTTGTAACATGATGGTATCCAGAGACAAACTTCCCCCAAGATTTCAAAAAAAGTCGAATTTGACATTTTTATTTACAACATTTTCATAGCTTCAGCTGAGAACTGAAGCAGAAGAACCACAACCACCACAGTGATGTAGAAGTGTAGTTACATAAATTTTGGATCTAAGATGTGGGGACAGATGTGCCTGAGACACTTCTGAGACTGGGATGAGGGGCCTCAGGTTGAGCACTTCTGCACTTCTTTCCCTGGAAGCAGAGTGCTGGAGGGACACAGCTGTCCATCCGCACTGCCTTATGGAAGCCCAGGCACCCTCAAGTTAAAGCACAGATAAAATCTAAATAGTCTCAAACAGGCATTCTGTTCAGCCACTTCAGCTGCACAGCAATTCCTGCAACCATATAAAAATACCCTGGAGGACATTTTTGTATCATGCTTTGACTTTATTAGATAGCAGCTGCTCCTTTTTATTATTTATAGGGACAAGCCCTATTCTTGAGTATTGTGGGTTGTTTTTGCCTCTTAATAGCTGTGCCAAATGCTTCCCATTCCAGGAGACTGATTTGAGGTATTTCTCAGTGTGCCAACACTTCACCTTGTGGGCTGAAAGTTTACATTCCTGGG
The DNA here is from genome assembly GCA_013399715.1 of Alectura lathami. NCBI lineage: Eukaryota > Metazoa > Chordata > Aves > Galliformes > Megapodiidae > Alectura > Alectura lathami. The sequence goes on along the minus strand of VXAV01006128.1, from coordinate 96,746 downwards.
GGTTGCCCCAGACTGAATTTTTGGTGAAGCAAGTTAACCATATCTGAGGAGACTGGAGACTAATGGCTGTGTTGACAAAATCTGATGGCATCTTCTCGTAGAAGCCCAAGTGCTCTTGTGGTTTGGAGCAAGGACTTGAAAGCACTCGAAAAATGAGGAAGCGGAACAGTGACTGTCTGCAAAACTTGTGGCTGAAGTTTAACATCTCCGAGGTGCTGAGCAGGAAAGCCTCAGTTATCCAGGGCAGCACTCAGCCACTCTGTGCCACAAACTCTCTTCTTGTCTCAGTCCTCGCTTAATGTTTTAAGTAACGTGGGGGAAAAAAAGCTGGCAGAGGGTTGTGAAGGCTACAAGAGGCTCTAGGAGGATGGTTCTGCTTGTATAAGTTGCAAGAGCATTTTGTTCAGAGCAAAGCCAATGTAAGCCATTCTTCTTCCCTAGCCTTCACTCTCATCCTTGCCTTTGTACCACTCCTCCATGCTTTGCACAGCTGTGCCGAGAAGCGATCTGAGCTAGAAGTAATCATTATCTGCCACAGTGATATTTTCTATCCACCAACTTCTCCACTCCCTTGGCCTGGTGACCTTCTGGCATCATTCTCCTGCAGTGATGGCGCTGAGCAGGAGGGAAGGCAGCCAGGACAAGGGCTGATGCCATCGGTTCGTTTCCCAGCCCATGGCCTCATCCAGCCTCCTGCTGCTGCTTTGCACTGGGAGCACACAGTGCTGCCCATATCGGAGACCCTGTGGGAGCTACAGGGCTTTTGGGTGTCTGTAAAGCATGTATTCACAGAAAACAGGCTGCACAGAAAACAGCACCAGCAGCAGAGGAAATGCTGTGGTCTCCCTTCTCATTTGTAAGAGGGGCTACACACTCCCTGGCCTGTCCCTTCTGACCACTGTACCTGTAGAATCCTTCCTTATTACTTTTCACATCTCTCACTAAGTTCAGCTCCTTCTGCCCCTTGGATTTCCTGATACCACCCCTACACACCCAGACGGCATCCCTGTGTTCTTCCCAGGCCACACATCCCTCCTTCCACTGCCTGTACATTCCCTTCTTCTCCCTCAGTTTGACCTGCAGCCCTTGCTCAGCCATGCCTGTTTCCTGTCTCCCCCATGTGATTTCTTCTGCTGGAGGATGGAGAGCTCTTGTGCTCTTGGTGTAGCAGGAGTCTGTCAGCTCAGCTCAGGTAGCTCGGTGCATCCGTGGGCATCAAAGGAGCACAGTGGCCTTCTAAGGGCCTGTCTCACATAGTCTGAGGTCACTCTGTAAAGGGTTCCTTCCTTCAGGTGTAGGCAGCGGTAATTCACTTCCACCAGACCTCCTTCCACTCGACTGCCTCCTTCTCCTGCTCACAGGCTGTTTGGGCCATTACAGAGAGTGCCGCTGCCTCAGTGGATGTAAGTCAGGAGATGCCTGAGTGAACTGGAGAGTCCATTTTAGATTGACCAGCGATGGTCCTCAGGGGGCAGTTGTTTTGCAAGTAACACTATCTGCAAAGCACTCAGCTCTACCTTGGTAATACATGGTACACGCTGGCATGCACACATACAAGAAACAGCTTTATTGATGGAAGTAAGGATGTTCAGGACATGCATCCTTGCTTCCTCCTTATTCCCAGCTGCTTTCTGGTTGATGTTTTTTTGTTTTGTTTTGTGTTTCTGGGCAGCAGCTAACTATTCATCTGAAGAATACAGCTTATCCTTGTTACTGCATTGTTGTGTCAAAAGGTTGCCCTGCCTCTGCTGTGAACTTTGAAATTACAGTCATAGGGAAATGGTATATTACAACAAAAGGAAATTAAGAATACCAAAACTGATGTGCTGTTTCAAGTTGGATATACCCAGCACAGTATGCCATTTCTGCAGTAGCAGATACTTAGAAAAATAATTAAAAAAAAAAAAAAAATCAAGACAAAGGATAAAGGATCCTCCCCTCAGCCTGAGTTTCTAGCTTCAGGCTTGAATCCACAGAACCAAGGAAGTTTGGATTGGGTTGCTGCCTTGAGGATCACCTAGTCTATTGAGAGCGGGGCCTAGATGAGGCTATCCAGGGACCCATCAAATCCAGTCACGAATATTTTCAGCAAAGGAGAACCCATTTCTTCATGCCACCCTTTCTTGGCAACCTTCCAGCCTGTCGAGGACTCTCCATGAATTGACTCTTCCTTCTGGCCATTTGTATTGTCCCCTTTAACCACTGCTAATGGGCCAGTCTTTCCTAAGCTCATCTGACCTCTGTTTCTAAACCTTCTTAAATATTTGGCTTGGTAGCTTGCTCCAGCAGTGGAACATTATTTACATGAAGTGTTGTGCACAAGAAATACCTCCTTTCATTCAGATGCTTGTGCTCAGTCCTTTCACTGGAGACCCTAAGCCCCATACTGTGAGAAGCAGTGAATAATTGGAAGATAACTCCCATGTGCCAGGTTTTAATAAGAGTTCTAAGGCCACTGTATAACCCAGTATAAAGATTTATCAATTTATAGCAAATTACAGACCAGAAGCTGAACATCACCATAACTCAGCCAGCCATCTCTGTGGGCATGAGGTCTTCTGGGAGACCTCTGTATTTTCAGCCATGAAGCTCACACTCAATCCATTTGAGATTTCATGTTTGCTGCCAAAGTTCTGGTTTACAAGCAATTAGAGAAGTGCAAACGAATACCAAGAAAAGCAAGGAGGATTAGGAGGATGAGGAAAAGGGGATATGCAGCCCAAACCCAGCATATCCTGCTAGGCATAAGAAACACCCTCAATCCCAGAAGCTCTTCAGTGCAGAGAGCAGAGAGCTGATCTCAAGAGTTTTATAAGGAAGCAGATGAGATTATAAAACCTAGGCCTCCCTGTTTGGCTGCTGAGGTTTCCTTTTGATTTTAATCATGCTTTTCCAGAGGTTTCTTACTGACAGAGGAATAGCAGGGGAACACCAAGTAAAACCAAACCAAAGAATTCACAAAGACCCTATTCAATTATCAACTCTCGTCTGGCATTGCCAAGCCAGTGGCTCTTGCTCACTGGTTCTTTCATCTGCTTTTCCTCCTTGACCTGTGCACCCCCAGGGAAATCATCAGATGGGTCATTACAGACCATATGCCAATCAGCTGAGGAGACCCCTGCCTCCTTCTTCCTCCTCCCCAGCAGGTAAGAAAAGGCTTGTCCACAGGAATGTTACAGGTAGGATCCTACTCCTGCTGTCTGAAATGAGTTGCAGTGCTCTATCTCCAGGGAAGACAAGCGTGCGAGATTAGTGTCTTCGAAGGCGGCACAGCTGAGTGCTGCACCTTTTCATCAACACCATCTCCAGCTTAGCTGGCCATCCCTCTGCCACCCCCATCCAGGCCCACAGCCACCTTATTATTTAATCCCTGAACTCAAGCTACATATGTGGGGTACAGAGGAAAAAATCCTTGTTATTTATTTATTTTTTTTTTCTAGACAACAGTTTCCTCTCACTTTGGACAGCAGTATCTTCATCCCATGTGAACTCAGTGGCCAGTGCAGCCCTTCCCATCTCACCCAGTCAGCAGCTCTCTGAGAGCTCTGCCCCCAGACTCACAGCAATCAGCCTCCCACTGGGCTTCAGACACATGCTCCAGCAGAAAGTGCAACCATTAAACCTTGGCTCACATCCCATGTATTTCCACATGATAGCCAACACTAGCTTTGAGTGTAAAAGCCAGTCTCTGTTCATACAGATTCACTAAAAAGGGTACTTTTGCAGGTATCAGCTCTGTGGTGGTTTAGACAGCAGCAGCCCCATATACAGTACAAATTCTCTGGAGAAAATTGCTGGTCTTATTAACTTAGCTTCCTCACCTAAGATGCTCAGAGACCTCTAAGTACGGAAGACCCACATGGATCAATACTAGTGCTTGCTTAGATCCTATTGACTCTCAGCACAGCACAGGCACTCTGGAGGCTGAGCTCCAGACTCACATAGGTTTCACCCAGATTTGCTAAAACAATTGATGGCAGAGAGAAACATACTGGTGCCACTGCTCCCTGATCTAACCAGTGACATACTGTTTCTCCTAAAAAAACTCTCCTGGGATGAGAGGAGCAGGAGGAAAAGCATTAACAGTACTTGTGGAGGAGATGCAAGAGGATGTAATTGCTCTGGTGGTCTCTGCTTTTTAAGGCAGTTACTCTTTTTTCTTCATTTCCAACCCCTTTCCTGCACTCATGTTACTAGAGAGCTCCAACCCAGCCATGCTGCTCTTCTTGTCTTTCTGTGCAGTCTTCTCCTGGGTGAATGTTTCTGCAGCTGCTGGCAAAACCCCTCACCAACTCCTGACATCAGATCCTTCTCTACTGCATTATTTGCTGAACTTTTTCCAATGCTTAGTGCTTTTGGGCTTTGTTAGCAATGCTCTGTATTACAGTGCAGGGCACACTCAAGAGGAACTTAGCTTTGAAGGTAAAGAGAGAAAACCCATGTCTGTGGAAGCTGAGGTGAGTTGTCCACTGAAAACAACAGAACAAGGATTTCATCCTAAGACTGTCTTCATAGGCATCTTCCATCACTGTAAAATTGGAGAACCCAGGGGACTTGAAATTTCAAAGATCCACAAATACACCCAGAGCTTCATAGCTGCTAAACAGCTGTGCTATAAACAGTACCAAAGACACAAGTGAGATTCCTAGGGTTTCATCTAGATGAGAGCAGCAGGGCATCCCACATGACCTCCTGCATATCGCAGGCTACAGAGTTTTGTGCAGCTACCCCTGATCTGCACCCAGCAAGGAGAGGTTCTTTACCTATCGTGGTACGACACCCAGGGCTTCGGTGGGATCCCCCAGCTCTTCAGCCCTCCAGCCTCCTACTCTGCGGTGCAATGCAAGTTCATTCCCAACACCACACAGATGGGCTCCAGATGAGTGAGCGTAACAGTGCGATTGTGAGGGGAATGCTGACACTCCTGACTGTGCTTTGCAACCATGCCAAAGAGCATGGCTGGGGAAGGAAAACTTAAACGAGCCGTGTGGTGCGGAGGGAAGCTGCACCAGCAAAACAGGGTCCTGCTGCAGAAAGGAACAATTTGCCCAAGGAAATTTGCCCTAAGGTCCCTTCATGCTCACAGGTTGTTTTGAGTTTTTCTGCTACTATAGTTAAGCAGGTGAACATCTGTTGTCTGCCTGACACACCATAAAACCACAACTGTCAGGAGCAGGACACGCTGCACAGTGATGAAGTTTGCGTATGGTGAAGTCTGAAGGCTTCATTTGTGTTTCTCCATCCTGTTCACAAGCAGTTGGGCATGCATTAAGAACAGGCTCACCCAAACTAAACTGCACTCAAGTGCCTGGAAAGACAACTGGCTTCTCTTCTCAGATGTATGTGGGACGAACTATACTTTTTGTTATTTCTTAATAACTGTGTTGACTTCTCGCATAGGGGAATGGCTATGACACAGCTTTTGGTGGATTTGTATTTAGTTGTAGCAACTGCTGTGTAACTGTGAACAAGGCACATTGCCTCATTGTGCTTCAGCTTTTTCACCCCTTAAATGGCAGCCACAGCATTCCTCTTCTTTTGACAGAGCTCAGAGCACCACAGGGTAAAAGCAACCCATTAATATAACTAAAGAACACCAATGCAGAGTAGAACTGCATGTTTCAGTTCTGCCTTTCTCTAGCTGATTATTAGCTGGGAGCTTCTCTACAGGAAGCATGACACCTCTTTAAGGTGTAAGCAATTAAGAAACCAGGCTCTGATGGTGGTTACAGCAGCACAAGCCAGAGGAACAGTTCATGCCTGACTCGCCTTTGACAGGAAGCAGTAAGTAAGTGGCTGTAGGTGATAATAAAAGAGGTTGTGTGAACTCTGTTGTGATGCTCATAGTGTGATGAGCATGGCTCCACCACAGCGTTATTAGCATGTAATATTTATGTTTCAGTGGTGCCTAGGAGTCTCGACCTAGCTAGGACTTGTGCTGCTGGGCTATGCACCAACATGCAGCAAACGACAATCACTTCCCCAGACAGCATCCCAGTGCAACTGCAGGAGGAAACAAATATGCAGAATGGGGGGAGAGGATGCAATGAGTAGAGAGTGCACAGTTCCTGCATGCCCTGCAAGGAGACAGGGCTCAAGGAGAGGCCAGGGGCACCATGTCACCGCAGGACAAGAGCTGGTGGCAGCTTCTGAGCTGTAAGGAGCTTAGACTAGCTGGATTGCTGAGGACCAAAGCACAAAGTGGAAGATATAATTCCCTCAACTGCTTCCAGTTAGCAAGGAGCTTCAGCTGATTTCCTGAAAACAGCCGTATTTAGTTAAAGCATGGATCCACGCACACGAAGCAATCTTGGCTCTGGCAGGATGCCATCTAACAAGGGCTGCCTCTCCAGCTCCCCAGAGCTTGCTAGGTGCCGATGGGCTCCAGCTACCCAATACCCACCCATCAGACCTGGCTGCTGTTCGTTTGCTGGCAGCTCTCTGCTTCCTAGGAACACCCACGACCCACCTCTTTACACACCCATAACATGCTGAGAACACTTCCTGGATCATAGAAATCCCGCAGGACTTTGGAGGCAGCTGGTTGCAGGTACTGCCTCACCCACAGGGGTGTCAGCTGCTCCCGGTCTCCCTGCAAAGGGAGGGCAGCTACAAGCCAGGCTGATGTCCTTCTCAGAGGCTCATTTCCTCGATGAACTAAAGTGCTGTGATCACAAATGAACATGGAGAAGATGCCGTAGAGGGTGAGCAGCCCCCAGGGAGACCCCAGGATGAGATCCCGTGCACTCCTGTCTCCCTCTCCCTGTTGAGGTCTCCCAGCTGAGCCCCATGCCAAGCTGTCCCTCTTCCCCTGTGGTTTTCGGGCAGATGCCAAAAGCTGAGGCAAAATCTCATAACATGCCAATTACTCCAGCCTCAAAACCACAAATGATTGTACACAGCTGTTGGCAAATGAAACCTTGTTCCAAACATTTAATACCTAATTGAATAAACTTGTGGAGCCTGGCTCTGCGCTTACCTGCTCCCCTGCCCTCGTGTCATCTCTCCAGCCCACTTCCAGATCCTGTGTGTTCCAGTGGGAGGGCGAGGAGGCTTTCCTTATGGTTTTCAGTAATTCACACAGGGAAAAAAAAAAAAAAAAAAAAAAAAAAAGTCCTGCTGCGGCATACGTTTCAGATCTATCAATTTTCCTCAGAGCACTAAGAGGGTTAATTATAAAGCCCATTTCCTCTGTTTTCACTGCACCAGATTTGTGCTAATGGACAAATAAACTGATTCATAGTGGCTTTTGGTTCTCCAGTAAAGATGCAACAAGCGCCTCATTTAGATGTGGTGAATGGTAATTATGTTTGATGGGAAAAGTGGGCAATTTTTCCTTTCTCTGTCAAATGCCTTGGATAAATTGTTTTTGTGACCTTATCTAGAACACAGAGGTCCAGTCACCACTTCAGATTATAAGGCGATTCATGAAATATGCTCCTGGATCAGACAAAGAGACCAAAAGTGACTTTGCCAACAACAACTAACACCACAGAAAAGGTTGAAAAAGGTTAGCATTGTCTTTTTTAGAATAACAATAGCCTAAATTAAATGTACCATGTTTAATTTTTTAAAAAATCCAGAGATTATATGATTTACTTCTGAAGAAACAGTACCATTCTGAAACGTGTAATGTTTCAAAGGTTATGAGAAACAGATGATACTACCCCATCCTTTGTGAACAACATCTGAAGCTATCTGTAATCTTCTCCAAATTGCCTTTTAACTTGTGATTGCCTCGAAACCAACTCACTAAGCTGTGCTGTGCAATATGCAAATGGAAAGTCTACTGCCGCAATCAACATCTCCTGGGGAGGGAAATGTTTCTGAGCCAGCAAATCATTGTGACCCATCAGTCACGCACCATGCTGCAAGGAGATGTTGCTCTCTTACTCCAAAGCTGTGTGAATTGTTTTAGTCTTTTTCTACCTTTTATGTTGTGAGTGTTACTAGAAATGATTTTAGAGGATTTTCTGGCTTAGGGGAGAAAAAGGAGCTGTGTTAAATCACCCCAAGGGAATTTATTTCTTCAGTGCTAGCCTGATCTCTCTGGTCCAGCGAGTCAGTATTCTGACAGAAATTAGTTGAAATTGTAACCCAAAATAATAGATCCCAGGAGAAACTTCCACTCTTTAGCAAAGACATCAAGAGGAAAAAAAGCCTCTGTATTTTATCACCATCTAACTTCTCTTTCTGCTTCTTGAGCGGAATTGCTGCCTACCAGACTGTTGCGTTAACACTCTACATAACTCTATTGGAAGGACATTAAAGACCGTATGCAGCACAAAAGTGAACAATTCAAATAGTGACAATTTAATCGAGAAAAATTCATTGTCCACAACAGAAAAAAAAA
>VXAV01006128.1:0-88383 GCA_013399715.1 Alectura lathami | reverse complement strand
AAAAAAAAAAAAAAAAAAAAAAAAAAAAAAAAAAGTGCAGTTCTGTGGTTTCTTTGCACACAGGATGCTGCAATGTCCTGGGGCTCGCCTGGGTGCAGCGCGGGGCAGGATGGTGTCCTGATGGACTTCTGCTCTAACGCCAATGCAATGCAAGGAATTTGTCCAGAGACCCTCTGGACAAGGCCCTCAGAGGCCTGATGTCAAGTATCAAGCCCCCGGCCTCACAGAATTTGTCTGAAAACTGTGGCTCATTTGTTCCCTGGCGTGGGCACACGGGACGCTGGGCTCCCTTGGGGAGCAGCCCCGTGGTGCCTCCTCACCTTGGGGTGTGCGGCCTCTTGAAGGGGGCCTTTGTCAGCGTGGGCAGGCAGCCGGGCTGGACAAAAGCCCCTCACATGTTCAGCTCTGCATGGAGCTGGGCCAGGAGCAGCGGGTGCCCTTAGCCTACCACCCCTGGGCGGCCTGTGCTGCCAAGGCCCCGTGCTGTGCAAGGAGGAGGCAGGTCCGTCTGGGTGTCTGCTGGGATGGGCTTGAGCGGCCCACTATGTGCAGGAGGAGAGATGGGCCTGGTACTGCAGCAGCAACTGAGGTCTGCCCTCCTGGGTATTTAGGGAATGAAAAGGAATTAATGCTTAAGCTTCTCTGCTCCAGGAAGGGCTCTTTGTCCACAAAAACCCTAGAGATCATAGAGAGTATAAAATGGGGGATACAAGCAAAAGCAGAGTAGGGGGATGCAGAACAGGGGGGAGGAGAGGAAGCAAAAAGTGCACAGCAATGGAAATGGTGAGTGAAAAAAGGACAAGATGTGTTTGAAAGGGAAAGCTGGAGAAACACTCTGCACTCGTTCCCTCTGGGGGTTACAGTCAGTGATGTGGGTTTTTATAGGCCTATGCTAGGATAGCTCTCCTTTTCATCTTGTTTATTCCCTCTTTTAAGATCTACACAATGTTTGCGTTCCACCCCCCCTCCCCTTACATCCCTCCCTTTGCCATGGCTGTTCAAATCTAATTACCAGAGGTTCTCTATATTCATTAACTCCGTTCTCTCAAAACCTCGGGCTGCATGTCATCTGGATCTGATTATGTATGGTGCATTTCATTTTCCCAGCTATTCCCCTACCTGCTTTTAATCAGCATGAGATTTTTCATTTAAATGTCATTAGACTTTTCAATAAATACATAAAGAACGTTACAAACAAATATAAAAGCTCTGTGCAAGTCAGGCACAAGGAAAGCTATGCCTGAGACCACCCATTGCACTGTACTTCTCTGAGGAGGCTATACCAGATATGCCCAAAGGTGCTAATACAGGACTTTTACTAGTCCCTTGCACAGCCCTCTGAAGTTGTGTACGAGGTACACATGAAACTAGTTTTCATTCTGCCTTGCAAGGTGGCTAACCAGATGTACTCACCTGGCTGCGCCTGTCAGCTCATGGCCTTCATCACCTTTTCACGCAAGTGGGGATTTATTATGCATGTAGAGGGGATCTAATTAACAGAAATAATTGAGCTATAGTCATTGTAGTTAAGTGTTTTTACATGCCTAATTCTCCTTCCATGACTTGTTCGGCTCTGCTTGCCTCAGTAAGGTTAAGAATTAGCCCTGTTCTCTGTAGAGTGAAGGCTTCATGGAAGGACTCTAATGGACCAGAAATACAAATAAAATACATAAAAACTCTGGGACATGTTCAAAACAGGACTCAGCATCTCTGAGAGAGACTTCATCTGACAGTTTTTACAAGGTCTTTGTGATTGTAGTTCTTGACCTTTTAAAGAAGGGGTTCATTGTTTCAGTCTGTTTTTATTCTCATAGAATTTTCTGTTTCACCTGTTTTTTCTAATAACTTTGTTTTCCCAGTATCTGTTAAGCCTGGTCTTATTAACTCTTTATAATTTTTTTTTTTTTTTTCTCTACCTGTCTGTTTCTCTGCAGTGTGTCTCATAGCTTCAGTCACTTCATTGAACAATTTCAGTACACAATCCCTTTGCTATTAGACCCCAGTTTGAAGCTAGTAGGTTTTAGCTTAATTTGGACTTCTGCTCTGATTCACTTTCCCTCTCTCTTTTCACTGAATAAGGTACTTAGTCATCCCTGCCTAAAGTCCACAGGGAGAGACCCTCTGTGCTCCCATTTGGCTGTACTGTAGTCATCAACAGAGCTGGGAGATGACACATATCTGAGTGAGCATTTAAGCAAGCTTGCCTGGTTATTATATTGATGCTCACATAACCTAGAAGCGTACTTGGCAATTCCCTGGAACGATGCTGGCACTGAGGCTATACCTATACTTAGAAGTATATCTAAGTTTAGAGCTCATTTAGGGCTCTTTGTCTGTAAATATTCTAAAAAAGAGTCTAATTAATGGCAGAAAAAAAAAATTCAATGAGTGTATTTTAAGCAATTCTTGGAGAGTATTTTCAAAACAACAACAGCAACAAAAAACACAAAACAGTTGTTGGGTCGAGACATACACTATTTGGGTTATGTATCCAGTGGCACTGCTTTTAGTAGCAGTTTATTTGACTTATTTTTGAGTAACAGTTTGGTTTAGAGGGTCAAAACTTTTAGCAAGTGATCTCAGGTAGCATATCAATTTTTAAAGATTGCAGTCTGTTTGAAGGCAACTTGTGGTGTAAGATGGAGGCAACATAAACATGAAGAATGGAAGGCATGAATTTTCTTGCTTGTCCTGTTAGCTATCCTCCATGTGTACTTTCAGTCTCCAACTCCTTTGTGGGGTTATGCTCTCCCAGCACCATCTATTAGTTTGGATAGGGCAAACTCAAAAATGTTATAGTCAGTATTACAAACTCCGCTACTGTCCTCACACTCTTAATCCTTTCCTCCCCCTGGATCATTAGATCCAGAATATCTTCTGGTTTTTTTTTTTTTTTTTTTTTTTTTAATTTATTTAGTATCTATTTTTCCATGACATACAGTGATTTTTATTGTGGTTTATCTTAGGTTTTAGGAACATCACAACCAGCAGATGTCAAGGCAATTGAAGTCCCCATGAGCACAGTATACTGAGCTCACAAGCTCCTGTATAAATGACTCAGGAATGCTTCACTCTTCCTCTTTTTGAGATCAGTAACAGATGCCCTCAGCAGTGATCCTTTCAATTTGCATGTCATTACTACTTTTAGGTAACCAAAGCATCTGTTTGCTGGCCTCCTCAGAGTCAAACTCTGTCTTTTCTGGCTGCTGTATTTCACAAGTTGAAAGCTGTATTGAAAAATGTGTTGCCATTATCCATTGACTTTCATGGATAGACAGATTCCTTAGGAAGAGATTGGGGGAAATCAACTCTATGACGTGGTTATATTTATTCTCTCTCTCGCTTTCTTTCTTTTTTTTTTTTTTTTTTTTTCGGTCAAGATGTGAGCAGAGCCATGGCAGAACTTCTCATAGGTCTGCATCCTGACTTTCTGGTTGAAAATTCCAATTCAGATCCAAATCTAGACCCAAACTTGGATAGCCTATGTGCATCATCAATGCTTAACATGAAAGCAGAAAGATAATGGCTGTCCTGACCCTGCCATGACCCAATGCAGGAGCAGCAGTGTCAACAGTCACTGGCCATCCAGGTCTGCTTTTAATCTCTATTAGGCTGGCATAAATTAGAACAAGCCCATGGAGTCAGTGAAAAACAGGTCCACAAAGTTTAGAGAAATATGTCTGATTTTACTACACGTAAATGAGTGATGAGATAATCCAGCCTGCTATTTTCAGAGGGTTAAGTAATACAGAAGGCGGTGTCCTTCACATTAAGCTCCATGTATCTGTGTTACCTTCTTACCCTGTTATTCTGGTGAAGATGGGACTGAGGCCTTCAGGGAAAGAAGGAAGCCACAAAATGAAAGCACTCAGCTCCACAGAAACTAATGAAATTATGGGGAAGCCAAAAAAAAAGGCTGTTTTACCATGCTGTGGGTTGGTATAGTGCAGCTGAAGTGGAGGCAAGGGAGTTGCTGACAGCAATTGAAGTATAGAGGTCTTTACAAAAACCTGGGCATCAGATCTGAAGGCAAGGAGTTCGGACCCAGGTTCCTTGGACTGTCACCTCAGGCTGCATGTGCCTGATGAATTAGCAAAGGGCCTGTTGTGGAAGAAAGGCAGCAAAAAGATTTTCTAGGAAAGATGAAACTGAATCTAAAGCCTCTTCTCTGTAATGAGAAGCAATAATTCAAGGTGAGGTTTCTGAGGCACAGATATGTGCATTGTACACGCTGCGGTAAAGAGGAAAATGGGAGCACGAGAATGCTTTTCCTTGCTTTAATGAAGCTAATGGCCTTTTACTATCCACGGAGCACTGGAGGATGCGACCATTAAGTTTTTATTTGCAATTTGTATGCACCTTGATGCATTTGCTGTTTTTATACTATCAGCCTCTGTGCAATATCCAGGATGGGAGGGAAAGCAGCATGTAGAAAGTGGGTCCCTGTGGTGGGTAGTGATGAATTGCCTAGCCTTTCTGCTGAGCTACCCCCTGCTCAGCCACAGAGGTTGTGTGCCACGGTCAGGTAGCTCAGTATAGGATGAGTGCTAGTAATGGCAGTTTTAGTGCATGAGGTGAGCAGGCATTCTCTTCTAGGAGTGCCCCTGCAGCCCCAGGCTGGGCAGCTTACCCCAGTGACAGTGCAAGGAGCACCCCTCCTGTTTGGGCTGCTTCTTTTAGAGAAGCTGTAGCAGATGGCATGTAGGGGAAGGAAAACAATGTGTAGGGGGAAAGGAGGCAGCACATCCTGCTGTACATGAAAACTGTAAAAAGCAGAAAAAAATATATGACATTTCAGTGTGTGCAAAAAATATACAGTTTTGGCTTATATAACCAAGGCTTTGCAATGAATGACTAGACATTATCAAGGTACCCTTGTATATATGTGTGTGGGATGGGAGAGAGGGTCAAATATAAGTGTAAGTATCTCTTCTGGCACGGGTAGGTTTTCTTTTCTTTTCATTGGTGATAAATCTCAACACAAAGGCCACGCTTCTGAGTGGTCCAGTTTTAGAAGTCAGCAACAGCTGTGGGATAGCTTAACTGAGGACTGGGGGTCATGCAACAAGAAGGGCTCCCTGTTGTTTTTGGAAGAAAGGAAAATCTCTTCCAAGTTGTGGTAGTCCAGAGCTGACTGGGGAACTCCAGCCCTTATTAAACGCAGCTGTGGGGGGCTTGCCATTTGCCTTGATGTCTCTTGTTAGTAGGGTTGTTGATGACGGTAATAGCTGGAAAATCAATTACAGCCAATATAGCGGCAGGGAAACACAGACGAACAGCTCCGAATGCAGTGCTGAAACAGCCCTTGGGTTCAAAGTGCCTCTCATAACCACAGAGCAGGAGCTATGATTCCACTGGTGAGACACGGGGATGGGAAGTGGGAGACCTGAGTCTTCCTCCCAGCTGCACCACATGTTCGCAGTGGGAGCTTGTCTGCCAGCAGGAACAGGTTTCCTTCTGTGTGACCCCAGGAACATCACACCTGCCTGCCTGGCAGGGCTCCTTCTTTGGGGTTGCTGGATACCCTGATGTTCTTAGGTAGAGAAGCACTGAAGTCTGAACCCAGACATCGGCTGACTTTTCCCAGCAGACAAAGTGAAAATCGTAATGCAAAGATTCTCAGGTAAATCATTTTTCCTTGGTGGATCAAAAAGAGTTAAAAGAAATGTTTTGCTTGAATAAAATATTTCTTGGTGGGGCTCTGTCCATAAACAAATGAGAAAACAAACGGCACCCCATGCCCTTCTTTGAACCAAGAGTCTGACAGGGTGAGGACTTACTCAGGGCAGCTTCTTCATGGACCTCAGGAAGTACAATAGAGACAGGAATAGAGTGAAAATTTCCTGGGTGTTAGGTCTGTCCACAGAAAGGCTCACCTGGCATCATTTCTTCATTTTCCACTGATGTTCTCTTGCAGCGTCTTAAGCACCTCCTCATGTGAGCTAGAGCTATTTATGGTGTGGCAGCAGGCAGGGAGGAGAATATAGCTAAGGCTACAGAATCACTGGCAGTCGTCACTGAACAAGTGCCCCATGGCTCTTGTAGGGCTATAGCGACTGTATGCAAAAAATAGAAAATAAAAAATTGTATAATGTATCTTGACTTTTTCCTCCTTAAAAAAGCCTCATCAATTTTAATGCTAAATGAATAAATAATAACGAGACACTTAAGGTGTTAATGGAGCATTAATTATTGCTGAGGTTGCTGTGGAAGGGCATGTGACATGCACAGTAATACCAAATGACTTTCTTTATGACTAGCATAATTACAGAGAATATTAAATGAGGCAAAAAGTGATGGGGCTCTTAGCAGTTGTTTGCAATTGTTCATACAGAACAGGATTTCCAATACCGTATTTACCAAAATTGGCTAGAAAAAGCACATGAGGCATGTAAGGCACAATGAATCACTCCAGTTTACATCTCCAGTTTGAGAAACTGCTTCCTCATTGCCCACAGGAGAATAATAAGCATAGCCATTTGGGTCTGGTTTAAACCTGAGACTGTGGCAATACGTGTCAGAAAAACAGACTGTTATTTTCTATTCCTGTTTGGAAAGGTGTCATTTTTTTCTTATCAGGAGTAGCAGCAAACATGATTTCATTAAGCAAAGTGAGGAGGGGAACTTAAACTCACCCATCTGCACACTGCTAGGAAGTCAAAGTTTCACAGCCAGGTAGGGCTCCGGGAGATCAGATGATATGTTTTGGGTCACCATGGATGACGGAGCCGTGGGGTCAGAGCTCCCACGCACCCCTCTCTGCTGAAGGAGGGCTGGTGGTCCTGCAGACAAAGGGGTCCTGGGCTGGTAGAACCCAGGCTGCAGAAATGCCCATGGTAGGACTGCAGCTTTGGGGCTTTGAATTGTACACAGGTTGGAGGTTGGGGGGAGATGGGGACTCCTGTGGCCACAGCGAGGTCCTGGGGTGTCTTCCAGGACGTGCCCTATTGTACAGCCCCTCAGCCCCACACTGGGTTTAATTATCCGAGGCAAAGAATTGACTTGGGAGCATGAAAGCAGAATAAAGAGGCTTACCGCTACCTGTGAGAAAATACCTCGCTTGTGAACTTTGAATTTACTTGAAACTGAAACTTGAGCCTGGATTTCAGCATCGGGATTGACTGCTGAGTGTTCCCGGTGAATACCCTTTGATGAGCTGCTGGGCAGAGCTGGCTGGCTTTTCTGCATGGCTGATCTCCCAGCTCACACAGCACCGCTTCAGTGCGTGACTGACGGCCTCAGAAAGAGGCCTCCCTCTGCCCAGAGCGACCTGAGCTAACTTGCCAACACAGTTTAACTTTTGGATTAAACAAGTTTGAGATGTGCCTGAAATGTTCCCGCATGTAGAAATCCCTCTGTGAAAGGGCATGTGAAAGGTGAGCGAAATGTGGGGGAAACTTGTGTTTCATTCATACTTTCTTCTCTAATTAGAAATGTGAGTCGGTAGCTGTGTCCCTTTATTCTACTTCTATAGGCTCTTTTGAACCCCTATTGTATCTGAGAGCTTGTTAATTTCCTCAACAGACTAATTCAACTTGCTCTGCTGACATGCACTTAATTATGTTTCAGTTAACTCATTTTCCTGGATGATGCTCAACTGCTGTCTGTAAATGAAATCACTGTCTAGCTAATCAAAAGTTTCTGAGCGTGATCTCTTCTGTGTGTGCATGCACTGGCTGTTCTGGCACTCTGATTGTAACCCCAGCTGAAACTCAGGAAGATGGATGTGTGCGAGTAAAACGTAAGGAGAACAAAAGTAAATGGACCCTGAACCTTCTGAAACTCCAAACTCTTTCTGCAATTAAACTAATGAAGTGTCTATGCCTGGGAGCATTTGATTAGAAATGCTTAGCTTGTGGCAGCTAAGTGGGCTCTTAAGGGAGACACAGACCTTTGCACAAGATGCTGTCAGCAAATATGTTCTCTCTACTCATAGTCAAGTCCTTCCTGCAGCTGCCCATTTAGGTCAAAGCAGGAACAAATGAGTGCATGCATGTCACAGAAATGTCCCCTCTTTCCCTGATTGGATCTGGTCAAATTTTTTGGAATGCTAAGTGTCCTGGGTGAGCTTTCACATTGGCTATGTTTGAGGTGTGTTGTTAGTGTCACAACTGCCTTCTCCAGCAGTCCAGAGAACAGAGCTCTTCCCAAGTAAGGCAGCAGCAGGACCCATCCCCGCTTAATTAACTGTGAACCTGCGTGGAAGGAAAGTTTAGACTTAATCAGACTGTGAGAACCGAATATTAACCAGTCATGTTCATGGAAACACAGGACCAGACTTTGGCTTGGATTAACTTGATTGGTAGCTACGGAGCTGTATCCACAACAGACTCGCTTCAAGTCTTACAACGTGTGTGGAGTTCCTCCTTGGACAAGGTGACCTAAATGCAGCCCACTTCTGGGCAGTTCTGAGGTGCCTTAGGTGCGCTCTGTCCAAGCTTCCAGAAGCGTGATAATCCCCCAGGGAATGTGCTCCTGGAACATGCATGCCAGGAACATCTGAGGTGAGGTGCCTGAGAGGCAAACAGCTTACAGGAAGAATGGCTAATAAAAATAAACTCCCTTGCATTCAGAACTCCAAAGTTATTTCACAATATCCCATATATTCCCCTTCATTTGCTTGTCTGGGACTCGTATAAAGCAGACGTGGAAATCTTGTGTTTCAGCTCGAGTTTTTGTTTTTAACAATAAGTTTTAATGGGGGAATTTAAGTAGACACCTGATTCCTCCTAAAACTCACTGGAACTTGTGTGTTTAGCTCTGATTCCTTTATGTGCATTTTTGGTAACTAATCTATACCTCAGTTCACAGATGGGGCATAGTTCTGGGTGTTTTCTTTCTTCCTCCTGCTCTGAAATGCTTAGCTTTCCTAGTCAAGTCTAGCATGAAAAGTCAGTTCCACCTAAAGGTAATCTTACATGGCTAAGAATCTAAACTGAAGTGGAAAAAGTGCATTTCTCAAGATTTATAAAATGATTCTTCTCTGTTTTCAAAAAGAGGGAAAATAACACTGTTAACTATCTAAGGGCTGGATTTCTTCAGCTCTAAAAAAACTTTCCTTCCCTGTTGAATGTGCTTGAGTGAATGGTGGGTAGGGTTGCCAGAGATCTCTGGAAATCAAAAGCACATCCTGGCTGATTTGCAGTAAGCTAGTGAAAAATCCAGCAAAGGCTTGCTGCACTGGTCATGCATGAAAAACAGAATTACAGTCAGAAATAGTGCATGGAAGGTGCACAGGGGCAAAGGTAAAAACAGCTGTTCAACCCCTACTCTGCAGTACTGCTAACAGCGTTTTACAGGTTGCACAGATATTTCATGGCACAGGATTTGTGATCTTATGTCTGGAGAACCATTCCACAAAGACGTTACTGAGAACACAGATCTTCCACTTAAAACTATGTCAAGATCTTACCCGTAAGTACTAGTATCTCTGTAGTGTCAATTTAGGCTTGCTAGCCAACAGCTTCAATCCACTATCACTTGTAAGTTGGCTTTTGGCTTTGACACGGTTTTGCCCTAAGACCTTATACTGTTTAGAGGCTCTTTCTTCTGATTTTAGATTTTGGACATCAGTCCTGTCACCTGCCCACACTGATGCCATTGCTTTCAGCATCCTAGATTAGAGGCTGCTTTGCTGTCCTTATGCAATCAAAATTCTGCGGTAGGTATGTACAGGGCACTCTAAAGCTCTAGAGGTGCCTTCTTGCCTTGTGAGGAAATGTCCTTCAGTGAGTTTCTGGCCATTGTAGGCTAATGCTCGTTTTATGTTTTTTTTCTGTTGAGGTGTTTTTTTTTTTTTTTTTTTTTTTTTTTTTAAGGGTCTCATGGTCTTTTCTCCTATTGGAAACGAGAAAAGCTCAACTCTGCAGTATGCTCCTTGGGTACTGGTTTCTTTTGCCAAAGGTATCTAACACCCTCTTGTTTCACCTCTCCCTCACTGATCCCCAGCAAGCTCTTTGGGCCTGGCAGTGCTCGTGCATGGAGCACGGTTACAAGGGAAGGTATTGCTCTACTCGTACTGCTTGCAGCAGAAAAGAACAGATCTGGATGAACTCCTGGCATCACGCTGAAGTCAGTGGCAAATATCCCACTGAACACAGCAGGGACCAGTCAGTTTTGCTTTTAAGACTTCACCATATCATCGGCATAGTTGTTCCAAATCTAGATTTTTTTTTAAGAATAATGAAGTTGAGAGGTATAAATAGAAAGAGAATACAAAATAAATTATGCATAAGCCACTGTGTATTTTACAATGAAATACAGCAGGCTGGGTTTTTCAGTAAATGAATGCATTAGCTCATGCTCTGCAGCATCTGTGCAAGCAAAGTCCTGCTGTATGTAAATTGAATGCCTAACAACTTGTGTGGCTAGGCAAATAAACCATATGCATGCTTACCTTGTGAATCTGTAATTAATTCATGCTCCTGGGTAAAACCAAGTCCTTCACGAAATTCAGCACCTGTATTATTCTGAAAAAATATTGACAGTGGAATAATTCAGGCAATGTAATTTCTATATGTAATTAATATTAAATGAAATCTAATGGACAAGTTGTAGTGGAGATATTAGCTAGTAATTGACACTCATTGACTAGCATCTGAAGACTGGAGGGAGGTAAATGTGACTGTAATCACATATGAAAAGGATAGGGATTGAGGAGGAAGAGAAATCTTGGAAATGACACATCTGACTTCAGTGCCAGGCAAATGAGCTCACACTATGACATGGGATAGTTATTGGGCACCTGGATGTAAGCAGGCAAGTGGTGAAGAGTCAGCCTGGCTTCTGTGAGGGGACTTCTGCCTAACAAACCTCAGGGGGCATTTCGGTGACGTCAGCTAATGTGTGATGCTAGGACACAGCCTCTGTGGTTTCCCAATGTTCTTTTCACAAAGATATTCATGAAAACTAAATAATCAGGGGACAAGAGGTAAGCTCCTAACCCACACAAGTAATTGGCGAAATGATAGAAAACTGTGGGTGGAAGTAAAGAGTAATTTTCCTCAGTGGAGGGAAGTCACCAAAGGTAGTGTGCAGGTGTCTTGTCTGTGCTAATCATCTATGTCAAGTCTGGGTTGTTTAACATATTCTGAAATGATCTGGAAAGGGAAGGGAGTTGTGAGCTAGCCTCTGCTAGTGACACAGATTTATCCAAGGTATTGAAATGAAGGAGGACAATGATAGGGATTGCAAGGAGACCTAATGAGAGGGACTGGCAATAAAACGAATATCAAATTCTTGTAGATAAATGACCTAGATTGTGAAGAAAAAGGTTTACATCACTCTGTGAAGTGGTGCTTAAGGGGAACAGTCCCCATTTTCTGTGCATGGTGATGGACTCCGAGCAGATAGGTCCATGAAAACATCAGGTCTGCCCTCAGCAGCAGCAGACAAAAACGAAGTAAATATTGGAAACAATTGGGAAATGAAGAGAGGACGAAAGAGGACAACTACTGCTGCTGCCAGGATCCTGTACAACTCTGTGTCCCTCTCTGCAGACAACTTATGAGAAAGGTAACAAGCACAACTGAAGGTTAGGGATAGCTTCCTAAAAGGGATGATGGAGATGGTTGATGGTTAGTACCATTACACTTGGGAGGAAAAAAAAAAAAATAGTTTATGAGAGGTTATAACAGAGAATGGGAAAATCATGCGTGTCCTGGGAAAGGTGGCTGGGAATCAACAGCTCACTGCCTCCTCTGGCGCAAGTCCTGGGGCCAAGCATCATGATGGAGTGGAGCCAGTGAGACAAAGGCAACATAGCTGATCGTGTCTTTGTCACTGCTAATTCACATGCAGATACAGTGTCTGTCAGTGGTACGCGGGGACTCCAACACGTTTAGCCCATCCAGGTTAGAATGCCTCTGCAGGGGCTGCTCTGGGCTTGCCTGTGGCAGCGGGTAGCAGCCTGGCAGGGCTGCTGGGGGCCCTCCTGGCCAGCTCCGTCCTTTCTGCAGGATGCGAACGGCGGTGCTTTGTGGGAACAGTCTGCTGAAATGGCTGCCCAGCGGCAAATAAAGGACCAGACTCACAAGTCAGATGCCTGGACCCCATTTGCTCCTGTTGCAGTGATGCCAAAAGAGAAAAGTGGAAGGAGGGAATGCATTTTTCCATGCCAATTGAACAACCTCCAACAACTATTAAAATACTTTAATCACTTAATTACTGCAGTCTTTCACCACAGAGCAGAATTAACAACGCTTTTCATGGCAAAGCTGTATTTTCACTCTTCACAACTTTGAATTTCACAAGTGGAAAATAACTCCTTAGTGTTCATAGCTAAGCAGGGGATTTCACTCTAGTGATTTTACACATCAATAACAGGTATTCCATCCACTGTGAGTGAATTCTAACGGAATTTTCCTGCTATTGAGGGAAGACAGTCGTACAGGTTTTGGCACACAGCCGTACAGGTTTTGGCACCTTGCCTGCGTAACTTAGTTAAGCAGGAGTGAGAGGGACACCCCAGCACCTGATCTGCGGGGATGTTTGTTGTGGTGACTGCTGAGCTTGCACATGATCCTGGAATGACAGCCCTCCTATTCAAAGCAGGAAAATGTCTGAAGAATGGAGAGCTACGTCTTGCAGGCCCTCATGCAGCATCCATGAAGAGCTGGGGTTGAATTCTGCCCGTGGCAGAGGGAGGCCCAACCTAGCTGAATTTGGGAGTGGAATCAGCCCCATGCCTTCCTCACTGCTGCTCAGCCCAACTGACTGCTGTCCTCCGAAAGCTGCTTGTGCCAGAACTGCCACTCGCATGGGTGTTCCAAGGCTTCATTTTTTTCCCTTTTTCTTTCTTCCCCCCCCCCCTCCTTGCATAAATCTTGTCAGCTTCAACCTAATTACATCCTTTTCCGACAGACTGTCTCAGGAGCAATGCAAATGAGCTTTGAAATGTGGAGATCTGGTTTATATTTGTCAGCTAATTGCCTGAGTGGCACAGACATCTAGAGCTGGCACCTGCCTCCTTGCGTTAAGATCCGCCTTTGATTTCAGACCCGATGCCACTCCTAGAAGACTATCTCCTGACAGAGAGCAGCGATGTACTCCTTGGGCATTGTTCTGCCCTGGTGACAGTGGCCTGATCCCTTGGGCTGGGTCCCTCCTACACTGCCAGCACTGAGCGCAGAGGTTGTGTCCTGATGCAGAACTGATCTGTTCCCTTCTGGGCGCACCAGCCTAGCCTTCCCCCAGTGAAGCCCCAGCCTTCCCAAATGTCTCTGTCCGTGCTGCACAGCCACATGCATCTGCAGTGCATGTGCATGCTGACTCGCTGCTCCCTGAGATGTGATCTTGGGGTGCTGACAGGCACAAACAGGGGAGGGAGAAGAAGCATCTTCCCTCATAAGTTGTCTTACTCAGTGTGCAGTCACTGGAAATACCAAGACCTTTAGTCCTTTTCATCTTCCTTAGTGTTAAAAATTCCCTGTCAGTTAAAGATTATGTCCTGAAATTCAGCCTGTATTTCTCTTGCAGTTCCTCTCATTGCCGCATCCAGGTTTCTTCCTTTAAATCCATGTCAGCTTTACCCAAACGCCACGCAGAACACAGACGAAATTAGTCAAGTAGAGAGCTGGCTCTCACATCAAATGGCTGAAATCAACCCTATTTTCTTTCCCACACACTTCTGTCTCTTTCTCACTCTCTCTTTTTTAAACAAGAAGATGGCAATCAGACAAACAGCAACACATGTACTTTAGTGTTTCTGAGAAGCTCTGATGAAGACCATCACAACTAACATCAGCCTACTGAGCTGTGTGAGATCTGTCCTTCCTTCAGATAAGGCTTCCTGCTCCTGCTGTCTCTCTGCCAGGGACTCCTACAGCAGCAGCTCATATTAACTATACGGACACCCTGCAAAATGCAGCACTACACGCAATGTGTGCTCACAGCTCCACAGCAGCCCTAGCTTTGGATGTCATTTGCTAGCTTATCCCAGTCCAAGCAAAGATATGTCAGAAAGCTTTGATGGCTTCCACTGGCACAAATATCATGGTATCTCCATGCTGTGTGGTACTTTAGAAATGTACACACCAGTTTACCTGTGCTATTGTAGGAATCTGTGTGGGTGGTTCAAGGCTGGAAGCATTTGCCAGTGTAGTTCTGCATAGCATAAGCTCACTGAGCTGTTCCTTGGCTCTCTGGTTAACTTACCCAAACACTGAAAAACTGCAGAGATATATTGTGACTTGATGTGGCTCTGAGTCTTTGTCCCTGCTGGTTCAATATCTTTCCCATGGAGTCGACAGGCAAGAGGTGCTGGGACAGAGCAAGAAAGTGCAGTCAAATGCATGTATGTGTGTGAGGTCAAGAGCTTAGATCTCTGTGCAGCCTGGAAGAGGTATAAAGCTGGTATTGTGTATCTGTCATTAGGAAGCTGGGGCCATCAAGTAGGAACCATAACAGTCTGTACAATAAGAAGACACTGGGGGTGATGGGCTTTTATGAAGAATTTGCTTTTCTTGTAGGTATCAAAGAACTTCATGAAGGAAAAAAAAAGATTCATTGAGGGCTATCAAAGGTGAAAACAAGTCTTATCTGGAGAAACAGAACCACAGAGGAGTAAGGAGGAGTGAAGAGTATACTAGGGAGAAGTACCACCATATTTGCCTTGTTCTCATGCTCTTCTCTGGACTCCTGTATTTGGTCACTGAAGTCGTTGTTCTTGTTTTGCAGATGGGGAACCGTACGAAGCTAGTGTTAAGGCTGGGAAGGAACCCAAATTCTGCTGAGCCAGAGCCAGTGCTCAGCCACCGAAACCACCCCATGGCTGGATTCAGAGCTGCTTGGATCACCCTGCAGTGGGGAACAGCTTACACTTCCATGTGAAAGGAGCAAAGAGAATTAGTGACTTCTGTGCTGCAGCCTGAGTTAAACCAACCACTCGCAGTGCTATCTGCTCACTTCTCCCAGCAGTGGGACACCGAGCTCTGCTTCTGGCAGGCGGATCTGTCTAATGCCTTCGTCTGTTTACGAGACAAACTTGTTCTGGCTGTATCTCCACCAGCATGAGCCGAACAATACCAGAGATGAACCTGGGTCTTGCAGATCTTCACACTGTTGCCTTTGGCAGTACTGCAGTATGCAAACAAGCCTGAGATTCATTGTTGGCACTTCCTCATGTATTTGTTTCCTTTTGAGGATAAATACGCATTCTAGAGTTCTTTATTTTTCCTGTATCAAGAGGACAAGGTTATGTTTTTGCATAGCATGTAATTATCAAATCCTTCTGATTAATCTGGAAGGGGATTTTATTAAAATCAACCTTCTAATTCTGCATTTCTACTGCTTCTTAACAAAGCAATACATACTGCCCCAGGGTATTTCCCATAGAATAATAACCGGATGAGTTATTTTGCTTCAGGCTGTTAACCTGAGCTGATTACTAAATCCCTGGAAAAGGTTTCTATACCTTAGCCCTTTAATGATATCAAAAATTTGCACCGAATGCCTTTCTCATATCCCTTGATCACTTTTCCAGAAGTACAAGGTTGATCAGCTTCTCTTCATAATGCAACAATTTTTAAACATTTCCTTGTATATATTTAAAGTCCACTCATGCTGTGGACTCTATTTCTGGTTCCTAAATTGAGACACTCAGGTCTTATTTCCATTGATGCTGATCATTTGCTGTGCTCAATGTTGAGTTGTGGCTAAGCAGAGCTAAACAGATCCACTGGGCAACACAAATATATCAAAAGGGGAAAGTAGAATTACAATTCACCTTCAAAGTTTCAGCTCCCTTATTGCAACTAATCTCCATTCCTAATGACCTGATCCAAACTTTCTTTTTTTTTTCCCTGAGGTGTAGGTTTTCTGCCAGGTATGTGAGCTCCCCAGGGCCAACCTTTCCATGCGCCACACGCCTGTGTCGGGAGCCAACAGTCAGTGCTGAAGCCTAGATCTCACCCCAGACCAGTTAAGCACAACACCAAGGGTGATGGGTGTCAGTGGCACCCAGCATGGTGTTTCTGGTGAGGCCAGTAATCCTCAGCAGTCACAGCTGCCCCCTGGGTGGCTGGATTCAGCCCACACACCCTGGGTGTAACTTCAGTTATCAGTTTCTTCTCCAGTCTTTGTCCTCCAGTTGCTCCCGTTGAGATAGCAAGGACCTTTGCTGTATACCTGGGATCGGTTCTCAGGAAACTACCCACATACATCTGTGCTGTTTGGCTACCTTGCAGCATGAAGCAACACCTACTCCCTCGCAGTTCCTGCTACGTTGCTGTGTTGTGCTAGTTACTCTAAGACGTTCAAAAACACCCAAGTGTGCCTTTGACTCTAATAATCTTCATGTCAGTTTTATTTGTTTCATAGAAGAGAGGCTATAATAAACATAAAACAAAGACATGAGGAAATCGTCATTGCAGAGTGTTTTTACTAGTATCTTGTGCTAATAAACACAGTTGTCTATTTGGAAAGATGCCTTCAATCTGTTGATTTATTAGATATCAGCAGCGCCGTGAACACTGGCTTCTCTGCTTTTGTAAAACAAGCAACGGAAAGAAAGCTGCCTCACAGGAGAGCTATGTAACTTTGGCTTGTCTCCTTTCATAAACAGTTTTATGCCAGTCAAGGGGGAGATTATTCTGAGAAATCAAGAGGGCTCATTGTCTCAGCCTTTCTGTTTGTTTCTGCCAGGCCCAACCCTGGTCCTGTTTGAACTGATGGGGATCCCCTTGCTGACTTCAGTAGCACTAGCACATGGCCAAAAGCCTTCTGGCGATTAGTTGTGATGTGTTACTGACAGCCTGCGACCTCCAGGTCACTGTGAACAAAACCTGTCCATAAATTTGGGTTGCTGCAGCAATGCATAGGCAAACTCCAGGAGAGGTCCACAGCCTGTGTCCTTCCTGCTGGGCAGGGAAGAAAAATTCAACCAGCTGCAGTTGTGTTCTCCATATGGTAACACTTCATCCAAAGGGCTTGCTCACCCACACATGGAAAAACTGAATGTTTTTAATTTTACCTATTGGTTTTAAGTCTAATCTGATTTTTCTTTCTCCTGAAACGAGATAATGAGGCAGCTCTGGTAGCCGCTCCCTGCCTACATGATCACCAGGGTGTGAGGAACAGGGCAGGGCTGCTTGCTGAGAGAGCCCGCTCCCTCTGCCAGGCTGCTTGGAGAGCCCTTACATCAAAGTGACCACAGACCTTGCTCCAGTTACAGCACTGAGCAGCACTGACTCTTCCTCACAGCTCTTGGATGGCTTCCTCAGACTGTGTTCTACATGCTTCTATTCCTCTCTGCTTCAGAGGACGTGAGAACATATGTGTATGCTGGCGTCATGGGGTGTAAGAAGCAGTATCCAAGGAAATGCAATTACCCAGTGAGGACAGAGACTGCTCAAGGTGATGCTGCTGTTTTGTTTTTTTTTCCATAAGACCTAGCTACGGGTTTTACATTCATAGTCATGGGTCATAGCTTCATAGAAATGTAAAGTGTCTCTTGAAATCTCAGAATAAATATGTTAAAGATATTTCATGAAAAAACACATGGACAAGTGTATATTTGAGTGATCCTTGCAAAGCCTCACCAAAGTCATTTGCTTCCCTTTGTGGAGGATCGCGTTACTTTACATTGAGCTGTGAGAACTCAAGTTCTGCCTGAGACAGACCTCATGTCAGCTGCTGTTCTCCCATCAATTGTTGAAACAAAACTCAGCCTGTCTCCCTGGCTCTACAAAACAACACAATGAAACACTGCAGCCTCCAAGCATGGGGTTTTTAATCTCCTAGTTTCTCATCTTACAGACAATTCAAGGCCTGGGTATCATTTGCAGCTAATAATACTGTGAGTATGGGGTTGCCTTGTTGCCCCTTGTGGTAGTGGCTGTGATGTCAACAGCCTGTGACAGTCCTGCAGACTGACACCCATGACGACTGGGCAAAAAGACATGGAAGGGTCCAGAGGTCGCTCAGCAGAATGATGCCTGACATCATTTTATCTGTCTGAAGCTTGTGTAATTGTTCCTCTGGTGCCACCAACACACTCGAGCACACCAAAACAATAGACTCTTCCATTCCACCACACAGGGATGAGGTTCACTTCACCGTGCCCAGAGCCTACAGGTGAGCCTGCTCCTGAGTACCACAGCCCAGGGGAGACTGACTTTCCATTCATTGCTTTCTCTACTGCAACACCGGTTCCTACAGTAATAGAGCTCTGTGTAATCTTTTGCTTCAATTGTATTTTTGCAGCTGGATTTCATTATGCTCAATTCTTCTCTCTTTCATGAATATTAATTGAAGCTAGTTCTCCTTTCACAATCCCTAATATCCAGTGGCAGATAATAAATCATGACCTTACTAAAGTTTTTTTAATACTCAACTATTTCTACGATGTATTTTTTCTAGAGTGAGAAATTTGCAGTTAAATTACAAAAACAGCTTCAAACACCTTTTATTTCCAATTGAAGTGTGAATGTTTGTTTTCCCAGGGGGAGAGTGAAAATCCTGTGGACCTAAGAGAGCATCCATCCAGCAGACTGCAAAGATCGGAGCCTTCTGTTGCAGATAGGGTGCAAAGGCCCTGAAAAGGATGGCATCAGCAACTGCACAGTTCAGACCAGGTAGGTACAGTGCAGCAGGCGGAAAAGGGCTGCAAGGAGGTGAAGGGATGTGCAGTGTTCATGTGCTCAGTGGCATCTCTAGGGATAGACACAGATGAGAGTGAGGGAGATGGTGTGAACTCGGGGTGCCATCACAGAGCCGATGTTTTGGAGGTGATCCCATTGAACCCTTGCCTGCTCTGGTGCTCCTCCATGGGATGTAATGTAGCTGCATGTCAGCTCCTGGGTCTGTAACACAAAACTGCTCCACCCAAGGCCTTCCTTGTGCCAGTCTCACAATTAAATTTGCTAATCAGAGTTAACCCTGGTTTTAACTTTATTGCAGCCTGAAGGACTTCTGAGATAGGAAGCATGGAGTGGTAGGTGAGAGGTGTTTAAAGGCATGTTTAAATATAGCTTTTCATACTGGGCAATCCCAGAAAGCCATACAGCAGGTGATAACCTCGAATGCCAAACATTCTGCTTGGCTGACTAAAGCACCCGGTGTATCAGAGCACTGCACTGTTCCTGCCCTCCCTGACAGCTAATCTGCAGAGAAATCAGGGCAGGGAGGAACACAGCCCAGCCCAGGCCATTTCTCTGAGCTGCAGTTTTTCTTAGCCAGTGTGTGGGTACTCGTGCTGTGGCAAGAAGAGCAGATGATACCTTAGTGTTTTTTTTTAAAGTCTCCTTTATTTAGGAGCAATGCCTGCCTGTATTTTCACACTGGGTGCTGTCAGGAGCAGAGCAGTTCACACACCCAGCCCTCTAACCAGTCCTCCCTCCAACAAGCACCCACCAGGACCATGCGTCTCTTGCTGCCCTGGGCTTCCAGATGCTTTCACCTGAATTCTGTAAATACATTACACAGGTCAGAGACACACACGAAGAGACCTACCCCAAACTTGCTTGCGGTAAATGGTCCAAGGCTCTGGAGTGGATGATGAGATGCCAGGGTTTGGTTTCCTAGGCTGTCACTTAATGGCAGGCAACTTTTGGCAAACCACATTAGCATCTTTCTTGCTATGCTACCAAGAAAATAACTGAACAATGATACCACATTTTGTAGGGATTTACCAATACCAGAAAACATTGTGTAAGGCTCAACTTTGAATAAGGAATTCAACACAACATATTTCAGTGCATACACTTAGACATCCAGCTATATGGCTTTTGTTAAAGTTGATTACAATCAGGGAGTGTAAAGTGCATCTCCCTAGGGATGACTGTCTGTGCATCACCAATAATAGCTGTGCTGTAAGGCAATCATGTTAAATGTCCATCAACTAAGAGCAAGGTTTTAAAAAGTTAGGCTACAAGATACAAGGAGTTATTTCAAATTAACCACAAAGTACATCTGTTTCCCTCCAAATGTTATCTTAAACTTTAGTGCTGGGTTCTTTGGCAGAGAAATCAAACTTCAGGCGGACTTTGAACACCGAGGTATTATTTTCTTTCTGTTTGCTGATCACGACCTTTTCTTACTGCAGCCTCAAGGAGTTTGAGGACCTAGATTTTCCTCTGTTACACCAAAGTAACTCTGTCATTTGCCACAAGGTGAACTCAACCTTATTAGTTACATGACCTGCTTACAAGGATGAAATGGGCTGCTCGAGTGGTCTGCCTGTCACTGCCAGTAACATAGCTGAGGACACAGTCTTCCCGGTTCTGCAATTCACAATCGTGCAAACAGCTGGAACAAGTCGAAATCAACTAGGAGACAGCATTGTTACCATATGTACTACTTATCTTGATTTACTTTCATTGAGTAACTTCTAAAAGGAATTTTTAAGAACTCAAGTGCCATCAAGGACTCCCTCCACTTCCAGAAAAAAACAAAGACTACAGGTAGGAAATTATATTTTAAAACAACATTTCAAATGCTGTTTGTTTTCCCGACCAGCATTCAAGTATGATATATTCTTTCCTGTCTTCCCCCCTCCATAAGGCAGGATCAAGTGCTTGAGACAAGAAAGAGAATTCAGGCAAAATCACCTGAAAGCTTTTCTGTTTTGTAGGCTGCTGCCTTTAGGACTGAGAGAGAATGAAAGCTTGTGGGAAGATGTTTGTTAAGTGAGTTACTGGCTAATGTGCCTTTCTCCAACAATTAATGTAGCTCGAGTGCAAATACAGTGGTGCTTGGTGAGGACAAGCTGAACCTCTTTAGGCTCTTATGCCAGGATATGATATGCCTAGACCTGTGAATCTGACCAAGAAAGTATCTGTCAGAGCAGAGGAGCACCAGGCTATATGAGAGACACTTCTGCCCAAGAGGAAGAGGGCACACATCTTCAGAGCCCATAGACAAGAAAAACACAACGAACCCCTATGTCCTGCTGCTGAACAGGCAACATGACTCCCATTTTGAACTCATGGGATTTCACTTTAATGCTGGGGGCTGTGGGCTGTATTCCAGGACCCACAGGATTAAACCCACAAGCTTTGCTTGTTTCTTCCCCCATGCAGGAGTGGAAAGAGCAAGCCTCAGGTGCAGATGTGGGATGAGCCCAGTAGAGCAGGAGGAGAAGCAGAGGTCCATGTGCAGGCAGGACATGGAGCAGGACAGGAGACGAGAGGATCCCAGTGTGGCTGCAGGCTGCTGCTCTGGCTGGAGAGCAGCTTTCTCCAGCCCCGGGTGGGAGGTAGGTCTTGATATCAGTGGTTTTTAGGACCAGAACGGTTGACAAAGGAAGTTACTAGCACTGACCAAATGTGTGTGCTGACCTTTGGGGGACCTGCGGCTCCAGGGGTCTCTGCTAAGCTTCCTGGCACTGAGCAGATCCTCAGGGCAGGCACTGCCTCTTGGCCTGCAGCTTGCCCAGAGGCCAATGCTACAAAGCCCTGCTGGGAAGAGGCCTAGCCCTGCTGCACGCACATGCTAAAGATGCTGCTGTACAAGACTGCTGCTGGATGCCTTACAGAAAGTCCATTCCCTCCTTTCCGCACCTTATTTCAGCCCTACTTCCAGGCCTTACCATAGCACCCTTCCAGATACATGTTTTTGGCACAAGTAACACAGCGGTTGGGTGGGAGCGCTCCTGACACCTGTCTGCAGGCCGTGATGTGTGCTGTATGATGTGTGCTACCCCAGCCCCTCTGCGTGAGTTAGCTGGGACCCCAGGAAAATCCGCCAGTGCTTCCTGCCCCTGTCTGCCTGCAGCAGGAAGGTGAACTGCCGTCTCATGTACAGGCTGTTTTGAATGAAGAGGTACATAGATCGAAGCAGGACACCTCCCTTTTTCACTGTCTTCCTGCAAATCTGATATCAGTGGCAAGCTACCACTGGCTTTGACATAAATAAGACTTGGTCCATTATAAATAGGAGTGGTGTCAGTTATAGAAACAGTGAGAAGTACTTCCTTCCATCGTTTGCCAAGCTTTGTCTCCTATTTTTAAGCTATTTTTCCATTCCAGTCACTGTTTTATCTTCTCTTTAATGTCTTTGTGTAAAAACCATTAATCTCCTGTATGGAAAACTGTCAAATGCTTCTGGAAAATCAAAATATTCTGCTACCCACTAAATTGCCCTTATCTGTCATGGCAGAGGTATCTTCAAAGAATTCCTGAAGAGCAGTTTAGCATGACACGATCCTCCTGTGCCGGCTTCCTCTAATCAAGCCAGGGCTTGGTTGCTGTTCTCCTACCATGTCCCTTGAAAAGGCTCCCAAGACTTTTCCCCAGAACAGATGTCCAACTCACTAGCTGTATTGTTTCCCAGATTGTCTCATTACTCTATTTTATCTTATTTTCTTAAACAATAGTCATCTTTGCCAATTTGCTGTTCTTGCATAACATTTCCCCCTGCTTGGGCTTTTTGTAAATATTACTGCTTCCTTGATTCCTGTACACACCCCCTCATATACCATGGAGTGTGTGATACTGGATCATAGTGAACTTCTACCATTCAGTAAGTCTGGGGGGCACTTCTGGGCAGAGTTGTTGCTTTTACACCTGGTTGTCTGATCTCAGACCTGAGCATGCTTTTTTTTTTTTTGCTTCTTTTTTTTCCCAACAGAGTATTTTCCTGACATCAATTATCTATTCTCTTAATCATTTCATGAAATAGGTAATGATTGTTTGTTTTTAAGAAAACAATATATCCATGGAAACTAAAGCCAACTTAAACCAGCTTTCCTAAACATAATTTCAACACTCCCACCTCAAATCCAGAGGGTTGTCTGGGGGACAGGGAGCGGTAATTGCCTGCCCATCCCTGTGCTGCTGTACGGAGCTGGAGGCCATAAGAAATTCTGCACCAGCCAGGGACACTTCTGTAGAAAGCTCTGTCTTGCTGCAAGAGGCCACACTGCTTTCTGCATGCCCAAGGCCAGGCTGTGCTCAGCAACTGCTCTGCATCAGAAAGTCCATCAGGGTGTACCGAGAGGGGAAGGGCATGAGTGGAGAACACTAATGTGGTTAAAAGTTGTTAAAAGTGGGGTTGCTCCAGATGACTAGCTCCAGGCTCCAAATTCTGCTCAGTGCTGATACAAGTCAGGTGTGATCTTCCCCTCCCACACATGCATATTGCTAACATCTGTTAGTATTCTGCTGGTTCCGTTTCTCAGCCTAGGAAGCGCTAACCTTGACACACATATTTAATTCCAAGTGCAGCAAGATTGTTGATGGTAAAGCACTTACTGAGCCTGGCTGGATGAATACATAAGTTAATAGCTTTCCGTTGGACTCATGTATATGCATTATGTTAATGACAGCTTTTACATGAATTCCTGTAGGGAAGCAATGCACAGTCTACATTCATATCCCGTCTCCATTTGAGTCTGCAAGTTCACGTATTAATTGATTAACAGCAGCCAGGAGGATTGAACAACAAGAACATCAGGCCAGTTTTGGAAGGCCTGCACATAAAGGGCTCAATGTATCTGTATCTGCAACAGACCTAGTCTTGACCTTACTGAAAGCAATGATAGTTTTCTGCTTGTTTGAACAGGAACTAACAGAGGCCCAATAGCTGTATCTCTGCAACAGGGACTCTAAAAAATGTGAATACCACAATCCCTCCCCTTCCTCATTAGAAGTACAGACATCATCTGCATCCAGAGCTGTTTGGCCAAAGCCTGTTCAGAAGTATGAAGCTACTATTTGCAGGAAGTGGTGGTCAAAAATATGAAAAAAATACCACAAGCAAAAAGCAAGAGAGGGACTTCCCTCTTTTTAAAGTAGCCTGTACTCCCCCCATTTTCAGCAGACTACCTCTGAGCACCCTAATCACTTTTTGACACTTAAACAGATATGGAAGAAGTTTCAGATCTATTTTACTATGGGAACCTTTGCAGAATATGTATATATACATATGTATGTATATGTATATCAATGAACATGTGTGTTTGTGTGTGTTTGTGTACACATACATGCACAAATACACAACCTCATAAAACTTTCCCAAATGCCTGTAACCAACAAATTGCTCTACAACCACCTCATTACTTTCCAGTTCATTACAAGTCTGGAAACTGGTGCAAAGGCTTCAATCCAGTAAAGAGGGTCAGAAGGAGGGAAAGTGATTGATGCCTCACGCTGCTCATGATGGGGCAGGCAGAGCAGAAGTCTTCGGCGGGGTCATTCTGACACGTGCAAGCCTTCAGTTCATCCTCAGCACTGCCTTCTCCCAGCGAACTTGTGTGGTGCAATTTTCCCGGTTAAAATGAGTCAGCTGCGGGTGAGGACATTGAAAGTATGTCCAGAGAGGTCTTAGACTGGCCCAGACTTGCCATCTCAGAGGGAGACAGACAGGGAGCAAGAAGACTGCAGATCTCACGAGGGTCCTGATATCCCCCAACTGCCTTTTTTCCAACACCAGTGCCCTGGTGGACCTGCCAGAGCACTTCTGTAATCCCTGAGGGTTGTCTTGCACAGGAGGAGTTCCCTTCTGGCTTGTCAGGATGAAGGAGGACCATTCTAGCCAGCAAGACGTGTGGACAAGGCCTTACACATCAGTGAATCTGATGTGGTGACATCCATGGAGCTAGGGGCCACTTGCCCTGGTGTCAGAGAGGGCACCTTTCTTTGCGTGGGCCAGAAAATGCATTTTCCCTCCCCAGCTGCACGTGCCCACTTGAAGGCCACTGGCAGCAGAAGGAGCCTCTCCTACCGCCTCTCCTACCGCTGTTCAGTCTGTCTGCAGCAGCCGGTTGCTAGGGAAGAAATACAATGGTGTTGAAAGGTTTCTAACTGAGTCAACCTCTCACTCCCCTGCCGTTGAAACCACTTGATGGCTCTGGAGGTTCTCCCAACCCTTCACAAACAAGGATTGTCATCTGGAAGAAAGGTTGTGTGTGTAAGGATTGTGCTGTAAATCATCGTTTTCATTACATGTTTAATGAGCATGAGTAAATCTTAGGCAGACATTTTAAAAATTTTTGAAAAATGTTAAATGGTCTGTAGAATATTAATGGGCTGTTCAAGGCTTGGGACTGGGGTTTTTAATGAGATGCTGTCTTTGCTTCATCTCTTTATTCCCACCCAAGAACTGTACCAAGCTGAAGATTTGAAATATTTTCTTCTGAGGTTGGTGAGCTGTCAGTGAACACTAAGCCAGCTCTTTCTTAAATACACAAATCCACCTAAGTGGCCTAGACATTTCCCCAGTTTTTTCAATTATTTCATTTACTCCTTGCTCACAAACTTTGCAGTAAGTGTTGGGTAGGTTTAGTTTGGCAAAGCTCTTTCAACAGATGGTTGTCAGTAAACTGCAGTCAGGGGGCTGGCAGGATCACACAGTGGTTAAACCCTGGACTGTCATTGAGGTGGGCAGGGAGTGAGGTTGCTCTGCTGCTGAATTCCTCTTTGGCCTGGCTAAATCACTTACAGCCTGCCTACACTTGCAATTTCATGCAGAGTGTGACAGGCTGAGTATTTAACATGCAGAAGTGTTGCTAAAGGACCGCATCTGTGACCATCCCAGTGGCAGATGAAGAGCATGTGTCCCAAGCAAGCGAAGTAGACAGCTGGAAAGCCCACTGGCTGCTGAAAATGAGGGACACACACAAAGTACATCACCAACACCTCTCAGTTCCTCTGCTTTCCTTGGCCAAAAAAATAGGGCAAAGGGCCCATTTTCTCCCATTCTTTTTTGTGTTTTGTCCATACACACTGCAAGTTCTTCTGGGTGGAGACTGGTCTTGCAAGAGGACTTTGATCTCACTTAGGAGCTGAGATACAGATTGTAACAGAAAGAGCTGGCAGAAACTCTTCATCTGAAAGTTTTTTTCTGGTTGCTGGCTGTTCTTGTGTTATGGGTGATTATGTCTTTTTCACTCTGAGACTGTACAAAAGAAACAAGTGTACCTTTCTTTTCTCTTGATTCTTGTTTTGTCAGGATTTAACACAGCTGAAAGCCTCTCCCCTTTCACAGTGGCTAAGAGCTAAGTAGCTGCAAGCCAGTTCACAAGCCTTGGCTGAGCCATCAGTTCAGTAGCTGCTCCGTGAACTGCAGGCTAGTTTGGGGTATACATGGGGTACATGCGTGTGCGATTCCCAAATGCACCAATGGGAGCTGTGCACGCATACGGTACAGACAGCAAAATAAACCCATCCTCCCAGGACTAATCCTGCTGCACCAGGGCCAATGAGCACCTCACCTCCCCTGTCAATAGTGGCAGGATATGGCCTTGTGTGGGGCAAAACCATCATTTCTCACCCAAAGCGCTGCAACAGCCTGGCTGAGCATTGGCTGCCGAGACCTGGCATCAGGGCAGGGGAGGTGGGCACTGCTTGTGCAGGGAAGGGCACAAGGATGGGTCCCTCTGAGGTTAGCTTCAGTCAGGCAGACTGGTTTCACTCTGACTCTAAATTGCCTGGTTTGTTTGGATGGAACAAAGGAGGAAATGGAAACATCTTTGCCGAAGTATCCAAAAAGGAGGGAAAAAAGGGAAGGAAACCCAAAATGCTAATTAATAGAGCTCTTCCCATGCTTTGCTTTAAAGAGATAACCCATGGCGGGGAACACACACACTTACCACCACTTCCTCTATCTTGGAAGATGACAGGAAGGATGAGGCCTTTTTGCTTTGAGGATGAGCTAAGTTAAGCCCTTGAAATGAAACAAAGGCAATTTGTAAAGCACTGATAAAAATCCCTGCATGTGGCGTAGAAACTTTCCACTGTAGACCAGTGGCTTTGTTATAATCTTATCGCCTGCCACTGACTTATCCAAACAGCTGCCTCCTACCTACTTATCTCTGTAGAGGGGTGAGGAAAATCACAGTATATAACAAAGAGCCGTGGACCACACATGCACACAGATGGAAAGTCCTATGTGTGCAAGACTCTGAATTTCCAGGGGCAGAAGGCCTCTGATTACAAAATGCAGTGTTTATCCTCAGCTTGTTGCTGCCCCTGCTGATATCAGGTATGGAACAACCACATGTTTACCCTCCACTAAAATGTTACCTAAGGAAATTAGTAAGTTTTCACCTAGCTGCTCAAGGCTCGTCTCCTGCTCTTTCAGCTTTCTGGGAATCTGCTGCATGTCAAACCCTTCCCCGTGGAAGAACCTTTGAAATGGTTCTCCCAGGCCAGTAGCCAAAGTGGAGAAGTTCACCTGAATGTTGAAAGCACGTCTCCTAGCCATGGTGCTGTGCTGAAACATGTCACAGCACAGATGTTTTAGGATGAAAGAGGCGTCCAATGAGCTACCCACTTCAGCCTCGCT
Source organism: Alectura lathami (assembly GCA_013399715.1). Taxonomy (NCBI): domain Eukaryota; kingdom Metazoa; phylum Chordata; class Aves; order Galliformes; family Megapodiidae; genus Alectura; species Alectura lathami. Next base: position 61,161 of record VXAV01006128.1, on the reverse strand, counting down.
TGGAGTAGGTGCTGATACCTCACAGAGAGACTCTCCGAGATCAAAGTGAGCACAGGGCATGTGCCAGGCAGGGAGCTTATTTATATCACTGCTTTACAGGTTGCCCAGAGAGGTTGTGGAGTCTCCAGCCTTGGAGATCTTCAGAAGCCACCTGGGCATAGTCCTGGGCACCCTGCTCTGGGTGTCCTGGCTTGAGCAGGGATAGGAGAGGATGGATCCAGATTCTGTGATTGATTCTGTAATACCACTGGCATTGCAAGACCCTTGCAGAATTTCCAGGGTGACAGAATGGCTCAACCTCTACTCCAGCAAACCCCCAATGCTTCTAATTCTTGCAGATTTTTCAATGCAGCGCATAGTCACTTCAAGTTGGCATTGTGGCTCCAGCTGACACAAGAGTGCCATACAGAGTTCTGGCAAGGTGGGACCCACAGAAAGCTGCATGGGGTGCCAGCAGCAGTGAGAGTGTGCTGGGGGTCTCCATGAAGTGCCACCCTTGAGCCCACTCTGACTCCATGGCACTTTTTGCAACTTGTGTCTTGATTGGGTCAGTAAAAAAAAGTTAACCTAATATCTAACAAAAATATCTGTCTATACCTTTTTTTTTCCAGGCTTCTTGGTCTTCCACCTCCTGAAATTAAGAACTCCTGTTTCCTGTCCATTTCATGTGGTGATGGTGTCTTTTTACCATACATTATCTATCAAGCCAGGGCTGATATTTTGTCTTCTTTCCCAAGTTCTTACTCCTGGGGTCTCTCTGGCAAACTTGAATCCTCTAACAGACGGAGTAAAGCAGTTCCCATATTTGAGACCTCGTATTTTAAAGCCACAAACCAGTTTCCAAACTCAGCATAAGTCTATAATCGCAGCATGATTTCCTTTGGCCCCTCAGGACCTACAAGCATGTGGGGTGGAGGTCAGAAGGGGGCCCAAACGACCCACTCGTTGAAGGGAAGTCTGTCAGGAATGCACATGTTGTCCGCCACGGCCCTGAGCGCCCCAAGATGCAGCTCTTGGTCCTGGGAGTCCGGTCCCCACATAGTCTACACAAGGTGCATCCACGTCTCTGGAAGAAGAAGTTGGCCCAGAGCACTGGCTTTGTTGGAACAGCTGTACATAACTGAGAGGTTTTCAGCTCATTATTCCCTTAAACTTCCAAATTGAATTTTGCCCGGGCCAAAGGAAATTCGCTGCTCAGGATGTGAGCATCACATTACTCTTCCCAAGAAAGGCACTTTACTGTCCTCCCTTTTTTAGCCCTTTCCTCTAAATAATCACAAATCTCTGTCAATAAGGAGAGCACTGGAATTTTTTGGTATTTTTCCACATGGTTCAGTCATTTCCATCAGCACAGTTTGCTTTATGAGAGGCACAGACCTCTACAAAATGCTGCTTAAATCTCAGCCTTTACTGTATGTCTGTGCTGTTTAAGATGACTGAAGTCACACACTTTTGTTTTTGTTAATTTGGGAGCAGCTCCAGGTTCAGTTTAGTCCAAAGGCAAAAGTTACCCTGAACTCAATTAGAACACTGAGCTGGGCAGCCACAGCAGTCTCTTCATAGAATCGTTGGCTGAATCACAGAATTGCAGAATGGCTTGGGTTGGAAGGGACCTGAAAGCCCACCCAGTTCCAACCTCCTGCCGGGTTGCCACCCACTAGATCAGGCTGCCCAGGGCAGTATGTAACATGTAAATTTAAAATATCAAGTATAAAGTCTAACAGATAAAGTACAGCCCCTGATAATCTGTACTGAGAAAGGGTGGAAAAAAAATGAAGTTCAGAGGAGTCGAAGACTCTTTCAGTCCTCTGGAAATATAAATGCCTGATCTTGAGCTTTGTTTCTGAAAGAGTTGTGGCTTTTTTATTGTTTTCCTAAGCATCTGGCTCTGCAGCTCTGCAAGTGCTGGAGGAGTTCCGCTTTCTGACTCCTATGCATTGGGAAGAAAAGCTTGCAAATATTAAACCCGAAGGTTCAAATAGAAGAGAGCAAATAAAAAACACCTTCAGCCTTGTAACCTTAATATCTCCTGGTTATTGGCCCTGGGCCACTTGCAGTGCAAGTACCACTGCAAAGGTTTATTCAAAATCTGGACTCAAACTAATCCTCTGTAGAAGTCTGCACCTGTGGGGTGCAGCAGGAGGGGCCAACACCCTTCAGCTGGAAAGGTGATGGTGAACCTTACCTGGAAGAGCTTCCTGCCTTGATTCCTGCACTCACCTTCAAGGGAGGAATACAGAGGAATTTTGAGCTGTCTGAAGAATAATACACTGCTTGAAATCTTCTGCAAACATCGCATTAAGGTATTTGTAAGAAACTTCTGTGCCTATAAACTGAGTTGAAACAAAAATGGGAATGATCAAACAAATCAGCAGAATTTAATTGGTTTAAAGCTAAGAGATGTGTAATCACTCCAAAAATCTGCAAGACCTGATGGGAAAGGAGGATATTCCCACCAGGTGCTTTAGCCATGCTAGGCAACTCTGTGAAATGGAGGCAGATCCTGGCAGTGCCATGCAAGAGGCAGTTTTCAAGAACAACTGTTATTCACTCACTGCAGTAGGGCTATTCTAAAAGGTCAGCCTTGCTCTATGTAAACGCTCTCAAGCCAACACCTTTTTTCTTAACCAAACCCAGGGTTTTCCTGATCACCGCCTTTTTAGCAAAGCTCTACAAAGGGTTTGCAATGAAACACAAATCCTTCTGAAGCCCGCCTGGTTTCAGATTTCATTATGAGCTTCGAAACTCAACCCAGGTTCATCCAAAAGTTCAATAAGGGTTCGTGAACTTTCCTAGCCAAACAGGATTGATTTATGGTTTTGTGTCACAACTACACAAGTCACGTGGCTTCTGCACACAGCAAAGTTTGGTGAGCCTGAGCACCGAGCCAAGCAAATCAGAACAGCAGCCTCTCCCCTTCCACCCTCTCCTCTTCCCATAAAGGGCGGATGATGACTGTACATCCCCGGTGGCTTTCTGGGCCATCATCTAATAAAAGAATAGATCCTTGAAAGCTTTAAGGCATCTAGTTGTGCTGATCTGTCAGAAACTTGGTCCAGTCTTATGTAGACTCATCCAAAATTAAAAAAAGAACAAAGAGAAAAACAGATGCACACACTCACGTGTCTCAGTTCTTACTCTGTTGAGCAAACATCTGGGCTGATCTCCACACGTAGCAAACAGCAGCTCGTGGCTTTAATCAGAGCCACTGTTGAGATGACCAGGCACCAAGAGGACTGCAGGACATGGGGGCTGCTCGGGCAGTCACAGAGCTGCAGGGACACTGTGATGTCTTCTCCATCTCCACCCTTCCTGCCTGACAGCCTGGCCCCCAAAGGACCCATGTGGTGTGGAACACCTCACCACCCCTTAGGACGCTCTGCGATGTGCTCGGTGTCTCAGCAGACCCGGGCAGTGTCTGCTGGCTCTGTGACGATCAAATGCTATCGCTTCCATGCTCCAGCCGTATGCCCATGTCTTTGGTTTTTCTGATCTGGGAGACGGGCACAGAAATCCCATTCCATCCCAACTGCTTCGGGTCTGGCAGCAAAACGTGCTGCTGGGATGCGGTAACTGTCCATCATCCTGTTATACGACCCTGCGTCATGTGAGGCAGTGACACGACAGCATTCCCCGGCATCAGCAACCCCGCTGCTATTTATGCAGCTTTAAATGTGGATACAGCAAATGGTGATCCCTGCAATAAAGCTGAGATGTACCATGCTGGTAAATACTTAGGGCAAAGCAGTTTGGGGCTTTCTTGTAGTGGGTGGCTTGTGCCCTTGTCCCAGAGACATTGGGCTAGTACTGTCCTTGCGGTGCTGTGGTCCGTGTGAGCTGCAGCCACTTGTCGTGTTGCTGCCTGCTGGTACAGCCCCGCGTGGGGTGGGTTGAAGCCAAGACAAACAGATGTCATGAGCTCATTGTGTCTTAGCTCACACCATAGCTGGTGAGCTATCTCCCCGCTGCCTTGGGGGCCTTGAAATCAGTTCAGCTGGGCTTTCCAGTGTTTTGTTGCCTTCCCTGGGAAAAAAAAAAAAAAAAAAAAAAAAAAGGGGGGGGGGGGTAGAAAATATTGATTCAAAAGAAAATGTTGACTTGAACTGTGCTGAGGTCAGGGTATGATAAAAGCTTTGTGTGCAAAGCTCTGTTTATCTGTAAACTCAAGATTTTTACGCAAGACCCCAGGGAATGAAATAAGAGAGGATTTCCAGCACTGGTACATGAAAAAATGCAGCTTGCACTGCCACACATGAAATGCCTGAGCTTTTCAGAGTGGCAGAGGGTGCCAGGGCACCCTTCTGACCACCTTCTCTGTCCTGGTCAGGACCCTGGCACACCCATCTGCCAGGGCTGGTGGCGAGGATGTGTGCTGCAGCCACAGGCATCACTGGGGTGATGGATAAGCCACAGCACCCAATGAAACCAGCAGTAAAATGTGGAAAGACTTCAGGGCCCTCAGTCACAGCTTGGGCACACAGAAATGAGATTGAGCTGAGCTTGGAGACTCTTCCAGAGATGTGTGGACTGATGCCCTGTATATAACATATCTCCCAGCAGAGCCTTTGTGTTCCCAGGAAGAACCACATTGGATTTTGGCAGCATCCAAAAGCTGCCTAGTCACGTTTGGAAGATGGAGCAGCTCCTTCTCGCTCCCTGGTTCTTCTGGCTGAGGAGGAGGAGGAAAAGGAGGCAGAGTGGGGGAAGCAAGGCAATGCTGTACTTCCCGTGCCTCCTCAGCAAGCGAGCAGAGGGCTCAGCCAGCTGGGCTCCTGGGTCGAAGCCCTGCGGTCCACCGGGAGCTTTGAACCCCCTCTCACACATCAGATTAACAGCTAGAATGGAATTTTTTAAGTATGTCCCTAGCCCAGTTCTGGTTTATCCTCTGGGTTTTCTCTCCTCTGATGGTACCACAATGCAGCATCTGCCACGCTGCCAAAGGTGGAGGGGAGTGGGCTCCAGCATGCACAGACACAGAGAGTGGTGTCTTTGGCAGCTGGTGGAGCAGCCGTCTCGGGTTTCCTTTCATTTTAATGGCTCACATACCTCTCCCAATGTCTGCGTCTGATTTTCAGGGCACGACCTTGATTTTACATCAAACGTTCCCTATGTCTCTCCTCATCCCACTGCTGTCTGGCTAGATTACTGATGCTAGAGCTGATCATTCTATTAAAATGATTGGGTTTTATTATTTTTCTAACCCAAAGCCCATCTCAAATGCAAAGACTTGTTCATCCTTTCCTCAAGGGCTCCTGCATGTTGATTCCTCCTCCTCACCGCTGCTGACAGATAGATATGAAGCGCAGTGCATCTGCAGGGGCTGCAGGTTAAAGCAGATGCCGTCTGCTTCATACTTACCAGTGCCATAGGTAGCTGCTGTGATCCTCTTGTTCGTAAATCAGCTCATGGACACCCAACGTCTGCAGTACTTCCTTTGTCATTGGTAGATGTTGCAGACTGAATGCTGTTAGAGAGAGAAGTCCTGCTGACAGCGCGGGTACGTCCTTATCCGTGGGCACTGAGAGCTTCTTGCAAGCAGGAACGAGGAGCTGCCTGGCTGCAACTGAGACAGTGGTTTTGCAACCGAGCATTTGGTGCCTGACAAAGATGAGGATCAGGTAACTGTGATGCAGCAGGTAAATGTGTGTTGGCCTATACCTAACATAGTTTTCAGTCTCATCCTAAAAACCTCAGTCCTTCCATACTATGCCTTGCACCACAGCATCTTTTGGAAGTTAGTAGAGATGTGCTGCTTTTCCCATTTTCCAGCTTGAAAAGTGATTGCCTCAGGGACAGCCCATAGAAATATTGGAAATCAATGCTGCCTCAGATCTCGGCCTGACCTGGGCTCAAGCCACCTTCCCCTCATGGTTTTCATTTCGTGTTTTACAAATTAAGTCTCTCTCTGCTTCTGTATGGCTCTTATCAGGCCCTGTGCCATGGAAGGTTGTGCCCAGATGTCCACAGCAGCAACATCCCCTTCTCCCATGCTGTGCCTTGAGATGTCCTGCGGTCTGCACAGCAGTGGTGTATATCTGCGAGTTGTGAAATGCCCCACAACCTCCTACTTTTTGGGAAACCTTCCCCCAGTTTACCTACCCATTGAGCACTGCCAGGATGGAAGCTGAAGTAATGAAGAGAAATCACACTTCAAGCCCCTGGATATGAATGGCCCTCACAGAGCTGTGTTTGGACTGTTCCCAAATTGAAATGACACCTAACGCAAAGACCCAAGATTTAGGGAAGATTTTGTACCTAGGTTCAAGCTGTGGGGCTGTTCCCCCCGCAGCAATGGGAGCTAGGACAGGGCCCTGCAGTGGGAGCCTATAGGGACTCCGAACAGGAACAAGCCTGCTTTCAAGCTCTGCGGAAAGAGGTAGAATGTGCTATGAAAAATGACATGGATCATGGTTAGGAGAAGTGAAGCTGAAAATATGTTGAGAAAACACAATCACAAAACAGCAACCAGCAAGGAGAGAAGCTTTAAAAACCCAAGAATAAACATGCACTTCCATTTCCGCTTCATAAGTGCATGCAGAGGTGCACAATTAGAGGCATGGGTGGTGGTGACAGCAGACACTGCCTTGAACCCAGAACAGCTTGTGCCACCCTATGGTCTTTATCCCCATACCTGTGAGCACTGCCTGAAGAAGCCTCCCCCAAGACAGCCCCAGTGTGAACTCCTTGAGCTTTAGCCCAGGGGGTGACCTCAGCGGAGTTCAGCCTGGTGCAGGCAGGATGTGCAGGAAGATCCTCTCCCTGCCCCTCAGGGCCTTGCGTGCTGTCACAGGCCCTTACTAATTGGATACATCTGACCCACCGGTGTCTTTGAAAGTCCTCCAAGGATCTGTTTCAAGAAACACGTTTGGTTTCACACTGAATTTGCAGAGTGAAAGTTTTACCAGCTGGAGCGGTCTGAACCAAACAGAGCTGATTTTCCATAACGAACAAATCACATATTGGGCCCAGACTCCTCCTGGTCTCAGCTCTCCTCTTCACTCACTCCACTCGTTACCTTCTGGGGGGAAAAGAATGGAAATGGTACAGTTCTGAAACCTGATGTTTGGGGAGGGAATCTGTTAAAAGATGAACAAGCAATAGCTGTCAGGCAGGGCTGCTGAGGCACCGGCAGCTGGTGACTTCCCAGGGAGACTCAGTAACAGAGCTGGCAATAAAACCTCTGTCTCCTGGGCCCAGGGTAATCCCTTAGCTCTCAGATCAAGATACATCCCCAGTCTGTAGGAGGCCTTGTTGTGTGGGCATGGATATTTTCCATCTCAATTAACTTAGACTTAGTAAAAATGAAAAAACAGCGTCTCTTGTGCTTTAGTCCTCATCAGGGTTAGATTAATGACACAGGCAAGATAACTCTATTTGAATTTCATTTCTGCTACTGAGCAGCATCCTGAACAGTTTGCATCTTGCAAATTATGTACCTAAGTGATGTATCTAAAAGACAACACTGATTACATATATTCAAACATTAGGAAACACTCAGATAATTGTCATGCCGATAAATAAATTCCATGAGTCTCAGTATGGGAAAAAATATGTACGTTATGAAATGAAAAGTAAGTCCTTACAACACCATTAGCTCATTTCTAGATGAAATGCTAATGATAATGCAGGAGAGTTGAACTCATATTTCGTGCCACGTTTGAGAAAAAAAAAAAAAAAAAGCATGTTGTCATCATGTAAGGATGATAAAATGCTCTCCAGTGAATCACTGAGAAGAGTGATAGACAACAGCTGTTAGGGATACACCATTTTCAGTTGCAAAGCCCAGATAAGCTCTACTCTGCAGTCCTTACAGCATCGGCTGAGAGATCTTCAGCCATTGGCATTATTTTTAATAACCCTGGGAGTGCCAGCAGAGTTCCATGGGACTGGTAAAACTCTAAGTGTGTGCCAGGGTTTAAAAAAAGGTGGGATGGAAATAGCTGACATCAGTCCCAGACCAGACAAAGGAGGATATGACATGGGATTCAAGTATGACAAAAATAAGAGAGAGAAGCAGTGCCAGTCAGCAGAGGCTCATGGAAAACATTTAATTTTTGATGAGTGTATAAATACAACTGGTAACCGCGGCTGCCTGGACGTGGTGCTGGGTGAGGCATTTTGCAACAGCTCCAGGCAAGATGTGGAAAGGCTGAGGGGCTGGCTACCTGACAGGCTGTAATGGTGTGAGCCTGCAAGATGATGACACTGGAGAGGACTGATGCTGCTGGTGGCAAGAGTGCTGAAGGAGCTGAAGGTGTGATCTGGCAGTGGTTCCCCTCCAGAAAGGAGGCTGCTGCAAGGGAAGAACTTCTGGGCTCAGATCTGGGCAGCAAAACTCCCAGACACATGTGCAAAGCTACAGAGGGAGCAGGAGAAGCCACAGAACCTCATGAGATGTCTGCAGAGCTAGGGACAGCTCACAGGACCTGGTGTTGGTGCAGGCACCCTGGGCAGAGCTGGGTGCGGAGGCAGAGGGCAGGGAGTAGGTGCACTGTGCCATGAGATCAGGATGGTGTGCTTACCCGAAAGGAAATGAACAGGGGGAGAAGAAGGGGAGGGCACTGTAGTTACCAGTCAGCTGGGTTCAGGCTCAAACACATTCTCATTTTCTGTCTCAGCATGATCTGGCACAGCAGGGTCCCTCACTCGTCCCTGCTCATACAGACACTACCTCACCCCCCACCCACCGACACAGAGAACACTTTGCCATAAATAGGAAATACATTTTGCGCAACAAAGAGCAGACAGGTTGGTCTCTGAGATAGGATGGGTTTTGCCCTTGCAGCTGCATTGCTTGCCTGCTCGGGCTATTTTTGGTTACTGTACACTGTTAAGCAAACCCACCAATCCCCATGCAAAGAGGTGCTGCTGGTAGGCACAGGCTGCATCACCCCCAGGCCAACATTAACATCTTTTTTAAAAACAAAAAACATTTTTAAAAACAAAAAAAAAAAAAGAAGCCAGTGGCTTGAGGAGCTGGAGCAGCAGTGAAGCCAGGGGCCCAGCAGCGCTGCCACTGCAGGGCTGCTCACTTGCCATGGCCAGGAGCTGGGTTTCTGCCAGGGTTTGTGTTCCCTGCACTTGCAGCCAAGCTCTGTGCAGCCCCAGTCTGATGGAATCGCACAGCACTCGCAGAGCTCAGCACCTGGCATCTGGAGCAGCTTGGACGGAGGCACTGCTGCCTGGTCCTAGCCCTAGGTGCAGCTGATGCAGCATCCAGCAGGCAGCCCAGCAGCACTCACAGGGCCAGGCAGCAGGTGGTGAAGAGGCTATTACCAAAAAGTTATGATGCCATGGATTGCTAAATGGAGGGAAGGGAGGGGGCTTGCCTGGCCGGATCAAACATTCTGCTTTTGGTTGCTTTGGAACACCTCCCTCTGCAGTGCTGGTCAGGCAGATGATACACGGCACTGTGCCTCCACGTGGGGGCCCAAGGGGAAGAAAGAAACCAGCCCAAAGGATCCTGGTCCACAGAGGAGAAAAGGCTGGGATAAAACTGACTGCTCAGCTTTCTATGAGCTAAAAGACCTGTACAGCACCCACCCATTTCTCCCCGAGAAAAGCAGTCCCTTTGGTGACAGCATGAGCTAATGTCAGTTTTCTTGACACTTGCACTGACCTGATTTTGCTGCACCAGGGGAAGGCTTGTGGATCGACCCGTGGTTAGAGTCTATCACTGGGAGCAAGTTCTCTTATGATGTAGCTTAGATGATAAAAAGAGCTTTTAAAAAAAATTTTTGAAGATGCACTCGCCTCCCCTTTCATTCCATTTATGAACATATCTTGATAGCATTCCTGAGAGCAAAGGGAGGATTTTGTCTGGAGCATTATTTAAGCACTGTCATGTTTATTAATATTTCCAAATTGGCCTAAGCCCCGTGCACATCATTACACAGGCAAACAATAAACAACCCCACATTTAGCAAATTTGACACCCACCGCGAAGAGCTGGTTATTATTGTGCTGCAGGATTAGCTCTGCATGCTGCCTCTCGCTGAGATCCCCGCTCAGCAATATCAAGCCCTTACAAAAGCCCCAGAGACTCCCCCGGCTCTGTCCCCTCATCCTGTCTGGCAGATAAACGTGTGCAGGGGAAATTGGTGTAAAGCCTTGTGTGAACATGAAAGGAGAGGGGAAAGAAGCCGCTTGGTATGCCCTGGGATAGCAAGGGCCCAAACAATCAGAGCATCCCACCTGCCCCACAGTGCTCATTGGGATGCGGAGCCAGGCGCGGCACTGAGCCGCTGGGTGCAGGCACTCTGGTTCGGGGGCAGGCCGCTTGTAGCAAGCACCTGCTTCCCTCTGGGACGGGATCCAGCCAGCGCCCATTGCCACCACTGCAAGGACAGAAAAGCCCCTTCATGGCACCAGATGATGTCATCTGTGGGAGAAGAAGGGAGCATTCAAACACAGGGCTCTGCATCAGTAGAAAACCTATTTAAAAACCTGCCCAGAGAAAAGCTCTAGATTTTAGCGTACCATCCCCACTTTCTTATGACCACTGAGCTGAAGCTGGGGAGGAAAAGAACAGGCAGCATTGTTGCCCTCAGTTTTCTGGTGCTCCTTGAAGGCCAAAACCGAATGCCTGCCTTGGCCAAGCTGGACCTGCCTCTGCTCACCAACTGCAAGGTTAACGGGATCATTCCCAATCCCCTGTTGCACTGACCTTAAATGCAGGGCAAGTGGATCAACCCCACTGCCACAATCACTGAGGGATTGGCCACAACCCAAACACTGATCTCCAAGAAAAAAGGCCTCATGGCACTCGGTGGATGACATCTTCACACTGTCCCTGCGTTGCCCAGCAAGGCCACAGTGCCACGGGTCATGTTGGAGTGCAGTTAGTTTGTTGCCTGACACTCTGCTGGCACACGGCATGGAAGTGCTGGCAGAGGCAGGACTGCCCAATGCTGCCATCTCTAATGTGCCTATTCCTGTGCCTAAATACAGCTCTATTAGGCACATGGTAGAAATTCTTCCACCAATGGGGAAATATGTGCTTGGGCAGTAAAATTCATTAGGAATCAAGCAGAGCCTTGGAAACACCTCTTTGGAGTGGCTCTCTGCTCCCCTCCAGAAGAACTGGGTGTAGCATTATTACCATTTAGACCATTTAACACCTCTAGCCAAGGGCAGCCCAGCAGCTTTTTTCCAATGTGCATACACTGGAATGAGTTTTCTTTGCCCCTGGCCTCCTCGGGATCTGCAGAGGACGAGCAGACAATCAAATCAGCAGAAACCAGCTTGTGAGTCTTGAAAAGCAATACGTTCCTCAAGCAACTTGACCAGGAAGGAGTCTGTTACAGATTTCCACCTATCTAGCAAGCATTGCACCCTGCCTCAGATGCTTCTGAGACACTAGTAGATAGTTTGCAGGCTGTGGTAGAGAGGGAGGTAATGCACAGCTGGAGTCACTCACAGGGGAGCTGTGGGGGACCTGGCACTACTCGGATCCCAGCCCTGGCCTCCTAACACTGGAGCTATGGAGCCGTGAAGCTGCACCACCCTCCCACCTCAGAATGAGCAAACACCCTGTGAGCTCTCCAGGAGAGCCCTTAGGCCGGCTTCGAGGGGCATTTGAGAGGAGCACAGGACACCGAGTGCTATTTCAAACCTTCCTGCTGTTTCCCTTCATGACCTCTAGCAAGTCATTTGCTGCTTTCCTTCCCGCTACCAAGTGCAATGAGAGCATTCGGGGCTGTCCCCGGAGGCTCTGAGCCTTGATCCAATAGAGGCGGTAATTTGCAGTTTCCCTTTCTGCGGGCAAACAGTGCTTACCTGCATAGGAGAGGGTGAAAGGGACAATTTATAGGCAGCTTTGCCGTAGTGTTTCAAAAGTGCTTGGGAGTTGGTCTAGGGTATGCAAATGAACATTAGCCGCTAATCCTTGTTTGTGCTCAAGCAGTCCTCTTGAAGGAAAAGAATTTGCATGAAAATCAGATTGTTGCTCCAGCCTTGTTTGCTCATTTGGGAACTTGTTTTCAAGAGAAGGATGCTTAACTGCTCCATCAACGCTCTTTGTTAAACAGGGCTTTTAAAAATTTTTTCCTCCCCTCCTTTTGTCTAAACAAGGGTATTGATTATCCCCAGCTCAGCGCCAATTAACACAACAAGATCCGTGCCACTGATGGCTCAGCCCCGCTGTTGCAGCCCCCAGCAGCAGGCCTGCTCCTGTCAGCCCCATCTCCCCGACCACCAGAGGCTGGAGCAGTGCGAGGTGACACCTCTCCAGCTCCAGGGGACTCCAGGGAGACCAGGTCTCTGCGTGCCCCAGTGTGTGCCAAGCACAGCCGTAATGCCCATGATGCTGTCGTGATGCTCCCAGAGGAAGACAGACTCCTGGGAGACGGTGGTGACAAAACCACTGAAGCCACCTGGTGTGGTCCCAGGCAAGCCTGCTTGGAGTTGCCTAAAGTCACTGACACACCTACTGCAGGATTATCTTTGCTGTCATAGGCTTTCTGCATGCCCTGTTATCCCCTAGCCAAAACAAACAAACAAACAAACATTAAAAAAATTAAACAACAAACAACTAGTTTTGAGCCCATTTGGGGAACATCTGGACTCCCAACAGCACTGTCAGTGCACAGAGCCAGTGAAAACACATTGTTTGACCTCCATGTGGTGGTATGCTCACATTAGGCTGAAAACAAGACTGAGCTGCCAACTGACCCCCTATTTGGCATTGTGGGGCTGTGGAGGCAGGAAAGGCATCTGGGTGCTTAGAGATCCTGGACTTAGCCTGCTGTCATGTTTACCTCAGCAGCAAGGCTGCTGTAAGCCACGGAAGCTCTCTCCTGCTCCTTTCCCCTCCCAACCAACCCTTAGAGTCCCCTCCGTGGAGAGCAGTAAGTTGTTGAGGGAAATGATGGTCAGGGGTGTCAAAGTCAGCCCACAGCTCTGTCACTGGTGGCCAGCATTCAGCATGAGAATATAGTTGTCATTCACACCACTGTTAGGCACTCAAAGATATTTCAAGGAAATTGTTCATATTAATATTGCTGGACCTGAGAGTGCATTAATAGCACATTAACTCACCTAAACTCACCACATTTATGAGGTTTTCTTCGCTTACTCATCTCCTGACTCTCCAAACTCACCACTGCAGATCTCAAGGACAGCTGCAGCTGTGCTCAGCAGCATATAGGAACTGTATTAGCAGGATATCCAAACTCTTGAAAGTTGCAAACCATGGGCACCCAAGCAGAAATTCCTTTCATGTGATGAAAAGCCGTGTTTCTTGACCAAGAGTATTGAACACCTCTGAATAAACACCCAAGGTCATGTTCTGGCCCCACTGCCTCAGCCTTTGAGAACTGAGGGTTTTTACCCCAAAACTCTTTGCCCAGCCTCTTGGAAGTCACTCATCACCAGTGTGAACTCCTGACCTCCCTGCTGCATGTATGCCTTGCAAAACCGCCGGCACAGCTGAGGACGAGGCAGCACCTGCTGCATTGTCCAGCAGCTCAGCTCACAGATAACTGGAAGGCAAGGGACATCTGCAGTCTGCAGTTTTAAGGTTGGGTAGTGCAATCACTGTACACAAACAGGATGGGGTTTATTTAAGGCTGCCATTGTGTGTACAAAAATAAATGAACATTGTGACAACTTAACCCACTCTTGGTGTTTTGTCTTGCCAGTGTTGGACCTATATTTTCTACCAAGGATCCATGGCCATGCTGTTGCGACACAGAAGGACTTTCCCACAGTGTGACAGCATTGGCTAATGCTTTGCTGCCTACTCAAGCTGGCAATGCTCGGGCACTGCTGGGCTCCCACAGTGCTGGCATGCTCCCCTGTCCTCAGACTCCTGCCTAAAGTCGCCAGCAGCAAGTACACAGCCAACCCCACAGCCTGGCCAAGAGCGTCAACCTGCCCTGCACACCTCGACCTGTTTGCAAGGTTAGACTGTTTCTAGGCTTTGTTAACATCATTACATTATCATTACATTATCACATCAAAAGCTACTAGGTATTTCTTGCCCCTGTTCCAAGCTCCTCACCTTGCACATTCCCATTGCAGTACACCCAAATCTTGGCCACACATGGCTGTTAAAACCCACTTCCACACATGAATGGCCATTGCAGATGATTTGAGAGGGATGCAAGGTGAAAAGGCATCTGTGTTTTCAGACATGTCCCATGCAAAGCTTTTGTAAACACACTCTGGAGCACACTTTGGAGCTTTCTGCTCATGTCACTGCCGTGGTACAAGCCCTTTGTGCCCATCTTCAGACAGTTTCTGGCTGCGTTACAGCATCTTCCTCCAGGATCAGGTTTCCACTGTGCAGACAGACGCAGATCTATCTCTGACTTCAGGTCATCCACCAAAAGGACTTACACTTTTTTCTCTCCTGATCCTGATGAGGACCATGGTCACAAACAACATTGGCAGCTGAGCCAAGAACTGATCTACAGTCTTCAAAAGCTTTATCCAGCTCATGCTTCTTTTCCACACCTGCCTTCTTCAGTCATTTTCCTCCCACTCTAGCCCTGCCTTCCAGTTTTGAAGGCCAACAGTCTCACCCAGAGTTTGTGTAGGACTTATTGTCACTAAATACTGGAGGACTTTTGTTCCCTTTCTTTTACTAGGTTCTGCTGTTGTTACAACAAAAACAGATTCTTTTTTTTTTATTTTAGTTTTAAATTTTTTGGTTTTACAAACTAATGCCAGATTTTGTATATCAAGTTCCAGGGAAGAGCAAATGCTCTCAGCAGTTGTAAAACCAGCTTGTTTTCAAAATAGCCCTTGTCATATGGCTGTAACTAAAGCAGTCTGAAGGCCACTTCTGCCAGGAGCGCTGGAACTTCAATACCTTCCCTGTTTGCCAAGTGATGCTCCAGTGTTCCGCCTGGCTGAGCAGCCCCGTGCACCCCAACACAGCATTTAAAACCAACTCAAAACTGCTGTGACTGAATCATGCTTGGTTTTCCACCTTTTCTGTTCTACTTAAGAAAGTAAATTAAATTGAAAACTCCTTGTGAGAGGTTCAGTTCCAAGGGCAAGGAAGGTGATGTAATAAAGATTTCTGTAAATGCTCATATCCATCATACGATGAAAGTTGCGGTGCATGTGGTAGCAGCGCCCTTTGCTCTGACAGAGTTAAGGCAGAACACTCATTCATCACTTGCTGAGAACAATTTCATGATGGGAAATATCTAGGGGAGTGGTGAATCAGCCAAAACACCAGTGTCACTCAGCAAGAAAAGAAGGGATAAAAGGATTTGAACCACGAGGGAGGTTTTGTACATCACAGGCTTGTGATCACCCAAAGGCTTCCAGTAAAGACCAGAAATAAATTCACTTGACCCGCCTTTCCAGATGGGCAAAGTTGTGCTTGTGCCTGACCTTAACACAACACTTAACCAAGAGATGACAGACATCCTGCATGTACCCAAGGCACACAGGTATGTGAAGTCAAGCAGCAGAGAGAAACCAACACAAACAGCATCCACTGCTGCACCAGGATGAACTAATGCCAGGTAGGAACACCGCTGGGCAGTCACTGTGAAGAGATAAGTGCCTTGAAAGTGAGTGCCTCCAGGATGTGGATGTGTGCATCTTTCAGCAGGCTCGCTGTCACCTGCTGAAAGTGCGTCACCACCCTGCTGTCACCTGCTTTCCATTGCATGCCTCCCCAGCCCCAGCAGGGCTGTCCCCAGGAAAGCATGGCAATGGTTTTTTTTGTCCCTGGCCTGAGTGCGATTGATCTCAGGCCCCAAGCAACCTGTGTTGTTGCGAGTGCTGGCTGGATTTATTTATGCCTGTGGCATAAATAGTCCTTCCCCTCTGCGGGACACGTAACACTACTGGAATCCAGCACAAGGAGGCACAGGCATGGACGGTCTTCAGCACAGCCACATGCAGGTACATGCATGCACAGCCAGCTCTGCACAGCTCCGCCAGGCACAGCTTCCCTCTGTCGGCGGGGCTGCCATTCCCTGCACCTTCCAGCTGCTGCCCTGCCTGCTACAAGGCAGCCCAGGGGCCCTGTCTCTTTCAACAAAAATAGAGGGATTTGTTTAGAAAGCAAAAAAATTGTGTAGACAGCCAGCGTGCAGACCCTGCAAGTTATCAACATATTAGAGAGCAAGTTTTTCATCCCACAAGGGAAAAGAGACATCTGCAAGAGGGCTGTCATGGAGAGGAGAGAAGCCACATTGCTTAAGCTGCAGTTCATTTAAAGAGTGAGCCTGTGTATCCATGGTTGTGTTTCACACAGAAGGACCTGGCCCACATGGAAACAGAGATTCAGAAATAAAGCCGTGAGAGCAAAAATAAACACCAAAAGCGTGAGTGATCCATGAGAAGAACGGAGGATAGCGATGCACCATGGGTCTGAAAAGAAATAAATATCCTTTAAGCAGAGGGATGACAGGAAGGCTGTGTCACTGTTAGAGCAGTCAGAGCTGGCACAGGGTTTCCTTGCTGTGCCCCTGTTCAGCCTATCCCATCCTGCTGAGATGGGAGACAGTGCTTTGCTTGGGGTCTGTTCAGTGCCCAGCACCAAAGAGGCACAGCCCTTCCGTTGGAGAGGCATCCCAATGCACGTGACTGCTCATAGCATGGTTCCTTGGTACCTATAGTAATCTGAGGCTGCAAAACCACACATGATCTTAACTATCAGGACAAAAGGCACCTTTTCGCAGGCAGCTCTCCACCCAGGCTGGCCCACCACCATGGAGAGGGGAACAAAGCAGAGGAGCAGCGTGAGGAGAAGCAAGGTGCTGCGCCGTGGTGGATGCCAGTGCCAAGCTGTGCCAGGACAGGACCTGGTCCTGCTTCCTGGGAAGGCAGCAGCTCCGAGCTGCCTCCAGCCCATCTTGTGTCCGCCAGGAAAGCTGAGCCTCTTGGCAAGCCACCTTGTTCCTTGAGCTGAAAATAGCACTGTTTTTGCCAAAATACACACTCAGTGCTTGGATTCAACAATGCTGCATCAGCAGCTCGTAATCAAGTCAACACGGGGCTGATTGTTTATTGAAAAGAAAGAGGAGGGGGAAATTGTGATTTGACCAGATTCAATAAAAGCAAATAAAGCACAGGGGCTGAGCTTTGCATAGGGCAGGAAATCTTTTCAGGGGACTTGTGACAGCTCAGACCTTGACGTGCCCCCTCCTCCTGGTGCAGCTGGGGCAGTGGGGTGGGTGTGAGCTGGGGGTCCAAGCAGGATGCGAGGGAGGAGTGGAGCACTTGTTTGTGCAGGGTGAGGCGTGTGTGTGAGCTGTCAGCAGAGAAACGGGAGAGAGGAAATATGGAGGGAGGAGAGGAGGAATGCTATATAATGTAATATGCAAGCTGCCAATCACATCCGTGACGGTTTGTGCTTGGGATACACAGCCTTCATCTCTGCTCTTTGTTTTATATGCACTTCTTCCCTTTTTGGCTCAAGTAAAGCTGATTCCCCAAGGGCAGAAAGTATTGGCTCTCTACCCTCCTCTGTTTATTGTCCTGGGTTCCTGGCTAGAGCTGAAGCAATGATTTTTTTATTTGCTTGTTTTCTCTTGGTTTGATTCCTGGGATTTTGGACTGCTACCTCCTGGAGAATCTGAGACATTGCTGTCCTTCTGTCTCCGTGCCTCCGCAGGGCAGCACAGGTCCCTCCTGCATCCAGGGATGGCCACCTGAAATACTGAACAGAGACACCAGGATGAACATTCAGCCCTCCTTGCTCCTCAGAGAGCTCTGAAGACTGCACGGCCTGGGGCATCTGCAGGTGGCACAGGAAGGGCTGCAGGGAGAGGCTGCCCTAGAGTCCTGAGGCCTCCCTCACCCCCTGAGGCCTTCCTCTCCTGGCCATGGTGAACATCCACCTAGGCAGGACTGGCACCTACACTGATGGTGGTAGAAAGAAGGATCTGGAAACTAACAGGGAAGGAGGTGAAAGCAGGGAGTCACATGCAGAGTATGGCCCTAAGCAGGAGCCAGTGCAATCAGACGGGCTTCAGGGCAGGACTGGGACATCCGCAGCGTTCCCCACAGCAAGCATGGTTTGGCCTGGGGCTGCCGCTTCCTTTGCGTGCTCCTGGGTTTTATGCGCTTTCTGTTGCTATCTGCTCTCAGCATAAACACCAGACTGCTTCAGGGCAGAGGGATTGCAGCCCCCAGCCCAGGCTCTGCAAGCCCTGACAGAGCCCTTGGGATGGCTGCAGTTTATCTCACCGTGCCCCTTGAAGCACGAGGCTCCACAGCACCAAGCTGAAGGTGGCTGAGAGCTTTCCATTTATCACAGGGAATGCATTCTTCCTGCTATCAGCTCCACCCCGGGGGCTTCTCCTCTGCTCAGCAATCAGCTTAATCCCACACTGCCAGCAAACTGCAGCTCAAAGTGCCTCCTGCATGAGGTCACCCTTCACAGGGCTAGCTGCAAGCCAGGACAGACATCACCTGCTGCCAGCGTGATCACCTTCAGCTGCCAGCACTGCCTCAGAGGTCACCCCGTGCACCCCTGGGCCCTGCTACCATGTCAGTATAAATTAAGCCGAGGCAATTGTGGGTCCAGCATCCAGGTGGATCAAAGCCTATTCCTCTTGCTGCTATGGCAGTTCAATTTAAGGCATGTGGGGAAGTGCTAAGACAGCTTACACACCTAACTGACAGGTACACTGAGCTGCAGCAACCAGACCACAGCCAAGCATGCACCAAACTCTTCATTGGCAGTGGAGTAGGATGGCTCTTCTCCACCACCCATGCAAGGAGCTGTGATTCACCATCCTCAGGCCGAGATGCTTCAGGATTTTCCTTATGTATGGATATTCAGGAGCCTGAGCAGCCACACTAGGGAGGTGGCAAACTGCTCCCAACGAGGCAACACCTGATGCAAATTTCAGGTTTGCTGATCTAGAGTTCATCCTTACTTTTCTCAGCTTGGTTAAATGATTGGAAGAGCTGGAAACAGAACTCCTTGCAATCTTTGGGAGTGGCAAAGTACTAGTACTGAGCTCCTGAAAGGGACTTTCTGTATAATACAGTCCCTCACCATAAAATTGATGGAAAATCTCATTGAAAATAAAATTGCTTCTTTTTAATCAAGTAATTTTGTGATAGAAAATGACTTCTTAGATGCTGATGACACTCAATATTATTTGTTCTACACAGCCACAAAAACATTTCAAAACAGAATTCCCCGAGCTGACACTTGAGCCTCCAAGGGATTTGTGTCTAGATCTCAGTTCTGCAATTAGACTTCTCTGTGTTTTTGGTAATCTTCTGCCACTTTCTTCCAAATTCCAGCTAAAGCCCACAGGGTATGAAGGAGATGAAGCCTCTTGTTAAACACTCTGGGACCTCTGGCTTATTTTCTCCAGGTTTGTCTGGCAGCTTAGTCACTGCTGGACCTACTGTCTTCTGCCAGCAAGAAACACACCTGCCTCTGGTGGGACCAACCCAAGCCCAAGAAAGCAGGCTGGCAGCACAAAGAAATCCCACAAAAGAATACTTAACATCCATGCAAGGGGGTCAGATGTTTTAGGGTGCGATACCTACCTGAAGAGCCAACTTTTGGAAGAGTCATTCAGAGACCAAGTTAAACAGGACACAATCAGAGCTGCCATGACTGTCTGGGGACAGGGCTTATGAATGACACTGAAGGTGGGGCTTCATTGAGTCACCAGCTGGCCTTGTTTAACTTGGCCATATTTATGGATAACCCCTTGTAACCTGGCCGTCTTTGGCAATTTCACACCTTTAAACAGCAGCCTTTCTTTTGCTGACTTGTCCCCTTCACTTTGGATTGTATGGCTTTGGTCTGCTACATTTTCTTTTCTTTCAATTTTAGGCAAGCCAGTAAAGGGACCAGACTTTAATCACCTGCTTGATTAAAGCTTTTAAGGACTTCTGGCACAATGCAAGTAGGAAACATTTGCATTAAGACTGGACACCTCATCCGCTATTGTACTTTTGTTTATAGCACACATACCAGAACTGGCAGACATCTGGAAATGTACTTTTTCCCAAATTGAACACACCACAGGCACACCTACACCCTTCATTTTTGTCAGCACAGCTTGTGACTAAGAGAAATCTCACAGATCTCTTGGCACAACAGAGCACACGACCCCCATTCCCTTTCATGTCTTCCTTTTAGCACAGAGACTGCGTGGGCAAAAAGGGATCACCACCAGAGCCCTGGGGCAGAACAAGATGTAGGGCCCCATCCTGGATATGGACATGTAAAGGCCATTGTGGCTGTGTTATCTCCGTCTCACCAGAGGTAACAATTTCCATTGAGAAATTTACAGTGCTGGCTCTCAAGGCAGAATGGCCAGGTAGCTGTCATGCATGCTGGGGGTAACAAACCTTGGCATTTCAAATGGAATACTTCCAGATTTCTTTATGCAGTTGGTTTACGCTCTATGCAACATTTGCAGAAAAAAAAAAAATAATAATCATTAGCTATGTGATATCAACCTTTTGTTAGGAAGTTTCCACTTTAACCATTCAACAGTAGTGTACTATCTTGTATTTGGAGCACATTAGGAGTGTTTATGTGTACTTAGACCATACTGCACACAGAAGTTATAGTCAAATCTGAGACGATTTGTCCCTGAAGTCTCTCCCTCAGTAGTGCTGCACTGGATTTGAAAAGTGGCCTAACTGAGACCAGATTTCAGTTAAGAGTATACAGGGCAGAGTGATGGCTGCAGGACATTCCTGAGGTACCAGATCTGCAACAGCACCCAGATAGTGTGCTCCTTTCATCTGTCAGTCCTGGCTACGCAGTCACTACACAGGCAGCTAAATAGCAGAGCACCCCCAACCACAGGTTGCCAGCTCAAACGTGTGCTTTAGATCGCTGCTATGCATTGTGTCCACGTCCTAGCCCAGGTGTTGCAGGGACTAGACACCTGGAGCACCCTGTGGGGTGCTTCTACGGCAGAGTTTGGATGTAACCTCCTAAAGCCTTTGGATGAAACATTTCATGAAAATTAATATAAACAACAAAAAATATTTATTTCCTTCATAGCCTCTGAGACGCTGTAAGTGAGGACCAAGACCCGCTGTGCTAGGTGATGCACATGAACAGCAAAACAATTATTTCCATTTTGCTCTTTCACAGGAATGAGAATTAGAGCAGCCCTTCCACGGTAATTCCCCTGACATGCTTGAAATGCAGATCTATTGACTTCTCTTTGCACTTTGCTTAGAAAATACCACTTGTGTCTCTATTTCAATTATGATTTTATCCATTTGTCCCTTTACATATTAGTCAAAATAGAAAAGATAAAAAAAAAAAAACACAAAAACCATTATTTTTATATCTACCTGTCCGAGTGCACTAAGATAAAAGATTGTACAAATAAAGATATTTTTTAATGATGGAAGTCTGTGCAGGAAAACTTCCATTACAAAATTCAAGAGATTAATTAAAAAATGTACATGTTGCATTTCTTTTGCATTTTATAAGAAAAGCAACCTAGTATTTATGATATATGTACTGTGAGACCATGATCTCAATGATCTCTTTTTTTTTTTTGTATGTGAGCTCCCTGTATTTTTATTAAAGTGGTGCATTGGTTGGTACATTTAGCAGCCAAAAACACCCAGACATGCTTAGGAAAGAGAAACGGATGGGATTGCCTTTTTGTGCAGTTTGATGGATCTCTTCAGCATTTCAGACTGAACAGCAAACACTATAAATCATGTTAGCAGCACTGCCAGCATCCAAAGCCCCAACGCGCTAGAGCCCTGGGTCCAAATATTAGCCACTAGTCAAGAGCACTTCTCTAAGCTTTTTTCAACTGCTAAGGATGGTGGATGTGAAGAAGTAATGGATGGTGGTCTTGGCCTGAAACATCGCAAGGAGCAAAACACTCTGATACTCACCAGCAAAGGACAAGAAACCTGGCTGTTTGATGCAAACTGTTCTTACAGTTAATGGCAGATTTAATCATTTTTGTCTGACCGTCTTTCTGTCTGTAAGCCTTGAACCCATTAGCTCATGTGAGTCCAAACTGACCTTGATCTCTGGTCAAAACAGTTTAAGTTCCTTGTGGGTTTTGTGGAAAGGGGTAGCTGGATGGAAAGGAGTTGAAGTGCTCCTCAGCAGGAGGGGAGAGCTGCGGCACGAGGTGGGCAGCTATTTGCTGTTCACTGTTAGCAGGCAAAAGATTGAAAGGGTCACATCTTACCCTCAAGGAGGAGAATTTAGATGGAGACAGTGGAGATGGAGACAATCTGCTACATCACTGGATTTTTTAAAGTGCTTCACATATGGAAGGTGCAGAAGGACAATGTCCTTTCTAGCATTAAGAGACTATAATATTCTCATTACAAGCAACTGCTCTCAGGTGTAGTAACCCAGCATCCAAGTGCTGGGCGCTGATTTGCTCAGCAGTCACTACAGTGTCTTTGCAGACGCTGCTGCTCTGCTACACCAAGCTATTCATGCTCTGGGACATACCAAAATGTTCCTCCAGCACCTCCGAGTCCCACCCCAGACACATGCACTCACACCTCAGAGAACAGGGGCCATCCCTGCACAAGTTTAGACATACAATTTACCTTTTCTTCTGCTAAATGCTAGAAGCACTATTCAAAAAAAACACTGAATGGCCTAATGAAGTGCAGGCTTCAGTTTTCAAGAAGACACTACAGTTATCACAACTTTGACTGTAATTGCATTAATAGCAACTGGACTGTTTAACATGCTAAAATTCACTAATTGCAAACCTTGTTTCCTCTATAAAATTTTTGGGGGGATTTTAAGGCTTCCAAAAGGGCTGTCAGTCCAGGTTAACATCTGCTTTTCTTTCCTTAATTCCAAAAGGCGATTTGGCTTTATTCATACCTCAGCTGAGGGAACAGGACGTTCGCTCCATGAGGGGGACCGTGGCCTGCCCTGGGTCTGCCTGAATCCTGGGGAGGGGCAGATCATGTTGTGATGTTGGGTTTTCCTTCACCTTCCTTTTTTTTTTTTTTTTTCTCATTTGCTTGGTCCCTCTTGAAGCTGTATGACTTTTACAGCCTGGCTGGGACTCCCTCTGTATGCATATACAAATAATCACATACATATGTGTGTACATGTGTGAGAACACCTCTTTTTGTGATGACCCTGCTGCCATGTGGCTGTGTGACCAGCCCTGGCACCCAACAGTCTCCTGCAGTGCTGGAAACTCCCCCTTATCTTGAAGTGACAGAAGTTCACTGAAAGCAATGGAAATTGCACCAGAAATTTTTGCTTGCATGATAAAAAACAGATTTGTGCCCACAGTGTGGTATCCCCCTACCACCCATCACCCCTGATATGTCAACATCTCTTCCCCCTTTCCATTCCTCCCAAAATCCACTTTGCAGTGGCACGTTGGAGAGTGGCAGTGAGGTTCCTTTCAGCTTGGGCTGTACCAGCCATCGTCCCTTGTGACCCTTTTGCAGCCACTGCCTCTTTGAGGGTCCTCAGCCATGCACTGCTGAGCCAACAGGTTTTGGTGGATTTATCCTCTAATACAGCAGTGCAGATAAGTGGAAATAGTGGTATGATACAGATCTTCCATATTGAAGGCAGATCCAATCTCCAAATTCTTTAATGTGTTTCGGCATTATTTACTCTGACATGACACAGCCTGCCAAGATAAGATATTTTCAGAGGTGAGATATGCGTTACCTCCAGAGGACTTTGCACCTCCCTGGAATTTATGCTCCAAACACCACTACAGCAGAGCAATATCTGAGATTTTAAACATTCTGTTAAATTATTTTTAATGTTCTTGGCTTTTTGAGTTCTGGCTGGGGATAGAAATTCAAGTGCTGAAACCTATCAAGAAAAACTGGTCTCTTATATGAGATTCACAGTCCAAATTTTCCAACCAAAGGGGTGCAAGCATTTCTGTTACATTATTTTCATTAACAAAATTGAATATCCACAGGGAATCAGAACAACTTTTGAGAGAGAAAAAAAAAATAAAAAAGAGAGATGAGGGAGAAAACAACAAAATATTAAGAAGTAGTTGATAAGTCTCAGTGGAAGCTCGGGAGTCACTTCTCTCCTGAAGCTTTCCGTACCAGCCTCACAAAACAGCAGCTGTCCTGCAGCCAAGCCAGTCACCTTGAAAATTTCTAGTGCATAAGAGCTGAACAGTTACATTTGCTGTCAGCTCTCATCAACAACTGACTGCTTTCAGAAGCCCTCCTACCAAAGGGCCAGAGCCTCATCTGATTAAAATTTAGTTCTGGACAGTGAAATCTAGCCAGTTTATAACGTCCAAGGGTGTTGTTCACAGCATTCATGCCAGTTACTAAGTAAATGTGCCTTCAATAAAGTAGAGAGTTTTGTTAAAGGTGTAACTGCAGAGATTAAAATCACTAGACAATGTTTGAAATTGTTGAATATTTTATTGTACATTTTCCAGTAAATATTAGATGAAGTGAGGCTGCTTTTGACGAGGTTGCTGTCTTTGTATAAGACCTTTGCTATGCTGCACTGGCCACCATAAAAGTTTCTTAGTAATCAGGGAAGCAAAGAGTTTGATTGATAGGGAATTAAGGACTCGAGTCAAAAGGTACAAGCTGGATGTGGGTCTTGCCAGTTCGTGTCGGAACACTACTGCTCACCAGTGGGCCTCAGTACATGTATTGGAGGGCCAGCCCCACAGGCTATCTTACGCCTTCTCTTTTGCCTAGCTGCAGATATGGACAAAATAGTTTCTCTATTTCATTTCCTAAGGCATAGTCTGTTTTGTTTTTTTTTTTTCTTCTTCTTAAAGGCTTTTGTTGTTGTTGTTGTTTGAGAGGTAAGGATTAAAAAGGGGGAGTGGGAACAAAAATCTGGAGGAATGCAGACATCTATTAACACAACCACTTTCTCCTTGACTCCTCCAAACAAGTAGTCTGTCTCCCCTCCAGCTGGGACGAGCGGCTGAACTCCACACAGCTGCAGGAGGACGCAGCATGCCCGTGGCACACCACCCGCTCCCCTGTTTGGTGCAGGAGGCACCACGAGGGGAGCCAGGCGGGCTGGTGCCACCAGGCCACAGCTCTCTGTCCACCACCAGGGCTGTGCAGGGTTTCACTTTATGGATATCTGGCCAAGCGGCAGAGAGCGCTGCCTGGTGAGCTGCTCCAACCACCAGAAAGAGATTGAATTTTTCATTATAAAAGATGCACATTACATTTCTGCTTACTTGCAATCTGATCCCACACTGCGCAGCCTTTGAATTAAGCACCGCTCTGAGAGGCAACTGTCCTATTAGCATAATGTACAACATTAAAACATGGGGCTCTTCCCATGGAATGCTTTATTGTGTGCATCCTTCGCCTTTAGTATTCATGGCCAGCTCTTTTTAGAACATCCTTCTGACAGAGGAGAGGCGCCGAGATAAGCCGTTGGGATGGTGGTTGTCCTGGAAACAGCAAGATCCACTTATATTTAGTGCAGAAGGCATCCAGTTAAACAAACTACGTTAAAGGAGCTTTGTGATTATGACACAACATTAAAAAGACATGTGGCATATTTACAGTTCCAGGGAGGGTGCGACGCTCGTGTTCTGTAGCCAGCTGCCTTTGGCCTTGCCCCTGTGATGGCAGAGCAGCGTGTGCCTCTGCTGCTGGGCGACAGCAGCACACAGGCATGGCTGAAGCAGGGCCGCAGGGAGCACAGCGTGTGCCAGCCCTCGGCCAGGCTGCAGCAGCTGTCCGGGGTCGGCGGCTGCTCTTGGTGGGTAAGGAGGATCCTCCTCCACACAGAAGTGCAGCACAAAACAAACAGAGGTGTACTTTTCAGTGAAGTATGCTACCAGGAATGTATAGATCAGGAGACAGGATCTTCAAATGTGTGGCAAGATGGCCTGACATGGAAAAAGACATCCTAGCTTCAGCAAAAGCCGTGCAATATTGGCCACCAAAAAGGTCCACTTCTCATGGTTCGCAAAACATTGCACTCAGGCAGCACTATTTGAGTAGGAAGGCATAAACACATTTTGACACGCCACCTTCAAAATTTCAGGGAATGTTCTGTACTCCAGTTGGTTCTGGTGAGAATTAGCAGAGCCCAGCGGTTATAACAGGCACAGCCGCCTCCATAGCCATCAGGTGATGGTGGCCCACAGGTCCCAGGCAATGCCCATCAACTCCAGTGCTGCCTGGAGCTTTGTTTTCCTGGAGGAGGAATTGAGAAAATAGGAATAAAAATTAGAAAGGGTCAAAGAGTGAAGGAAAGAAGTAGAGGAAAGGTGTACACCTTGGGAAGACTTTAGTATGGAGAAAAGGGTGTCTTTTAACTGGAGGAAGCATGTAGGGAAAAGCATAGAGCTAGAGAAAGAAGTGGACATGTAGAGAGCACATATACATGTGTTTGGGAGAAATTATAGATAGAAAGAATGGCTGCAAGAAGGCTTTGAGAAAAGAGTAACTGGATGGAAGATTGTGCAGCTTGTCCATGGCAACGCTTATAGCGGTGTTGAATTTGGGTGTGGTGATGCGCAGAGGGAGAAAACAAGGAGTGCTCTTCCAGATAACATCTCTTAGTCTTTCCTGTGAGGAATAAATAATGCTGAAGGAAATCAGTCCAAGAAAGATGGCATAGCCACTCCCAGTGGGTAAAACACAAGGGATTCAAGGCTTTGCTGTGGTTGTTTTATTAAAAAAAAAAAAAAAATAATAATAATCTGAAGTTCACCCTAACTTATTCACAGATGTGGAAAAATGACTCATTAGAAGTTCAGTATCTTCCTGGCACTGGTTAAAGCAGATATTACACATCTATCAGAGCAGAGCGGCTGTTCTAGAAGCAGCTATTCCATCAGAGGCACAAGCCTCCCCCTCTGCTTTCAAGCAACCGCTCACTCCCACAATGATTCCAAAGAAAAACCTTTGCTTGCTTCTGCAGCATACACCTGCCATAGTACTCCTGGTCCCCTGCCTGGGGAAGCGAGGTGACCTCCTTCCAGCAGAGCCAGCTGGTGAGGAGGGGGACGGAGGCCTGAGATTGCCTGGCCACTGCCCACCGCTCCCGAGGGGCTCTGATAACACCCTCTTAACACATTGCCTTGTCTTCTCCAGTACTGGCAATGCCAGGAGAGATTACATTTCACATTCATCATGGTGCTAATGCTGTAGAAAATGAGACCGTAATGCTTTAATTTATTTTGCTCTATCTTACGGAAGACGCTTGCAGTACCATAATGAACTGGCCACTGCGCACCTCTGCTATCAGCAGGGTGGTGAGCCAAGGGCTTGGTCACAGGCTGTGACAGCTAAATGTAGAGGTACTCTCCCCCTGGCTGAAGGAGGTTATCTGTCATCCCGCCTGGAGAAGGTCACCAAACCCTCTCTGCAGGTAGAGAGCACCACTTGTGCTCCCTCCCAGGAGAGGGGTCACAGCCCTGCCTCATCATTCACCTGCAAACACTGCCTGAAAATCAATGCTTGCACCGCAGTGCTCCAGCACAGTGAGATGAGAACAGCATTCCATCAGCTCCTGCAGCCTTGCCCCTAAGCCCCCAGTGCAGGTATCACAGATGAGTGTTCCCAGCTGCCCGCCGATCCAGCGACAATCCGCCTGCCAGCTCTGCTTCCTAAGGTAGGAGCAGATATGTCCAGCCGAGCATTCCTTCTGTCCTCCCCTGGGAATATGCTTCTGGGTGCAAAAAGCGCCAGGCAAAGCCAAACCACCACAGCTCTACTATCTTGTTTTGTGGCTACAACTATTTGTTTAATTTTTTTTTTTCTTTTTCTCATAACAAATGGTGCTCATCTTAAAACAAGATTTTCTGGGTAATTCCCTTCTCCCAGCTTCTGCGTACTTAAACCCTTAAAAGGTACTGGGTCTGCATTCTTTGTGCCTTTTTTTTCTCCTCGTGTCTCTCTTCTACTTTTCCACTTTGCCAGATGGGGCTGAGGGAAGAAAAAGCCGGACAAAACCACAAAAGTGAGGGAAAAAGTAAAGCACCCTCCCCAGTATTTTTATTGCCTTGAACTCACCTAGTACATTCACTGATTTTTCTTAATTAAAATCCAATAAACTGCATCACCTATGTTTTTAAAATGATTTCTTACAACCCCTTCCCTCCCCTCACTGCAAGCAAGCCCCATCCATGGATGCTTTGCCAGATTCTGGCTGTGGCTCAGTATCCTGGGGGCCAACATTTGCCCATGCTCAGCATCACGGCCATGCTCAGTGGGGCCTTTCTGGCTCCCATGGGCCATGTCAGATGGCGATAACTGTCTGATAACTGCCAGCCATGGGTAACCCCAGCTGGAGGTCAGCCCCTTGCCTGTAAGTTGCTGGTCAATCCATTAAGCCCTGCTTTCCTCCTGCAATCAATTTATTAATATCTCAACTTTCAAGTCAATATTACTGCATTAGCACTAACATACATGTAGCAGGATATGTGAGGAGCTGTATTTACACTTTCTATGCATTTGGACAAGATGTGGTGGAGAAATGGCAGAACACAGTGGGTGCTTACCTGACCCCATCTGCATAGAAAAAAACAAGCAAACACAACATGGAAAGAAAGGATTCTTTCTGACGGTATCTTGCATTTTCGTGCTGTGAGTCAGAGATAAAAGCAGCTGGAAGGGAGCACACAAGTTCTTTCAAATCCTCCTCTTGTGGAGCTGTCTCCAACAGCCTTGGTTTCACTCTGGTATCTCCAGCAGGAGGGCAGCGTGCTGTCATGTTGTGTTTTCTGACAGCTGGAACGGAGATGAGAAAGGCAAAGCAGCCCTGGACACGGACACCTCGCTGGCTGGGACATCCCCACCTCACCATGGGTAGGCAGAGTCCCCAGCCCCTCTTCAAAGGACCTCTGCTGTCTTCCATCAGCAGTGTCT
Organism: Alectura lathami; assembly: GCA_013399715.1. NCBI lineage: Eukaryota > Metazoa > Chordata > Aves > Galliformes > Megapodiidae > Alectura > Alectura lathami. The sequence continues at coordinate 32,394 of VXAV01006128.1, read as the reverse complement.
CAGCCGAGAGCAGTGGTGGGATTAGGGTAGCAGCCAGATGAGGGTGGGGAAACACCCCAGCACCCACAACAGAGAGGGCACCCAACCCAGACGCACATGTTGCAGACACAGGCCATGGGAGCTGAATGAGAAGAGCCTTGCATGCTCCTTGCAGGCTCTCTACAAGGCTGCTCTTCAAATCTGCAGCTCAGGTGGCAATGGGACAGCTACTGGCGACAGCCACATGCTCTCACTCTCAGGCTGTGGTGCGGTGATGGGCTGCCTTCAGGAACTGGGAGATTTGCCATCCCACAAGAAAACAAACCCAAGGAACGTGAGCCGTCAATTCGAGAGCCCTAGCACAATGGAGTTACCCAAACCATATGGGAGAAATTACTTTTCCATGCCAAAATGCATGGATCTTTCAGTGGATCATAAAGCAAACATTTGTCTGATTTTTTGTTATATTTTAATAACAGACTTCAAAAAATGCAAGGCACTTCCCTCCTTGTGAACATATTTCCTTTACATTTAAGTAGAACTAAAGACTGCTGACACTAAGTATGCACAGGAACCAAACCACGTCCTCTCTTTCCCCCAAAAAAGCCCTCCTACTCATTTTTGTGACCCAAAAACTCTTCTCTGAAAAACTCAGGTTAACTTTCCTTAATCCTCACATTCCAGGGCATGTTTACAATTGGAGCAGTTTTGGAGCAAAATGACTAAAAGATCAAGCAAAGAGCTATTATATATACACACATATGTGTGTGAGAGTGTGCTTATAGCTATATAACTCTGTAAAAGATACCGTTTTTCAAATTACCCAGAAACTGGTCAAGTGCCTGGAAAATATTCTTTCCAAGTACTCAGGCCGGCCTCTGAAACGGCACAAACAAATCTCGTCCCACTGGAGTTGGTGGAATCATTCATGTTTGGCTTGGACTCAGTCTGCTGCACGCATACGAACTCGTACGTGCAGATACTTGTCTGAGACTGTGAGCCAGGTAGATAACTGTGTAAATTTCTTATTTGCATGCAGCCTTGTCCAGCTGGCCCACAGCATTTGCGTAGGCTGCACAGGCAGACGGAATTGCTGTATGTGCTTGCGCTTTTCCTGCCCCGTTTAGCCAAAAATTAACTCCACAGGCACTCTGGGCTGCAGTGCTCTCAGGGACTGGCACGTGCCATCGTGTCAGCTGACCTCATCACAGAGAGGGCGCTTGAGGCTGCTTGGTTGATGCTGCCATTGCAGGACCATGGGTTGGTTTAAAGGACAAGCCTTCAGGGCAATTGCACTGGGCCTGTGGCCATTAGAACAGGGTAAGGAGCAGGCCAAACTAGCCAACACCAGGGCTAAGGCAGGACTAGCCCATGACTAGGACAGAGTCACCTGAGGCGCTGCTTGCACCTTGTTACCCCTACTAACTGCCCTGAGGTCAAATATCCTGCACTGACAAGCAGTGATTTGGGAAGTAACTTGCTCTCTCTGTGAGGCTTGGACTTTGTTAATCCACGTGCTGATACATCTCAGGAGACTTTCATTGTGATCCAGAGCATCTCTGAGAGGGCACCGACATGCCACAGCCACTTCAGGAACACTGATATCCCGACTTTGTGTAAAACAGCATGAAAATAGGAGCTATGGAAGGGAAGAAAGAGAGAATAAAATCTGTGTGTACAAGGAGAAGTCCTTTTGGGGAAAGTTGTGAGGGTCGCTGCTGCCATTGGGGTAAAGGAAGAGAGGGAGAGCAGGCAAAGATTATTACATGGCAGGGCATAAAGTAAGGAAAACCTGTAAAACTGTAACTCTCAAAATATATATTTGTTTGACTTTCATTTTAAGTGACTAGATTTTGCTCGTTGTCTCTTTCTGGCTCTCATAAACTCCTGTGACATCAATTGATGGAGACACAGAGGATTAACTCGCAGACAATCAATTACAAACTTCAGCTCTCTGTAACCACTTAAGCAGATAACTCTTTTTATGTAGGGCAACTGGTGGGGAAAATGTGTCACCATCTTCCTCCCTGCTTCCTTTGAGTGGTAAGATGAGAAGCAAGCACACGTCGGACCCTGAGAGCTCAGCTTCCCATCCCCGTGCACCGAGGAGACCTGGGTCACCGCCACAAACGCCAAAAGCTCTCACTGGGTAGCAGCAGGAAGCCAGAGGCACCTCCCAGAGTCACAAGAGCAAATTGTTCTTAAATGTTCTAAAACCCCACTCAGCAACCTAGGAAGCTTTTTCCAGGGTCACCGTGAGTAATCTCACTTGCTCCCTTCAGTCTCTTGGGGAAAGCAGCAGATCGGCTTAGCACAGATTTTGGTTCCTCTCTGGCAGGAGCCCGGCTGTGCCACCACAACATGGCAACTAGCAGAGGCTGGTGTGGAGGGATGGCAAGTTCCTGGAAATCCCTTGCTGATCTGATCAGACCTGTTGTGATGCCCCTCCAGTGGCAGAGGGAGTGGGTAAACTGGTGCTAAGTAGGCTGAGGGCAGGCAGGAGCTGCTCCAGCCTGGCAGCTGCCAACATCCTCTTTGTTACAGCGGCCACAGCAGTCAAAAGGTCCCCTGAGACCCCTTCCGTCAGGAAAAAGGAAGGTCATGATCTCTCAGAACCGCTTGGCAACTGAGTCCTTCCCCACTGGCCCTGCTCCCAAGAGGGCAGGACAGAGGTGGGAAGGGAAAAATGGCCACTGGAACTCGCCTGCAGCTGATGTGAGGAGCCAGACTGGACAGCCAGCATGGATTGCAAGAAAAAAAAATGGGATGAGAAACCAGCTTTGAGCCAACTCCGGAGCCTTTCTTGCATGTGAAACACAAGAATGGAACAACTTCAGAGTCTGTGTCCAGCCTGCTGCCCGCAGCTGGCTCACGGTAGGATAAGTCTAGTGACTCAGTAATCTGTTTGCCAGGCATTTTTTGAAGCAGGAACGTAATTTAATTCCCTTTAAGGAGATCAAAACCAGGAAGCATTTAAGTAGGACTTCCTGCCCAGTGTGAAATACAAATTCTTTTCATCATGGAAAGCTAACTGAGCTTAAACAATAGTATAATGAAAGTGGTTATGCAATGTAGTTGCAGGAGATCAAAGCCGAATTTGGTTTTTAATTAAGATAACAAGGTACCTGGATAAAGGAAGCTAGTGGCAACCCACTGCCTAACTGTTTAAAGAAACACAAACATTTCCCCATTAATTTGCTGCATGCACAGAAGAAAATGTGGCAGCATAAGAATTTGTTCTTACAGTCAGGATTTGAAACTAGGAAATGTGCTACTTGCATTTATCTAGATCAGAGACCATTTTCTTCAAAAGGTCAGTGGATCTCATGAATTCCGCTGAATATTGTCCCCTTTCCCTTCCATCTCTTTTGCTCTCTTCTGCTGCAGATCTCTTTAAATAAGTGCCTGGGTGTGTACTGCAAGGTTGCCTGCCTGCCCCAAAAATCCTGCTGTTCCTCTTCCACCTATGGGGCTATCTAAAATTCACAGCCTTGTAGGTCGTTCCAGTTGCTGGTGCCGGACTTTAGTTTTCGGAAGCAGCTTTGTTTATTTACAAAGGAGAAACAAGCTCCTATGTGACACAGCATGAGCAGGAGCAGGCTTCTTTCTTCCCAGCCCCCTGCTGTTCCGCGCCCCCCACCCCAAGTCCCCTCTCCCAGGGCTCCCTCCAGGGCCACACACCGTGCCAGCTCATCTGCCTTTGCCGGTTCTGCTCCTTCTCTACACTTCCCTGCCTGAGCCCCTGCCTTCCCATTCACACTCATCTCCTCCCAAAACAGCTCTACCCCCAAATTCGCCTTCCTGAGCCCAGGGTCTCCTGAGAACATATCCATGGTTTGGGCAGAGACGTCTGCATGGGGCAGAGGTTCAGAGCAAGGCTTTACTCCATTGTCTGCTTTCCCAAGCAGGCTGCAGGGGTTTTTAAAGGAAAAAACTGAGAATGGGGGTTACTCTGGGTCTACTTATTCGTAAAGTCATACAGCCTTTCAGGAAAACCCCTACTGAGCAGACTAGGGCTGAGACCAGAGGTTTCTGCAGAGGCTTAGAACATTTACAGGACCATGTTAGGAGCGAATATTGGTGTGGGGTTGCTGGAGATTAAAGAGTTTGGCCTGGCTAACACCACACGACTGTCAGAGGGCTTTATCTCTTCTGCAAGGCTGCATGCACCATCCATAGATTTCAGTAGTGGGCGTACCACTCCTAAGAACTTTGACGCGATTCATTAATCTCGCAGGAATGTTATCATTTTCCATAAGATTTGATATGATTTTCCAGGAGCTGTGATGCTTCAGTGTAATGCATTCTTGGCTATCAACAGCCATCTTGGGCCCCAGGAGAATGCTCTGCAGGATCTACAGAAAGGTTTTAAACATGCATTTTGATTTACAGCAATGGTGAGCTCCCCCCACAGTGTGACTAGGGAGTGGAATCCAGAATGTATTCCTGGGCTTCACTCAATTTCCATGTTCCATTTCCCAATCACTTTTGAAATCATGTTCACTCAGCCTGAACTTTAGGTTAGACCATGCTCATACACCCATGTAGCAGAGATAGTGGTAGGGGACCACTGTCACAGAAAAGCTGCTTCAGAGCTCGGATGTGTATGTCTTCCTCTTCATTGACTTAGCCCCCTTATTTGTTGAAAAACAGGGCTTGTCCCTCTTAAACTAACTTGCAGCTAGTTAGTGGGGAGACAGGAGTGTCACATTGCTAGGGCTTTATGTGCAGCCATGCTCTGGCCTCTGTGGTTGCCTAAAGGCACTCCTACATGTTCTCCTAGCCCATCTCTGGTGCAAGAACTGGACCCTTGGTAGCACAGGATGTGTTTACAAGGGGAATCAAGCTGTTTTCTCCTGACCTGTCCTCGGAAGAGCTGCTGCCTCCCATCATTTAAACACCACTCTGTCTTTTTTCAGTGAATATAGTGCTCAGTGACAGTCTGATTTGTAGTGTCCTGAAGGTAGTGGGAATCCTTCAGTGGCAGTAGCAACCAGTGCCTGAAGTCTCCTGATTAATCACGGATAGCTGGCAAGGACGGGCCTTTCCTATGCCTCACTGCTAGTCTGTGAATGCCTTCTTTCATCTTGAGAGGACAGATCAATCCATAAACTTTCTGGGACTTCAGCCCTTGTGCTAAGATTCCCAGCAAAATGTGGTTACAGTGAAGGCAGTAGGGACATTTGTCATCTTAAGTGTGGAGACCTCCTGCAATACCACTCTCAGTCCTGGGTGTCCCAGGACGCAGACCCTTGTCCCCATGTCCTGGTAGGACTCTTTGGGATGTTAATCTGTGCCACATCTTAGAAACAGCCTTGCAGAACAAGCACCTTGTTGCCCTTTCACCTAGGACTACATTCCCCTCTCTCTCTTAAGCCACAGCTTGGCAATTTATCCATTTCCAGCACTGTACCAACAGACAGGTCTGCTCCACCTTCTGCACTGGGTCATAGATCTAACCACCTACGCACAAAAAGGGGATGTTTACCTTGTTTCATAACCTGCAGAGTTTGAACCGCTCGCCCAGGGATCTGTATCTCACTGTCATTTCCTTGAATCTTCTAGGCATGCTTCTTCTGTCCATTACTAATGAAATTTTACATCTTATTGCTGCAAAGCATTCACCCTGAAAATAAATAAATAAATGAATAAGACGCATCCAAGCCGAAAACATCAAGGTCAAGAAAGTTTTTAAACATGCCCAGAGCAACATCGTTGTGTTGGTGAGCAACGCAACTTCCAGCAGGCCGGGAGCCTTTTTGCAGAGCCTCGTGAATAGGCAAATTGGGGATCAATGCCGGCCACAGTGTGCGTTACTCATTAGCATGCTGCGAGCTGGGAGCGCAGCGATGATATCAAACACCAGTCCCCCTGCCCCATTCCACTGAACAGGGCCTACTGATCAGGCAGCGTGTGCTGCCAACAGTGAGTCATTCATCTCTCTGTCCTGCTTTCACAACGGCGTGATTCAGTGTTTGCGAAGGAAAGTCCTGACTGCAAACATTGCCCTCTTTCAGCCACCGTTAGCCTCATTGCAACATACAGCAGAGATTGTGCTCCGCGTGGTGTTTACCAGTGTGATACATCAGTGGAGGCAGAGCATCCCCCGGTGACCTGGGACTCTGTGGAAACCAGGGCTGATCTGGGGGGGCTTGCTGTGAAACCAGCGTCCTTGCCATGCTGGGCATTCATCTCCTTCTTGCTGCCCTGTGTCAGCCCAGCAGGGACACCCAGCAGAGCCTGCCAAAGCCTGGGCCGAAGTTTTGAGCCAGAAGGTGAATTTTCTAGTTGCCAGCCCTACAAATCCAGCCCGGGGAGAGGGAAGGAATCAAGCAGTGCTATGTCCTTCCTGCCTCCTCAGTTTCCAGCAGCAGCAGCTCTGCAACTGCACACTGACAGTTTTGCTGATAAGGCAGGAAAGAGCGGGACTCACCTTGCTGTTCCCTAGCTGCATCGGCTTCCTCTTTCCAGCAAGAATGAAAACTAGTTTTTGTCAGTAAACACAAAGCACTCAGAGTCTCTCAGGGTACAGATATGCTGACAAAAGAGATGCCTGTACAGCAGGGAAGGTCAGCTCTACAGGATCAGCAGAACAGGTGTGTGGCTGTGCTTCAAATGGCATGAGCTGTAGGAGGCCAGAAAGGGACAGGGAGGTGGAGGCTTTGCCTTGTACATGGTTCTTTAGGCTGAGAGAAGATTTAGCCCCCACCAGTTTTCTGATCCTCCTTAAGGCCTTCTACTACTCTGCTTGATGTTTCTGTAATTCTTCTGTTGCCTTTCCCATAGCCACCAGTGTCAGGCAGCAACAACTACTAGAGTAAGCATGGCCTCTTCTCTTCCAGGCCATGCACAAATCCTGGATTTGATTTGAAAGGTAATTTGAAAGTCAAATAAAATGTTTTCTAATAAGTAAACAACCAGTAAAAATGTTTTCTTTTTTTTTTTTTCCTATTTTTCTTATTTGTTTTTTTTTTTCCTCAAGTGGGAGTAATGAATGCCCTTCTGATTTAGAGGTACAGCCAAAGCAGGTATAAATCAGCAGAGCCCCACTGACATCTATGGTGCTTTGTCAACCTACGCAAGTTGCAGATAAAGCCTTTAATGTTTCCACAGAGCAGATTTATCAGGCTCCTTGTGGGCTTGTACGAGTTAACAGAATGAGCTTTCTAGCAAAGTCATCCATCACTTGGCTATCTACAGTCACCAGCATGCAGGTAAATCACCAGGGCTCTGCTACCAGATGTTAAAAAGGCAGATGACCTCCTTGTATATTCCACACATGAAAAGAGTTCAGTAAATTATTTGACTTTTAAACAACAATATTCAACAATTTACTACAGAGCCCATTAACTGGATGAGGTGTTAACCTGGACATCCTGACCAAATTCCAGCTGGGTTAATTATATGTTGCCTTAATGTTCCCCTCTGTTTCAGCTGTGACACTAACCAGTGTTATTTTTTTTTTCTCTCCTCGCTAAAGATTGTGCTGGAATCCTGCTGCTGCTGTGCTGCACACCAAAAGTGTATGTGCTACAATTGTAGATGAAAGATCTCTGTATGCAGAGTTTTAAAAGCGCTCATAAATGCATTCCATAGCAGAATGTAACTCTAATGCATGCAAATGATTGTTTTTATTGCTTTTATTGATGCTATTATTGTCTCTGCTGTTTCAGATACAGACTTGGATTAGCATCAAAATTAGAATCTGAATTTATCCAGAGTAATGGAGTGTTAAGATGCTGGGTTCCAGTTCAGATCCGTTTTGAAGCAAAACTTTCAATGGCAAATCCATACTGAGATTACTGTGTGAATTCCCCAAATTCTGTGGGCAGCAACTGCTGCCAGAGATGTGAGTACGGCTTACTTCAAGTCAGGATTAGACCAGAAACAAATCAAAGCATAAAAGGAGAAAGAAAGACAAGCTAATACCTACCACACTGAAAAATCTTCCTGGTGGTAACTTAGTGGCTTGTCACAGAAGACACAATCAATACATACTCTGTTGTTTGCAGCTGTTCTGTAGAAGTTATAGACCAGAAATTCTACACATGGTTCTCTTGGCTGCTAACTGAGATGTAGAGTTTTCCCTGAGTACTTCCCTCATTTCTGTGTGTACCGAAGAGTTCATAGTCTTGGCCCACAACAGAAACATCAAAAGACAGAAGCAAAACAAGGAGCAAAGTTCTCTTTGCTAAGGGCACATGCTGTGGCTGTGAGGCTGGGCTGTGGGTGAGACCTGGAAGGGAAGGAAATTCCAGCTCTGGTGAATTATCAAGTAAGCAAACTGTCTCATCGAGGAGAAATGCCTGTGATCTGCCAATCATGCTGCTATGTTGATTTGAGGGTCTAAAACTGCTGAAGACTTTTCACTCAGATTAAGGTACACTCTGTTCAGTTCAATACAAAGACAATGCAATATAAAGAACAAGAACAGCTGATGTTTTTGACAAAATCTGTGGCCTACAGTAGATTTGCAAGAAGGAACAAGGCACAGGATTTCATATTACTTGGCTAATCCTATATAGCTACCCAAATAATACCTGTCAACATAGTTGGCAAAAAAAAAAACAAGTTGTATTACTTGGCTACATTAACTAGACCTAACTTCTAGGCCTGGTCTGATCCACAGAGAAACCAAAGTTGAGCCAGCTGAGTCTGTTCAGTCCTTGCCCCCCTTGCTAAGCCTATGACCCTCAGCAAAGTGCAGTCCAGGTAGGAGAGCAGCCAGCAGGACTGTTTGCCCCAGCCTTTTTATCTGAGAGGACACACAGGGCTCTGACTCCTCACAACACATTTAATATGCCACATATTACCATTTGTCTTGGGCTTTGCTATAATTCAGCACTATTCTTTCTCCCCTCTCCAGCTCAGTTTCAGCAGTTCCTAAACTCTAATAAAAAGCCATCTGTGTCAAAGTGTGCATGGCACATACCTGGCGGGAGAGGGTTCACATTCTGCTCCTTGCATGCCTGTAGATTTTACAATAAAAGAAAGTGCCCCAACATGATACAATAGCCTGCAGCTGTGAAGAGAAATGTTCAGCTCCTCTCCTCCACGAGGTGGTTCTCATCACCATGCCATGTGTTCTTTGATACAGTGAAGTTTGCATTCAGCTGATAGTGCCGCTGCACTATCAGTCTTCTCTAATCATATTCTATAAAGCGAGTTATTAGCAACAAATTTCCATAGCCTCCCCTTCTTCCCTCTCACCTCCTACATCTACTTCAGCCCCTCAGCTGCTCTATCATTTGGCCACAGAGGCACCACTTTGCTAATCTAGTTTCATGGTCTGATAGACCTGGACAGTGATCAGTTTGCTTCCAAGGCATTACTGTAAGAGGGAAGAGAGCTTTGATCCCTATTGACAACTCAAGCTAATAGGATTGCTCTTCTTATGCCGCAACCAGATTGTCACAGTATCCTCATGTGATAGTCTGCAGTAAATCCCATTCCCAGAAATTTAAGCTGGTGGCCTCTAATCCAGGCCCATTAACTTTGTGATGATTAATGGGCTAACAATATAGTCCCTTTCCACGTAAAATTCAAAACCGAAACAGGTTGGCAGGCACACCCTCTCTCCAAGGCTAGTGGATCCTTTGTGTAAATACCATGCAACGCCTGAGCTATGAGGGGATGGAAAATTTGAAAGACCTGCTGCAAAGAAATGAACTTGGGGCATCTTATCTAAATGCCAGGAAGAGTACTTTGCAATATCCCTTAATCCACAAGGCACGAGCGGAAGGAGGCAGGGTGTAAGGGGAAGACCATAATTTGAAACCACTTTATTGCAGGGAGTTCCAAATGCAAAATTTTCCTTCCTGCTGACCAGGAGTGTCCTGAAGAAGCCAGTTCTGCCAGCTCTGTGCCCTTCCCATGTGCAAAGCCCCTGCCTCCTTTGTCGTGAACTTCTTTTGCTTCTTGCTCTACTCACAGGGGAGGCAGCTGACTTGCAAGGTGCTTAGGAGCTCATATGAAGGACAGAACACCTCATTCCTTGGCACACTTGAACACTGCAGTGTTCAAAGCCACTAAGCTGCCCCAGACAAATACTATCAGATGGTAGGGTCTACACTGGAGCAAGAGCACCTTGATCTCCAAATGCACTCACATAAGGCCTTGAAACCAGCCTCATCCCCAGCAGCCTCACCTCCATGCACAGGCCTGCCACGAGAACAGGCCAGCTCTCAAGCGCAGGGATCAGGGAGCTGGGCAGCACTGGGCTGGTGGCTCAGCCTCTTGGGAAGAGGCGACACCCAGAATCCGAACAGGAGCTTTGGCTGCAGCATGTCCCTGTTCTGCCATTTTCAAAGGTCGGCCTTCCTGAGCCACACAAAAGAGAACATATTTTCATGTCAGCCTGTTCCTCTAAACATTCAATTACCCTGTCAAACACCAAACACCCCTTCTTTATGGGAAATTCCTCTGGCAGGCTCCGTGTCTTCCTCCTGCCAACTGCTTTTTGCTTTGTCCTTTTCAAGTGGGGCTAGAGGCAACAGTTTATGCCCTTACTTGTTAGCAAAGGCAATTATGACCACCTTCTATGGCAATTACCCACTTCTGTCTGCTTCCTATGAAAACCTGAATTTTACACAATTACAGGGTACCTGGCAACCCTGACACTGCTGGGATGCACAGCAGAGCACTCAGTGTAGGCCGTGCTTCACACAGCTACGTGCCGTATATATTACTTTTTGTTGTCTGTCAGACCAGCGGTGCAATCAGAGACAGCCCAGGGCCTGGGAGAGCTGCCTGCCTCCCTCTTCCAAAAGCCATGCCACGTCCCTGAGCAAGCGGCGTGGCTGTCTGTGCCAGAGCAGATCTGCGTGGGGCACAAGTGGCTCTGCTACTGACCAAGCTGTAACCAACTGGAAGGGCATTGGAGCGTGTTCACGTGTGGATTTGAGGTAAAAGCAGCAATTGAAACATCCTCTCTTTAAGCCTGCAAGTTCAACCTCTTCTGCAGTTTCTGAGAAGCTGCACAGGACAGGTGAGCTGTGGCTTCCGATGTACCTATGGAGCATCTACCTTCCGAGACCTCAAGGTTGGTCATGCACCTCACTCAGTTTTGCACATATCCCTGTGAGATCAGCAATTGTGAAGCACTTCTGGAAATGCCTAGCTAGCCTTTACCCAAGAAGACTGAATTTGGGCACTGAGTTATAACAAATGTCCCGTTCGTTCCTCACAACCACTATTCGCATCAGCTCTTTGTGATTAAATACAATGCAGCAAATGACAAAGATTTTGGCATTCATACAAACGTCCCTTTGGTATCAAGGGTTGTGTAGATGTTGGAAAACAAACCAACGGCTATATGGAGGGGACATTTTCTGTGGGCAGGGTTCCTCAGAACACAAAGCAAGCTGCTCTGTGAGCAGCAGCACTGACAAAACCCAGTCTCCCCACAGACTGATGCTATACTGTTCACTGCAGTAACCTCTGGAGCACTCAGCAGACAGAGCTGAACAGATAATGCCGAAATCGTGACGCAGCTTTGCCTCCACAAGAGGCACTGATTTTAAGCATGCCATGTACCATCAGTTTCCACAAAACTTACAGGAATGTAATGCCTTGTTGAACTCTACCTCTGTGTCTAATTGTGGCTACAATAGTTAACAGGCTTAGTTTTTTTTTGTGGGAAGTGTGTGAATCTAAAGAGATAAACGCATGCAGAGAAACACAATCACATAATCTGTGCTTTGTTAGGGAAGCAAAAAAAAAAAAAAAAAAACACAAAGCTGCATATTTAGCTGATACAGACTGAAGTATGAGGACATACATTGTCAGAGGGTATGACCCCATAGGATTGGTTGTGTGTGTAATGAAAATCTCTGTCAGAACATAAAAAGGATTAGAACTTGGACCATATTCTCTTTTTGGCTCCAGAGAGGAAAGCTTTCCGAGTTTTGACCATATATGTAAACACAAGGCTATACATTTACAATTTTGCATCATCTCCCATTCCCAGAAGTTTCCCAAATACTTTGGGAAAAGCCAACCTCCCAAACCACCCAACCAGCTACCCAGATTCCACCCAATCCCCTGCTGGCCCTCACGTTCCCCTCTGAACTTTTGTTTCCAAGCGCCGCATTTGTTGCACTGCTGTCCTTGAAACAACATCGAGCCTCAAGAGCCTCCTGCAGCCCTGAATTCCAAGGGTTACAATGACAGCGTGCTGCCCCAAGCACTGTTTCCTTTCCACGTTCTGCATTTGCCAGCTGTTAATTTCATCAAGGCCCTGCATTGTGAGGGAGTCTGAAAAAACAGGGGCAGATCTGTTTTCTCCATAGTCTCCGCGGGAAGGCTGTCAGGCCAGATCCAACCCTGAAAACAAGAGAATTCAGGCAGGTCAGAGAATAATTCGGTCATAATTTTGAAAGACCGCTCCCAGTTCAGGACCAATTCCCATGCACCTCTGCCTTTTTAATGTCACCCTTCCTGATACATGAAGGGAACAGAAACTGCCTCCTCTTTTCAGAAATAATCATCACTCGTCTTAAACACCAGCTGCCCTGGAAAAGCTGCGTCAGGCGTGAGGTTGCTGGCCACCAAGACCAAGGCAGGTCAGTGGCACAACTCACGCCCACCAGCGGGGTGACGGCCCACAGCTGTCCCTCCTACCCCAGAGCACAAGTGATAGCTTTGACCTTTTGCTCGTGGAAGAAAGGACAGGGAAGTTCCCCCACACCCCTGGGACAAACTGCTGTGTCGCTTTACTGGGGGACAGCAGACCTCTAGAACAGTTTGGGAGAGGAAGTGGAGAAGGACTGAGATGGCAGGTGATCTTTTGAAAAGGCAGGGCAGGATTAAGCAAGCCGGGAGAGGGACAGGATGCGAGCATGGTGATATCTTTAATACCATACACACCCTGCCCGGCACACTTCCCATGTGGCACGTCTGAAAGCCGAATCAACCCCACTATGTCCCTTCCTGGATCACTGCCCCCCTGAGCAGCAGCCCGCCCAGGGAAACCTCCGCCCTCCCAGCACCACTGCTGCTTCCTGGGGCTCTCCTGTCTCGCTGTCCCCTGATGCTGACTTTGCTTCCTTCAGGGAGAGCTGAACAGCTGCAAATATCCCATCAGTGGCACTGAGTGTCTTGTCTTTTCCTTCCTGGCAGCCAAAGGGTTTCAGACTGGAGGTCAGTTCTTTGCTCTCTGTGAAGCGGCTGGTACGACTCCTGACTACTGTGTGTGAGAGCACAGTTAGGGCAAGGCTGAGCACTTCTGAAAACCCTGTCCCAAAGCAGTGAAAGGATCACATTAACAGAACTATTTAATTAATAAAGCTAGTGTCATTTAATTATAGGTAATTACTTACTATGGCAGAATAAGGCTCCATCCTACGTAAAAGCACATATCTATTACCAAGCGTCTGGGCTTTTTATGGTTGATCTGGACAGCAATAAGCTTTTACTAGCCTTTACTTTGCTGGGCTGCTTCAAACGATGCCTACTGATGTAAATTTTGCTCACAAAACCACACCTGCTTCTCCCACCAAAACCAGCCAGACATCTGAGACATCTGATGGGAAAAATCATCAAAAATATTTTTTAAAAGTATTCATCCTTTCTTTTCTGTTCTTCCTCCTTATCTGTACCTATCTTCTTGTCACACAGCAATGGGCTAGGTTTCCCATCCTCCCACACACAATCTACTATTTTATACTGACGTTACTCAGCTGGTTTTGATCCTTGGATTCAGCCAAGCCTCACCCAACACCAGGACTTGAGTTGGCTTAGGACAAGGGTGTCCTTCTGCCACCTCCACCTTGCCCCAAGTGCCTGGGCATGTATGGTCAGCAGTGAGCTGTCTCCCGGGGAAATGGGCAGCCCTTTGCTGCCAGCCCCATACCGTGGGTTCAGAGCCAGGCTGCTGGGCAAGGCTCTTAGCTTACGCTGCTGCAACAAGCCAGAGGCTGGTGCTAGTGGTGGAAGATACGCTTGATGGCTGATTTTCAGTGACTCCAGATTTTCATCAGAGCCCAGCCTGCAGTCTTACCTTTCAGTGACAGTGCTAGGCTGAAACTCAAACAACACAGGAAATGAAAAAGCAGCTCTAAAAATAGCAGGTTCCAGCTAACACCTGCTAGAGAGAGTTAAGATCAGAGCTGTGGCCCCCCCAGCTCTGGATTCCCGTGGGTTTTGTAATTCCCAGTTCCTGCCACACACTGCTCCCCTGCCCTTCTGCCGCCACTGAGGGACGGATGTCGGATGCTGGCAACACAAGCGAGAGGGATACGGGGAGCTCTGTGGGATGGGCAGCTTGTATAGCCTCAGTGTCCTTGCAGGCAGCAGGAACAAAAGGGCAGAGGGAAGGAAGGCTAGTAGGGAATAGCCGGGCATCAAATAGCACTGACTAGGTCTGCGCTTGGTGGGGATTAACCCATGCTTGCTCCTAAGCCCTCAGTTCCTGGGGAAGGGTGGAAATGAGGGGGCTGGAGGAAGCACAGCTGAACTGGTGGGAGGAAAATTTGCACCACCTACCACAAGCTCCCATAACCCATGCAGAAGTCAGCGGCTCTGCAGAGCTCCTAGCAGAAATCTGGCCCTCAGCACCTGGCCTGCCAAATTCCCAAAAGACATGCATGCAGTGATGGTGCAAATAACCTGCTTAGGATCCCAGATGCAGTCTTTGGGGTGAGCTGGACTGAAGAGCCCCAGCCGCGGCCCCTGTCACAGCCCAGCCCTCTCCCCACTCCAGGCAGACAGATGGAGGGAGGCAGATCTCCATCACCCTGTGCTTCTTGGCCTCTTAATAATTAAGGGAAGGAGCAAAATATGTCATGCAAGGAAGAGCTCACTTGCAGCCCTTATACTGAGGCTCTATATGATCATTGCTAAAGCAGACAGAAGTTCCTTCTGCTGGGAATTACTGGTTTTGTATTACATCAGGAGTCATGCTTGACAGCAGAGCTGGGGATGGAACCTGGGACAAGCTCAGTCCACTACAACCATAGGCAGAAGTTGGTACAGGTCTCCAGAGTGTCCACCCTGTGACCATGACCACAAAATCCTCCCCGGTGCTTGGTAAGAAGCTCGAGACCAACAGCAAAGAATAAAACCCACAGATTTTGTGTGGCACAAGAAAAGAGTGGCAATCACAGGCACCCCCAGTGTCCTCAGTCCCTGCTGTAAAACTCCCAGATGATCTTTGGAAATTGGCAAGGCCTCACATTACAAAGGGAATGGGAAAATAATCTCAGCATCGAGGTACCTCCCCTTTTGACCTAAAGGGGCAGATGCAGAGGTTAGCGTGACCCCGTGAGCACAAACAAGACACACAGAAGAGGACAAGGCAAAGGTTGTCCTGCCACTTCTCCTTAGCTTCAGCCACTCTTCAGAGTCTCTGTTGATAGGGAAAAGAGACCTGGAAGCCAAACTGTGCTAAAGTTGGGGGAAAAAAAAAAATGTCTTTCCTAGCTTTTCCTTTGACTTCTAGTCTGGCCTTTGGATGAATAAGTCTCTGAGGGAGGCCTGTTTATTTGCCAAGGAACTGGGGGTTTTGCAGATCCCTTTATTCTTATGAAAAGATAACGACATTTTGGTGGGAAGATCCAAGCTTTGCCAAGAAATATGCTTTGGCAGCCCTCCAGAGGCAATGACAGGCAGAGGCGAACAGGCTCCTCTGGAGAATAAAAGGGGCCACAGAGCTATGTGACCCTGCCTTCAGCCTAGGCTTGGCAGATTCTTTGGATCTATGGGTCTGTGTCATAAGCGAGGCTGCTTGCTGCCCACTTGACCACAGAGGAGAAATTAGCGGCACGGGCAACGCAGCACCCAGACACAGCAGTGGCACGTGTCTTAATCACAGCCCAAAGGCATCGCTGCATTTCGGACGCACATTCCCAGCTGGAGTGATATGAGGTGGCTCAGGCACTCCCACCCTTGGCAGCACGGGCTCCAAGTCGTCTGCAGAAGCTCCTTGGTATCACTGAAGTCCATACTGCTGAGACTGTCAGGTAATCCATACATACCCACATGTATGCATGATCTGTGGTCACACCTTTGTGCCGACTCCCTGCAGACCTCCTGGCCTGGTGGAGCTCACAGGGTGTTGCTGCTCCTTGCCACCTCCAAGAGGTCCTGCTCAGAGCTCTCTGCTTGTCCAGCTCTGTCTCTGGAAGCGTGTGTCGCTCAGACATTCCCGCATGGATTTCCCAAAGGACTGTGAACCCACATGTAACGGGGGAGGCATCTGTTTCCCCACCAGTGCCTGGTTCTGATGGCTTCCAAAGCGTGGCTGAGCGCAAGTCCCCACAATGGACCATGCTTCTCTCTGACAGGCCGCAACCTGGGCTGCTTCCTGACAGAGCACATGGCTCCGCACACTCTTGCTTCCAGGAATCTCCAGAGATCCCGGAGGGCTGCCGGAAGTGTCAGTCATTCCCCAAATCCAGCCTCTAGGCTTCATGGAGGAAGTGAATTTGCTCAGCCCTGTGGCCCCTCGGGTACCTTTGCCCAGCAATTCACACAGCAGGGCGGGACGGTTCCTGCCCCGCTCACCCTGCCTTTGGCCGAAGGACAAGGGTCAAGCAAATAACGTCAGGTTATTGCTGCGAGGGACACGCAAGCAGCAGGATAGGTGCAAGGACTCTGTCTGGAGGAGCCTGGCCTGCCTCTGCACCTCACCAATCACCTTCCCTCACAGCCTGTTGTGAAAGCTTTACAAGTCCTCAGCAGCCACAGATCAGTTGCCTAAACTCTGCTTTATGAACTTTTCTTGTTATCTTTGGACAGCTGGGTCTGTGAAATTGCCTATTAGTGGTTTGCAGAGCGATTTGGCTAATCTCAGAAGAGTACGTGTGAATCTAACAGCCAGATATAATGGCCTGACAGATCAATACGGTGCATTCCAGCTCTGCCGAGTCTAGACTGCCCAGGGAGGGCAGCGGGATCTTACAGCAAAGCCGCCAAAAAATGATGCATGTGCTTGTGTGGGAGGGAAAGGAGAGGAGCGGAGAAGGAGTGGTGTATTCAGCCAGAAAACATTCTGAGGAACCCGAAGACGTTTTGTTTTGGATCAACATATCTTTGTGAGACTGTTCTGCACACTTCTGCTCTCCAGTTTCAGTGGTGTTGCAGTTCTGTAGAGCTGTGAGGCTTTGCAGGTCCAGCTGGGTGGGTATGTGAAACTGGATGTGAAGGAAGATAAACAGTATGCACACAGGTCATGCTGTGAGGAACTTGTTGCACACACAAACCATAGTGTGGGCTCCTTGAAGTCCCTGGGACAAGCAGCTCTTGTGGGTGCAGCACCTGCAGGGTGCCCCTAAGCCACCTCCCAGCCCATCCTTTGTCCCTCCATGGCCTATCCCAGCAGCTGGGCTGCCAGCAGGAACCATGCCCATCTCTCAGATAAACTCAGGCATGGACCCAGACTCAGCTGCCATCAGGGAGGGCCATGCAGCGGTTCTGACATGCAGCAGCTGAGAATGTGTTCCATAAACACCACTCTATAAAAAGACGGGCCCTCAGGCTCAGCTGTGCTGCAGAGAGCCCAGCTCCTGTGAGGGGAGACCCACCAGAGGTGTGCCACAACAGTCTGCAGGAGATGCTGGTGCCAGAGGGCTGCGGCCACTCCGCCGGGTCTGGTCTGCCCACCATGACTCGGCAGCTTGCTCTGCCCCTGCAGAGCCTCTCTCATCCCCCGCCAGGCGCTCAGCAGGCAGTGAGCAGCAGGAATGAAAGAGGCTTCAGGAAGCAGCGTGCTGAGATGTGAGGCCTCCCAGGCCTCCAATCAACCCCCCTGAAGGGGAACAGCCAAGGGCTAAAGACCAAATTCTAATTATAACAACAGATCTGCAGTCATTCCTGATTATGTCAAGCTCTTCAGTGAGGAATTAAACAAGTTATAAAACGGGCATGCTGTCTTGCTCTTCCCTATAGCAGTAACAGTGTGATGCTGTAAAAACATGGCCAAATCTAAACAACACGTGAAGAGAACTTTAAAGTGGCATGTGACAGAGGAAAACAGTACTGGTGTGGTAGACACATCCTTTTGAGCTCTACAGGCATGATTAACTGCTCTATTACACTATTTCTAGGCTACAGTAGCACTCAGTGCAGTGAGAAAAATTCCTAAATGAAGACAGCCAAAAGCTGACAAAATCTGCCTGCTGGAAGTTGGGAAACACACAGCATGAAGTAAAAGAAGATTTTGCACTTAAGAATATGGATAGCTAATCACTGAATACCTCACTAAGAAGCAGCATGGGTCACTTTGCATCTTTGGAACCAGGCTGAGCAACTTTCCAAGACACAGAACCTGAGAGTGCCCCTCAAACATGATTTCCATGCTCAGAATAAAAACTGCTGGGAAAATATTAATATCAGAGCTAAACGATAATAAAATCACAGTAGTTCCTTCCAGGCTGAGAATTTATGAAAGTTGTTAACAACCTGTAGCACAGAGGTGAGATGGGGTGAGCCGTAATTGCACGAGCACAGACTGGGCCCTGCAGTCCCAATAGCTGTTAGTCCAGCAGCTCTGGCCAGCACTTCCACAGCCACACATCTTGGTGTGCAGCTCCACAGGTAACTGCAGGGGTGATGCTTAACTCCATGCATCCTGATTCTTCGCCGCCTTTCCCATCTCTGCAGAGTGGGAGGCATTTTACACTTCCTTCGCCTTCTCCTCAGCTGGATGTAGATGGCTGTAAGAGGTGCGAAACAGAACAGGGCTGGGGGGGAAGGATGAGAAAAGCAGCCTGCAGGAAGATTGTTTCTGCTCACAAAATCTGCTTCTTGCCTCTAGCATTGTAGCTGGAGCATGACTGAGAACATGTCAGAAGAATATTCCTGCTAGTTCAATAACATGGGTTTGTACAGTACTTAGCACAGTAGAAGAGTAATAAATAATATTTATTATCTTGTACCCAAAAGAAGCCATGAACTTGATTTGTATCATGATTTTAAAGGAATCTACAAAGGCAGAGAACTCAGGCTGAGGAAAATGTCTCATGCATGACCAAACAGCAGAGCACAGGAGACAAATGGAAAAAAAAAATCGCAGTACTTTAGCTGCAGTAGCAACAGCAAGCTGCAAAGCGCAGAGCACTTTGTTTTACATACATCAAGCCAGTTTGCATTCAAGTTCCCCTATCAACTGCCAGCTGAAAGGATTAGTCACCTCTGCTCAAGACTCATTGCACATTGCCCTCCCTCACAGGCCATTTTTACCAGGCAAAGTGTTTCACAGGGCTGTGCAACAGACAGCATCTGAGTTCTCTGTGAAATTCGTATTTTTTGGCATTTATCTGAAAAGGCCATTAAAGCATTTCTTTTTTGCTTTCTTACATTGGTGTTGTTAAACAGTGACAGCACGCTATCTACTGCAATGCCGAGTTGCTGAGTGAGCCTTTACCTGCACGTGTGTGCAGATCAGCCTGAGCAGATGTGACCTCCTGCAAGCACGTTTGCACGTTGTGCTGCCAACAGCTCCACTCAGACCAGCAGGGCTGTTCATGCCACTAAATGCCCAGATCATCCGGCCTGCTGGGGCTGCGCTGTCCTCCAGCATCAGCTGCTCTCCCTCCACCTGCAGGGTGTGTGTTTGGGGGTGATTCTTCCTTCTGCACCCCACTTTCTGCTGTCCGAATATATGCCTGATGGATCTCCAGAGCTTCAAGGTCTCCAAGATGGTTTGGGATTGATAGAGGGGCAGATTCCTACACTGCTGTTTAGATTACCTCTAAAACATTTCTTACCCAGGCAAGATGTTGTAATGGACAGGGGGCTGAGGGACTCACTCTGACAGCTTAATCACAGGGAAACCCGTCCATAGCATCACAGAATGGCTTGGGTCGGAAGGGACCTCAAAGATCATCCAGTTCCAGCCCCCCTGCCATGGACAGGGCTGCCAACAACTAGATCTCTAGATCAAACCCTGCTTTCCCTGAAGACCCACAGGGATCATGGGGCAGATTTGGGATTTTGTCAATGAATTGCTCCCTGGAGGCAGCTTAGGGAAGATGCTTCTTTGTGCACAGAAACACTGCAAAATATGTGGAGTCAGGGCCGCGGTGCCTGTAGAGATGAACTCTGCTGCAGTTGTGTTGGTTCTCCCTGCAAGAGAGGTGCCATGGCACACACCTTCCTGCCCCTGCAGGGACATCAGGCACCGCTGAAAACTTTATTTTTAAGGGAAATTTAAAAAGAAGAAGAAGAAATAATTAAAGTACTTATCTATAAAACCAATACAGGACCAGATTCATCCTTCAGTTTTGCAATGCCTACAGTTTCAGGCCAGAAGGGACCATCTGACAGACCCTTCAGTCTGCCATCTTGCATGTAAGTCACAGGTCCTTTAATTTTAACCGCCTTTCCCTACATTGAACCCAAGAGCTTATGTATTGAAAAGGCAGCTCAGTCTTGATTTGGAGCCCTCAGACACGGAGAACCCATCACATTCATTGATCATCTCTGTTAAAAATGTGAGCCTTCTGTCACGTGCACTGATTTGGCTTTGATTCGCAGCCATTGTTTCTCATTTCATCTTGCTTTGCCAGCTTAGGTAACCCTTTGGGGTCCACCATTTCATCCCTGTGAAGCTGCATATGCATTTTAACTCAGGCACCATTCCAACTCTCTTCTGCCAAGCCAGCGTCACTGAGTCGCTCCCTGGAAGGCATTTCCTCTGGCCTGTGAATCATTTCATGACTGCTTTCTGCACCCTCCAGTTTCTCAATGTGAATTTTAAAGCATGGACACCAGGACTATATGCTTCTCCAGTCTGGGTTTCCCATATTTTGAGTGGTGTGAATTACACTCCTGTCCTTCCTCTCTTCCTGTTAGCTGAATCATGTATCAGCGTTTCCAGTATTTCACTCAAGACCGGCGTCAGGCTAGCTGGCGGAACCCAAGTCATCTGCTTGCTGGTTTGGAATGCAGGCACAGAATCCGCCTTTGCCCAGTTTTCTGGAGGATTCCCAGTGCCCGAGGAGCACTTGGCGCTGATACTGATGAGCTAATGCTCCCTGCAGCCAGGTCCTTGGGAGCCCTGACCTATGGGTTCTCTGGACATAGGGATATAAATATTTTTCTGCCTCTCAAAGGTTATTCAACAGTCACTTTGCTTACTAATGGAAAGTATGCACTGTCCTCATTGAAAATGAGGATATAAATTGTTTCCAATTGCAAACCAGAAATATTTACCCAACACATCCGCCTTTCTCCATCACTGACAATTTCATCATCTCCCCATAATCACACTTCCCATCACTAGGAGCTCTTTTCTTTCTTTAAAAGCAAACATTTTAGCTCTTGATTTGCTTTTTTCCTGATGCTTTTAGCTTCCCTTAGCAGCTGCCTACATTTCATGCCTCTTGGTTACTATTTCTTGCAGTCTTCCTCTCTTTTTCCAATTTGTTCTACAGCAGAAGGAAGAGAATACTTTTCCATATTGCTTTCGTCGTGCCTCTGATCCAGCATTTGAGGTCATTAGCATTTTCTGGAATTCAAAATGGAAGTGTATTCAGATCCAGGGAGTCTAGACTGAAAATAATACCTGTTCTGCTTAAAGAACTATAAACCACATCACTGACTGACTACTAATATTTAATCATTTTTGTTATTTGGTTACACTACTGTTTACTATTTTCTATTTAAGCACTGTAAATATTTTCATGCAGCTCTGCATTTTCATTCTTCTCAGCCGAACCTCAGCTTTCCAGAACAGCTAAGCCTGGCTCAAAGGGCAGATCTGTAAGCTGTGGTCACACCCCCTGCTTATTCCCAGTTACCCATGGGCAGGAACAAACCTGCCGCCCTTGACAAAGGAAACAAAACTTGCTCACCTACCAAAATAAGCCAGTTAACGGCACACCTGCGAGACACATGGTATTTTTGCACTTGGGCTGTCAGGGCCCCCTAGGGGCTCCCTAGGGGGCTTTTTGTGGCTCCCCATGGTGGCCATCACCAGCATCAGGACTGAGGACAGCATCCCTGCTGCTCCGCTCCTCAGCTGCCCTGCCTCTGGGTGATGCTGGTCTCCTGACAGCAAGCACCTTAAAACTTCCCTGAGAAACAACATAGAGCTGGGCTTGGAGAGCACCATAGATGCCACTTTGACAACAGCCCTGCCAAAAAAAATGTTTCTTAATTCCCACTTGTGCTGCTTAAGAATGGTTTCATTATTTTAACTTGGATTATTTTCTTGGATTATTTTAACTTGGATTACCAAGCGCCAATGGTCACGATTCCTTAGCCAAACTTTCAAAAACCTCGGGGAATTTCAGGCCTGAGAATTTTGTTCAGAATCATCTCTGATGCTTGTGGTTTCAAAAGACTTCTGTCTATTTCAGTAATAAACAAATTATCACAATGTGATGGGCAGACGCTGGGTCAGAGGCATTGTTAGAAAAGCAGAACTGAATTAGTCAAATCAGATGGAATAATAATTAAAAAATATATACAAACCCCAAATATCTACAGCCGTAAAATCTTAATTCATTATTTATAAAAGCAGCATTTCCAAAGACTCAGAGGGATGATTCTGCTGCAGCTTAGTTTTGTTTAATCAGGCTTTGAATTAATTAACGTAATTAGTCACTATAGGGGGGATAACTTGGGCTGATTTTATGGAGCCTTTTGTTGTGCTGGTTCAGGTCTTACAGCCTGATTTAACTGTGGCTGGGGGGGCTTATTTACAAGAGTGATTAATGCTGCATAAAATTGATTACAACCTAAATTTAGCCACAAAACCATGTTGCTGTTTGCTTTTGCCATGAGGAACTGCAACAACTTCAGATGGAGAGCGTCTGGGCCTACGCCTGCAGCCGAGCAGCAGGGATGGACAAACTGATGGCCGGGCACCGGGAGCATCAGGCTGGAGTCACCTCATGAAAAAGGGGTGTAGGTATGGCCAAGAGTTGTGCTGGTAGGACCAAATCCAAAGGTGAGACTGAAGGAACAATGCAGCAAGCCACAGCGGGGCCATTTCCACTTCTGCTGCTATACAGGGACAGTTCTGTGCCTGGAAGTGGAGAAAGAAAAAAAAAACCCTCCACCAACTGAGAAGTCAGCGTGTGATATTTACTTGGCCAATTTCTCTGCCTAAGCACGTCCCTGCTGCTTGCATCCCTTTTTCCAGAAAAGAAAAGGCATGGAAAGTCCCACTCCTAGCTTTCCTTGTAAACAGTCTGGAAGTCAAAAGAACTGCAGACACTGGTTGGCTGCTGGGCTGCCACCTGTGTATAAGCACACGCAAAATGCACACAGGCACGTGTGAAATGGCTGGAAAGCATGGGATGGATCCTGGCACTTGATGAGGGGTACCTGCACCTACAGAGGGTCCCAGCCAAACGACCGGTTTCACAAACAGGATACTATGCAAAATGGCTGGCACTCAGTGTTCACCTTTCAGGTGACATATTTTTCTATTAATACCAGTGCCAACAATACACAGTAAAAATCTAATTTGAATTGTATGGCCCTGGGTATTGTTGAATAGAGCAGATGTGAAGTTTCTAAACAAGATGCCTTTGAGCTTTGGCTTTGAAAAAGAAAGAAGACATTTCACACAGGCAATGACATCTCATTTTTTCAAAGGCTTAGCTCAACATTTCCAAGAAAAGCACTTCTTTTCTGATGAAAGACTGCATGGAAAGAAATGTCATGTGGAAAGGAGGAGCTTGGATTTGTTAGTTTGTTTTTTTTTTTTTTTCATAAAAGGGAAGAAGTGAAGATGGTGAAAAAAAACAAGCTTAAAATTTAACAAAGATGTACCATGTCTCCCTAATGTCTAGCATTACATTACCACAAAAAATGTATCAATTCATGTCCCTTAAATCAGCTCCTGCAGGCAAATAAGATTCTCTTCCTTTTCCAATAAATTATTTTTATGCCTGCAAATTTTCCAGTCTAGTCAATGTGGTTTTTTTTTGTTTTGATTTTCCTTCCTTTCGTGCTGGTTCCAGACATGGGGCCCATTACCCTCATTACCCCACACAACACAAGGATGAGCAGTGGGGCAGGTGCCACCGCCCTGTGTCAGTGATGCTCTGCCCACACTGGAGGGGTCTGCCTGCATCCTACCCTGACATGCAAGGTCAGGTCCTGCACAGCCGTGCAGAGGGGAGCTGTGCATGTATTCGCACTGGGGGAAAAGGGGAAAGAGCAGAAAGGGTCAGCTCCCTCTGCGCGCACCAAGCTGTCCACGAGTGCCATGTGCTGTCTGCATTTCTCCTAGGATCACTTAGAGCTAGGGCTAGGTGAATATTATTTGCAAATACATTATTTAGCAAATGTTGATCTCCTTTACTGAATATGCTGTCTGACTAATCATCCCTGCAGTAGCCTACCAGCCCTAGTGCCATTCAAATACTATTGGCTGAATAATTTATGAGATGAGCAAAGACAAAATGCATTGAATAATTTATTCAAAGGAAAATTGCTCCCCATATTTGGTTATCTCTAATTAGAACCTCTTTTCAGCTGGATTACACACATACGTGCATGTGCTCAGGCGTACGTACACACAGGCACATGTGTGCACATGCAGTAGGCCAGGTTCGGGACTTGCAGCAGATCAGCACAGCTTCATTTCAGTGATTTTGTTCTCAAGGCACATGGGCAGGGGCAGGATCAGAACAAACCGTTGTGGACAGAGTAGAAGAGTCTGAGTCAGAAATTTGGAAGTGGGTCTCAATTTCCCAAAAAAGTGCAGGGCGACATGCAGCACGTGAGGAGAAGAGGAGCTGCAGATGCTGCCTCAGGTACCTTGTGGCCAGAGAATCAGGACCTGTGCAGTGTGATCTGGGGCTGCTGGAGCCCATCGCTGTCCCCAGCTGCCAGAGGCCCGGGTCACGTATACGCTTTGCAGAACAGCTTTCCCCCGGCACTCCTGGCTTGTTTCTAGTCATCCCCTATCAACTGCAGATCTTCTCCTCTCTGGGACAGGCTACGCATGAGCTCCTCAGGCAATGGGGAAGCTTCGCTGACCACAGAGAGCTGCCAGACAAACTCACCAACCTCTTCCGTTGGTTACCTGATTTTTCACAGCTAATTTAGGGGCAGGTATTTCAGGTGAAGTGTCAGCTTTAATTCACAGCCCCTTCAAAGCTGCCCTCATCTGGAGCCACGTAACCTCGCAGAGTCTGGTACCTCCAGGTCAGGGCTGAGGGCAGCAGAAAGATTTTCCTGACAGTGCAGATGTTTGCACCACACTGAACCACGTGGAAAAACAAAGGGCTATAATTTAGCCAAGATAACCTTTGTGATAACCTTACAAATGCTGACATAAGCCATACACACTGCCCAATCCCAGAAAGGCAAAGGCAAACCTTACATAAACTCACAAACTTTACAAAACTTGCGTGTTGGCATACCCAGGGATACTCAGAGAAGGGCCAAACTCAGGCCCAGACTTCAAACCCCTGTGGCATGGGGAGTGGAAGGTCAGCTCCAATAACATCAGATGTGCATCAAATGAGAAAGCGCCCAAATTAGGTTACATGGTAGTGTGTACCTCAAAGGAAAAAAAAAGTCTTCCTTGACTGTCTGTGTCTGCATCTTTTATTTAGATAGCTGGGCACGATAAATGAGACAGATATGTGGAGTAACTCAAAATGCAATGAAGAAAATAAAGCAGAAATCTCTAATTGGTCATCTTGAAGGACAAAGCTGCATCTTCTGCCGTTAATTTGCTCCCAATTATTTTTTCTTTCTATTTCTACTTTTGTTAGAGCTCCCAGAGCTGCCCTAATGGTAAAGCAAAAGAGTAATGGAGGTAATGGGAACATCCTGAATAACCTAATTCTAGTGTCCCTACGGCATGACTAGACACCTGAAGGATGTCTCCAGGACAATGTCAGCTAGCATGAAAGGCTGCTGCAAAGGCAACAGTGTGAGATCTCTCTTTTTGAAAGCTTTGTGGCACTTCCAGGTTAAAAAATCACTTGGGAAGCATTTTATGTCTGATAGGTTCCTCTTCTTGCCCTTTATATATGACGTGTTGTTACCAGGAATGCAGTTCATCCCCTGGCTAATCACCCTCTCTTGGTGGTGCACAGACAGCACATCAGTTTCTACATACGATTTAAGGACCCAGGCTTCAGAGAAAGTCAGCATTGGAAGGCAGGGCTTGGGAGTGGGAGGAGGACCCCGTGGTGCCCTGGGAGGAGTGGGAGGAGGACCCCGTGGCTGAGTGCCTTGACGAGCCATTGGTGCACGAGGCTTCTGCTCCCTCTCCAGCCATGGGCACCTCAGTCCAGCAAAAGCCACACGGGCGTGTGAACGCAGCAGGAGCATGCCAGTGGGAGCTGGGGCAGTGGGGGGTGCTGCTGGAGCATCTCACATCAGACAGCAGGCACGGTGGTGTGGGCAGCCACGGGCACAGGGATGGAGGCTGCGAGCATCCTGACCCCAGGGCAACAGGGATATATCAGTACATGGGAGTGACTTCAGGAGGTAACTGGATGATCCAGGCCGTCCTCAAAATGCAGTCCTGGCTGTCTCAGGGCAGCCCTCAGTTCTGAAAACTGGCACCAATGAAATACAGGGAATAGGACTGATTTTAAATTCGCCACCTAGAAAGCAAATACCAAAGTCACAAGCTGCTGTCGTCTTTGGTACCTGGGAGGACTGGCCATGTCAAACACCATTAGCAAATGCCAGGGTGAGGAGGACCTTTTCTCCCAGTACTTACTGCATCTTCTGGCCAGTGTCCTCTCACAGCACTGAGCAGGAACGATGAGGTGTCAGCTCCAGGGGAGACATGGTCAGGGTCCAGCATGGCACCCGGACACACTAAGTGTTTTTAACACTACATGTGAACACAGGTATTTTAGTATGCAACTATGTGCAGTGCCAAGTCGGGTCAGAGCCTGATGTTTGATTATTTTTCCATGAAGTCAGAGCTGTACAAATTTCAGGCTTGGGTAAATAATTACTGCCCTTTTTCAAGGATTTTTTTACAAGAGCATCAAAATGAAAGTGACAGCAGTGGCAGCAAGTAAATTACCACTGCCTAATTGGGCCCAAAGAGAGATTAGGGCCTGAAATGTCCCTTCGTGTAGACTAACAGAGAAAAGAAAAGCATACTAGACGTATGAACATTGGCTTTACCAGCCCTTAAATTTCTTGTTTTTCTGCTAGTCCCTGAAGTGTAAAAAAAAATGCTGTGTTCTTCCCTGTTGCTTTTTTCTGTACCCAGAGGCTCATAGGCCTTGTAGTTTGAGATGTTTATTCATCACTAGTCGCAGAGACAAAGTTGCTAGGCGCCATTTGTTGAGTTTGTCGAGCCCCATTTCTCTCCCCTACCCAGGATCAGGGAGCCAGCCCAGGAGCTCTGCTGCTCTGTAAGTCCCAGGCTGTCCTGCTCAGGGCTGGCTGGCTTCAGAGCTACAAAAATGCCAGCTACTGGCTGCTGAGCCTACGAATAAACCTTGATACTTGACAGCGAGAGCCCAAAGTGTCTCAGGGGTGCTTGTGCATGCTTGCAGAACTGTCCCTCAAAAGTGGCCAGAACAAGCACAGCCCTTTTTCACCATGCCATTGGTTATAGAACAAAAAACACAAGGCTTTTAATTATTGCACTAGAAACAAAACTATTTACATCTGGGAAGAGGGGAAGCGTTCATCAGAAAATTGCTTGATGTAGGCTTCTACCTGAATAGAAATTTCCATGGCTTCAGGGTTGTATGCCACAGCTGTTTAGATCACCAGGACTGACTAATGGCTTGAGAATAAACTTTCCTCAAGTCAAAAATTATTGCTCTGCATGCCTTAGAGGATTTTGTTCAAACTTCTGCTCGTTGGTATTTTTTTTGAAGATAATTCCCCAAACAACCGTTGGTCTGATAGGGCTTTGTCTCGCCAGGCTGCCAAAGTGCTCAAGAGCACTCGTGTTAATGTCCTCCACCCTCTTTACCCACTCTTACTTCAGAAAATGTGCCTAATTTTCACAACAAAAATTTCATAATTTGAGGTGCACATTAGAAATCTGGAGATGGAAAACTATAACCCCAACCTCTACATGATGTGCAAATACGACTCTAAAGAGCATGAGGACATAGAGGCAGCACATCTTATCCTACAAGATTCAGGACAAAGAAAGGGCATGCCAGGCTCTAATGTTTAAAAAAGCTCTGTAACTGAATTACATGAAAAAATGCTCAATCACAAGAGAAAATAGAGCTGGTTAATGGAGAAGCTGTCGCTTTTAAAGATGTAGTGAACTGCTAGATCAGATTTGTCATCAGAAGTCAAGCTGGCAAAATTTACCTTGCTCACTAGCAAAAGATGAATATTAAGCATCATTCCAAAAAGAAAGCTTTAGAGAAATGCATAATTCTCTTTTTTATGGAATTTTATTACATGAAGAGGCAATTCTGCACACATTTTAGCTATTGCTATGCATGAATGTGTTAAGCTTGAGAAGCTGGAGTCCATTATATGGTCCCGTAGTCTGATAGCGTGAGTCCCTATCACGTCTGCAGCTATGAGATGTGTCATTCTGCCGCAGAGTTATAGCACAACTGCAATGAGTCTTCTCAGAAAGGCTACAAATCCAGCAAGAAAGGTAAATTTCAATCTTTTTTCAGCCTCGCTTTTGTTACTGATTTCTCCAGCGTTTCAAAAGGAAGGGAAGAGAAGAGCCAAAAGCAATGTGTGATGGAAAGCTTGCTATTTCTAAGTGGAATTCAACCCTGGAATCCTGTTGAAGCCTGTGTGTTTGGAGTGCATCTCAAATGCAGGAAGCTTCCTGAACCCACAAAATACGACTGCCCAGGCTGTGGGGCGAACAGTGGGTAGAGCTGACAGAGAAGCAAGATAATACACATACATACCTTCTAGAACCTGTGATCTGGAATGACAGCCATGATATTTTCAATGTTTTTCACCACCACTTTCACAGGGTACAGGGGCTCCTGGATCTGTTTGAACAGGAATCCATGACCTGTACCTGACCTACCCTTAGATTACCGCCAGCCTGTGCAGAGAGTGAGTGACCTTCTCTGCTGCTGCAGTGCAAATTGTTAAACATTATTGTTCTCTCCAGGGAAGGCCTTTAGGCACGCTTTGCTGTTCCTGTCAGAATACGCTGTGGCTTTTCCACTAATCACCAGAGGGCAAAAATGAGAATTTCATCCTTCTGGAAATAAATGCTCCCAGCATTTTTTTTTCCCTTCTTCTTTTTGTTGTTATTGTGAAATTTGTGTGTCCTTCCATCTAATTTACTGAAATCTTTCTGTTTTTCTCTGCAAAATGCTTGTATTCAACAAAATTTCATCCTCAGTCAGCCCACGTTCTGCTTGCTGGCCTTCATTTTAACCCTCTGCTGGCTGGCAGCAAGGTCTGAACTCTGCCAAACAACCTAGCACACAGTGCCAGGCATTTAGCAGCCCCTCCCCATGCAGTCAAGCACTCATTCATATACCTAAAGTTGAGGTACTGAGTCTCACTGAGAGCACAGCGCTGCCCAAGATTGACATGGACACAATGTGCCATGCTGGAAGGCTGGGCTGGGGGTGTGATGTATTTAGCAAGGTTACTGCACCAAGAGAACTATGGCAAAGCAAGTGTCTCCTAGCTGAACTAAGCACAGAGAATAAAGGCTGTTCAGCACACTGTGAAAACACTTTAACTAAATCAGTACAACTCCCTCGTGTAGCCATGGTTGTACTTATTTCCCCTGCGCCTGTAGCCAGAAGGACTCCTTCATTTGCTCCGAGTGCAGAGCTCACAACGAGTGCTTCAGCAGTGTCATGCTCCAGACACTCCCTCACAGCCAGAGGGAAAGGTCCTTCCCGCAGGCAGACATCACTCCTGCAGGAGAAGTCAGCTGCCATTGCAGGAGCTTCTCAGGGGAGAACTCCCTGGCTATTCCACCAGCTGAGCCAGGTGTTCTGGGAGGCAGGGAAGCCCTGGACCAAGCCAGGGACAACCAGTCCCATGTCACAGTGTCCCCATACACAGCAAGGACACAGCAACATCTGTGATCTCCACACTCCATCTCCGCTGGGGTTACAGCCACAGTGGCTGCAGGACTTCGTGAGCTGTGGCCACGTCCAGATTGTGGTGTTCAATAAGCACAGCCTGGCGTTACTCACACTGCCGTGCCACAGTCCGTACGGGTGCTTCAAATGGCCTTTACACAGTTAATCTCCTGCTGCTGCTGTAGGAAGGGGAACATGTGCCTCACACCAAGGGAGCAACCCCTGTGCACAAACAAACACCAGGAACTGCTCAAACATCTGCAAGGTTGCCTTCTCATGCACATCTGTGTGCTGACCTTTAGGGGAGAGACCCTTTCGTGGCCGGCTCATGCTGTTGCACCAAGCCACTGCTGCAGCTGGTGCCGGGAGGGCGAGTCAGCCTGGAGCTGGCTCGGCCCTGTCCCATCCGCATGGGGCAATGCAGGTAGGCTTGCTCTGATGCACCTCATGTTTCACCTGTTCAGTGGGTACACAAAGGAGTTCACCCTTCCCAGCTGCAGGCTCAGCAGCTTTCTCCAGCGTATCATTCACTTGCAGATAACAAATATCATGGAGAGTCCCAGTTCTCAGGCGCACACTGTTGTTTGATATTTTTATTGGCACAGGGCTCTGAAACCTGCTGGGTGCTTTCCTGCAGATAGGAGGAGATGTGATTCTCTGGCTTTGATGGGCTGAGAGAGAAGACAGGGTACATAAAGAACACTAATCCAGAAAG
Organism: Alectura lathami; assembly: GCA_013399715.1. NCBI lineage: Eukaryota > Metazoa > Chordata > Aves > Galliformes > Megapodiidae > Alectura > Alectura lathami. The sequence goes on along the minus strand of VXAV01006128.1, from coordinate 1,764 downwards.
AGTGACAGAAATAAGACTTGCAACATTAGGCTCAGTGGTTGCTTCTGGCTGTTACACAGGTCGTGGTTGTTTGAACACAGAGAGGCATATATGCTGTATGGATTTGTTATGCACGCATCTGTGTACTGAAGATGTCATATGTACAAACAGCAAAATGGAAGCTTGGATTTACACATACCTCCCACCTCCAAGTGTGGTTTATATCTCGGTACACCTGTTGGCTTCTCTTCAACCCCTGCTGCAGCGCAGGCTCCTTCCTGCCTTTGCCCTTGGAGGGGCTGCGGGGTGGATGTGAACCTTTCCTAACACCTGAGCGTCCCAGCAAGTGGTCCTTTTGGCTTTGTGGCCTTCTTAAGAAACCAGCGGTGACTTGTATGTGCCCTTTGATTTTAAAAATGCAGGAAATAGTATTATATGTATAGATACAAAAATCAAACAAGCCCCCTGTTTCACATCTGAATTGACAGGTGGCATATCGGGGGTGTTTTTGGGTATTTCTAGAGTGCTACTAAGAACTGCTGCAAGCTGTCATTTCAGGCTGTGGGCCTGTTCACTGACCAGACCCTGTAGGTGGGTGAGGAGACGCTGTGCTGCGCTGTCTAAATGCGACAGCCAAGGCACAGCCACATCCAGAGCACCAGTTTCAGCAGCTGGGTGGGATGGGGAGGCAAGGGGAGAGCTAAGGGCACTCCGCCAGCTCCTCCATTTTCTTTCCCACACCATCGCTCTGCTCCCTCACCTTTGGAAATAAACCCCTCATTTCCAGAGGCTTCAGAGGGAGCTGTGCTGTGCCTTCAGGCTCAGCCAGGAGCTGGCCCAGGGCCCACCTGGACTTGCTGCTTGCACCCCTGCAGCTGTACAGCTGCCGCCCCAAGTTTTACCCAAAGGTAGAGCTGCTGAGAAGCTGAGCTTCTGGCATCCCCTTGCTGATACCTGCTGACACCAGCCTGGCCACCTCTGGGGGCCTGAACGTCCTCCTCTCACCTTCCCTCTCCACCTTTCTGCATCCTCCCAACAAGCAGCAGAGCCCATTTCCCAGACCATCTTATGGATTTAAGGATTTAACCTTTTGCCTCTACTCTTGATCTCAGATTTTGCTCCAGGCACTTCTCACCTCCAGCCTGGATTGCAGCTGCACGCCCAGCCCCACCAGCTGTAGCCTTGCCTCCTCCACATTCCCAAGTCCTCCTCCTGGCTCACCAATGGGCTTGTCATCATCCTGCCTCACTCCCAATTCGATCTAATGTCACCAAGTGCCAGTAATGTCCTGGTTTGTTGTTGATGCTCTGATAATGTCGACCTCCGTCTTCCTTGTGCCAAAGGGCCAATCTTCCCTGTCAACTAAGTAGCTGCCTTCAGAGGATGCTGAATGCTCAGTGCAGATGTGCCTTTCTGTAACAGAGTAGAAGACAGCATGATTTACAAGATACTAAACTCATCTCACTCTGTACTACCTATAAACAGAGTCACTTCTAATGGTTCTACAGATTTTTAACGGTTGTGTTGGACATTTACATAAGGACTCAATTAATAGTTTAAGGACAGGGAAAAGTACAAGAACTTAATGTGGTAGATATAGACTGCAATTTTTTTACTGTTTCTTATAGTACTGTATTTTTTAATTTCATAGAATCACTTCCGAGTTGGAAGGGACCCATAACGACCACTGAGCCCAACCCCTGTCCCCACCCAGCACCACCCAAGCCCTGTGTCTGAGAGTGGAGTCCAAACGCCCCTTGAGCTCTGGCAGCTTGGGGCCGTGCC
>VXAV01006127.1:6697-17947 GCA_013399715.1 Alectura lathami | reverse complement strand
TGCTATAATGTGCCAATGCTATTTACAGTTTAATATCAGAGGTGAAGATGGCATTTTCTCTAAATAACGGACCTTATTTTTTCAACCTAGGGTAAGAGAAATATAGCTTTTCCTCCTACGGCAAAACATGCAATAATATAAAAATAGCTACAAGTCATCTGAACAATGCTTTTCAATTTTCAAAGTGTCTGTTTATGATTCTCATTTTCACCAGTTAGGAAATTGCTATTACATGTAAACTTTTATAAATCTTGAAATAAATACAAAGCCCCTATAGAATATATTAAAAGAAGTAAGCAAATACAAATACAACAATCAAACAAACAAAAAAAAAAAAACCACGGGAGAACATAGCTATAGTAACTGTGGAAAATTTCTTTAAAAATGTGGATTGGAATCATGCCAGAAAAAAAGGAACATTTGACAACCTGGATGGTGGAACAGGACTAGAGTAATATATTTTGACAAGGCCATGTAGCAAGAGGATGAGGGGTAATGGCCATAAACTGGAAGAGGGGAGATTTAGACTGGATATTAGGAAGAAATTATTTCCCGTGAGGGTGGTGAGCCACTGGAACAGGTTGCCCAGAGAGGTTGTGGATGCCCCCTCCATGTTTCTTGCTGGAAATAACAGTATCCCAAGAGTATATTTTAAAACAGTTAAAATATGAACCATTCTTTGAAATACCATTTAGTGAGTACCATGCATAATGTATTACAAAATCAAAGATTATAGGCAATTTATTTATTTTGTCCTGTGAAAAGGGCATGAGACTCTGCGAAGTTACTGAAGATTCTTTTATTGTCTTTCATATTTTATATAAAACATTTCCCATTGGTAGAGAGAAAATGCTAGAAGACTTTTCTCCTTGCTCTATTTCCCTGATAACAAGGATGATAAACATTTTACTTTTTTGAAGCATCTTTATACTTTGGATTACGTATGTGGGCAATCAGCTTTTTCAATGAGAAATAAAACTCGAACAAGTGTTTTTCGTGTGTGGACTATTGTCTTAACAATACTTATAGCTCTGCATCTTTCCCATTGTGGAATTTTTGTAACAAACTAACTTTTAGTAATTTGTATCCTTAATTTATTTTTCTCTTGTGCTTGTGTGAACAGTTGTACTAAACTGTGATAAATGTGTCTGTTTTATGAAAACAATGTATTTTTCACTGAATAGAAAAGTAGTATTCACAGAAATCAGGGATTAAATCAAAAGGAAGACAAGTGGTTTAAGAAAAGATGAGATTAAAACTTTTGTAGCCCAGCTGTGTTATACTATTTGGGGAAATAATGCATTTGTAATGAGAAAGCACGTGCAGTAGATAAAGTCTAAGTGAATCACTTCAAGTAGTCAGATCTTAACATCACATGGGCAGGCTGACAGCATGCTGAAAGTTTGTTAAAGAACATCTGTTCAAGAGCACTAAAAATATTATTGTATTAGTATAAAGAATCTCTTCTCGTGGTGATTAAACAACTAATAAAAGGCAAGTACATTTTCACTGCTGGAGAGAAAGTATTCCTCTGGTATCTTCCTTGTCCTTCTGCACCACTGGATTTTTTCCAGAGATAGCCTTTGTCCTGCTGTGTGTAGAGGACTTAACTATGAACCTGGATAAAACCCATAAATATAGAGGGGTTGCGAATGGAAAGAAAATAAATGAACTTAGTTCAGCGCTCAGTGATCTTATTTTGTCTCTTCAGGTTTCTTACTGATGGACCTTGGGTGGCTGTAAAGTTCATCCAAGCCTTTGGCTCACTTAATTGCATACCTGGGATCTGTTAGTAGGTAATTTATCAGCTGAACATGAACAAATGCCAAGAAGCAGTATATGCATGAACAACCATTCTGTCATTATAAATGTTTGTTCAGTTCTTGTTAGTTGGGCATTTGGAAAAAAACAAAACCAAACAACCCAAAAAAAAAAAAAACCCCACCAACTTTTTTCCCCCATATGCTAATAGTACTGTGGATCAGTTATCAAAAAGAAAATATGCCTTGCAATCACACAATCACAGTGAGGATTCCCAAACTAGGAACAGTTCCCAAAGGATTTGCAGTTCTGTTAGTTGACCCATTCAGTCTTGGTGAACACTGACTCCCAACTGTCCTAGACGGAACATGATCTTCACTTAAAAAGGATTTTTACTGGTTGATCTTATATTACTATAACAACAACAACAACAACAACAACAAAAGGAAACTGAAGTTAACAACAGAATATAGTACTTATAAGGTCTCTAAAGAAATAAAAGCAATCAAGGTGATATATTGAAAATACTATTACTTGTAACAGAACTTATTGATATTTTTATGTCCTATATTCTTCTGATTTATTCTTTAATTAGAGATACTGCTTTATGAGAATGTGTGTAAATATTGATTTTGAATCTTGCAGTTATATTGGCAGATGGTTATTTAGGGAAGAAATCTGAAAAATTCTCTGCCTCAGGTAAAGGGTAACTCTGACTGTAATTTACTTGGTAAAACAAAATTTTAAAATGATGAATTAAATCATTTGCAAGATTTATTTTTCCAATTTTGTTATTGTAGGTTTGGTTTTGTTTTTGTTTTTTGAGGGTGAGGAGGATTTAACAGTTATCTGCTTAATTTTTTCTGTTATGAGCTTGGTCTTTTATAACAGTAATTGTTTTAGTCTTTTTAAATTAGAGTGACAGTTTTTATGTTCACAACAATTGACATTTTACATTTTATTGAGAGGCATACAGATAAAAACTTCTGTATTTAATACCTTTATCTTGGAATAAGATCAAAACATGATCTTTGTTTGAAAGAAAAAGGAACTAGAAAAAAAAAAAACAATTAATCTGTCTATTTCTACAGGTAATTATTGAGAGATTTGTTTAGCTTTTTAATGTCTGATAACATGCTTTAATTGTGACAAATGACAGCAAATGGAGAGCTGCATAGTCGATAAATGTTTCTGACATGACACCTTCCTGATGCTGGTGGTCACTAAAACTGCTTTTGTCTTGACGCTAGTTCTGGAACTAGTCATGGATTATAGTTAGTATAGTTAGAGATGTTGGAACCTTCACAGCAGACATCAGGTAACACAACGTACTTGCAATATTAGTCATCCTATATCCTATGCAACAAATAGCTTATATTTGCAGGGTTTTTTATTCTGTTCTTTATAAACAATGATAAATTTATATTTGTAATGGACTTGTGGATAACACCTGGGCTTGCCATGGAATATATTTCTTTTTATTTCCTTCAGAGAGTCACACATTACTTCCTGTATCAATATATACTTTGTTTCCCTCCCTTTTTCCAGGGATCCTGACGATATTATAATAAATTAAAACCACTTTTCAATTTTAGCATATTTCCATTATTTTGTCAAATATTTATCTAAGGGAACACGTTTTCTTTGTTCATCTTAGGTACAGCAATATATAAAACGCCCTCACTTATCACAGAAAGAATACATCTACTATTTATAATTATCTAGTTTTCCTATTTTAAAGAAAGAAAATTTACATTAGTTACAATTCAGTGTTCATGATCTTATTCAGTTATCAATGATTCAGGAGTTGCTAATCATGTTGTAGGTCACACAGAAGAAAACAAAATGTGTCCATATAGCAAGGAATAATAAATATTTTTTTCTAAAACTATTATTGTATCTTGTGACTATCTATGCTAATGACTCTGTCTTATAAAAAAACTCTATCATTAAAAGTCTGCCTCAGAATTTGTGATTTTTTTTTTCTGTGTGATAATGGTGATTCTTTTAAGAATAAAGTGAAAACAGAATATAAATATATATTTTCTTAATAAGTCATTTATGTGTTGGTCAAGACAGATAGTCTGTTTAGAATCATAACGACCAAAAAGATAATATTATCTTTGAACTCATAGGATTGCACAATATTCAATAAATCTCATTTAATTACTGATTAATTAACCCAGTGACATTCCTGGCAAGCTAAGACTGTTATTACAAAATTTATTTTAAAAAACTAGCAAACTGTTCTGACTTCATAACAGAGCACTATTAATTTGGCATTTTTGTGGAAAGTAATTGTCATAAAAACTGTAGACAGAAATTTATAGTTTCTTTGTAATGCTTCTTATCCCACTTATTTCCTGTATTCCTACAACACAGTGCAGCTGTCCTTTTTTTCACAGAATCACAGAATCACAGAATGTTAGAGATTGGAAGGGACCTCAAAAGATCATCTAGTCCAAACCCCCTGCCAAAGCAGGAACACCTAGAGCAGATTACACTGGAACGCGTCCAGGCGGGTTTTGAATGTCTCCAGAGAAGGAGACTCCACAACCTCTCTGGGCAGCCTGTTCCAGTGCTCTGTCACCCTCACTGTGAAGAAATTTCTCCTCATATTTAAGCGGAACCTCCTATGTTCCAGCTTGCACCCATTGCCCCTTGTCCTGTCACTGGATGTCACAGCGAAGAGCCTGGCTCCATCCTCCTGACACCCACCCTTTACAAATTTATAAACATTAATTAGGTCACCCCCCAGTCTGCTCTTCTCTAAGCTGAAGAGACCCAGCTCCCTCAGCCTTTCCTCATAAGGGAGATGCTCCACTCCCTTAATCATCTTGGTGGCTCTGCGCTGGACCCTCTCCAGCAGTTCCCTGTCCTTCCTGAACTGAGGGGCCCAGAACTGGACACAATATTCCAGATGCGGTCTCACCAGGGCAGAGTAGAGGGGGAGGAGAACCTCTCTCGACCTACTAACCACACCCCTTCTAATACACCCCAGGATGCCATTGGCCTTCTTGGCCACGAGGGCACCGTGCTGGCTCATGGCTCCTGCTGTCCACCAGGACCCCCAGGTCCCTTTCCCCTACGCTGCTCTCCAACAGGTCAGAACCCAACTTATACTGCTTCCTGGGGTTATTATTTCCATATGAATATTTCATGATCTATTTCATATTTTGACCTCTGCTAGGTTAAGACTAGAAGGTTCATGAATTTATTCTGTGGAGAAAGTAAAGGTTTCATAATTCTCCAGTAATCCATAGGTAACAGTTGTTTGGGATCCCCTAGTCTAGTGATGATAATATGCTTAGCATCCCTTATCTAATGGAAGTATGCTTTTGATTGCATTGTATTTTTAAGCCTTCTCATTCAACAATAGATCAGGCAAATTAAGCTCTGCATTTTATTAGGACTGTCTGTGTATTCATCAAGAGTAGCTGTATAGTTATTTATAAGTTTGATCAGGAAGATGTATTAACAGCTTGTAGCCAGTTATATACAAGACGATAGGTTTAACAGTTTGCCAAGTGTTCTTAAAGCATGAAGTATAACATGCTTTCTATGAGAATTTTCAGTGGCATAATCTACAGGATTTCAGTCACCATAATGACATAATCGTGTGGTAATTTTCACTACAAGTTAGACTCAATGTTCTGGCCCAACTTGGACTAGTATATTGGCTTTGGAAGTTAAGCCCCCACCCAGCTACTTGCTAACTTCCCCCTCAGCAGGATGAGGGGAGAGAACTGGAAGAACTGAAGTTGAAAATATTATGCATCATATAGTATGGAACATCCCTTTGGTCTGTTTTTTTTTTGTTTGTTTGTTTGTTTGTTTTGTTTGTTTGTTTTCCCCCATATATCTAAAAAAGGACAGCAGATGGACTGCTATGAAGAAAATTAACTCCATCCCAGTAACTCATTCATTAATTTGCTTATTTTACACAATATTTTTTTTAACTATTGTAGATTGTATAGATAGTGAAATTCCAATTTTCTACAGAAACATTTACTGAAATGAAAATTTACCACACAATGGTGCACTTTTCATCAGTCTGTGGCACAGAGATAGTATGCTTAAGAAATCCAAAATGAAAAAACCCTCTGTATTATGTAAGAAAATAAATGCTAGTCAGGAAAAGGAAAATTAAATGAGTTTGCTTTTTTTTTTTTTCCTTAATGAAGACTTACAGCAATACAGGAAAAACTAAAACTTTTTCAAACTTGTTTAACATTGAAGCCTTTCTGAAAAATTTTAATGTGGTTACCAAGTACTCAGGAACATTAGACATTACAGAACTGGGTTGTATGTCCTTGGGGAAGGAAATAAATGGACATAAAAGATTCTCTATCTTAATCTATATATTTATAATGTGTACATAGTTCTTGTCATTGCTTTAAGTATTAATGAATATTAAACAGCAGTGAAATTACAATTTGCAGAACCAGCCTTCTGCGACTTTATTAAGTAGTTATGAATAAAACCAGGGCCTTCTTTCTCTCTCAGCAGCTCTAAGCTGTATCTTTGACTGGTAATGTCCTGATACAGGTCATACATTGCTGCAGCTGAATACTGGCTCAAGGTCTGTCTTTCTGAAGCTTTATCAGTTCTGAAACCCTGTTTCATGATATAAAGATCACTTAAAAGTATCAGATTCACTCATTGCGAAAGGATGTGCATGTAGGTAGAACTGCGCTTCATCATTACAACAGGACCAGCAGCTGTTTTAAACTCACAGAACGAAGGTGGACAGTGGTTCTCACATACTGCTGTAATTTTTTTATCACTTAACTGATGTGATCACTTCTGCTGGCTTGCTGCTTTCTCAAATTGTCTCCATCCCAGTCACATGTAACAACGTAAAACATGAATGATGGAAGCCATCCAAAGGGACCTAGACAAGTTTGAAAAGGAAGCTCACATGAAGCTAATGAGGTTCAACAAGGTCAAGTGCAAGGTGTCACACTTGGGTCAGGGCAATCCCAGGTATGTGTACAGACTGGGGAAGAAATCCTTGAGAGCAGTGCAGCGGAGAAGGACTTGCGGGTTCTGGTGGATGAAAAACCTGATGTGAGCCAACGGTGTGCGCTTGCAGCCTGGAAGGTCAATTGTTTCCTGGGCTGCATTAAAAGAGGCATGACCAGCAGGGAGATGGAGGTGATTGCCCCCCTCTGCTCTGCCCTCATGAGGCCCCGCCTGGAGTACTGTGTCCAGGCCTGGGAATGTCTCATACCTGAATGTGTTCAGGGCCAAGTTGGATGGGGCCCTGGGTAACCTGATCTAGTGCCTGATTTAGTGGGTGGCAACCCTGCTTACAGCAGGGGAATTGGAACTAGATGATCTTTAAGATACCTTCCAACCCAAGCCATTCTATGATATGGTTCTATGATATGACTGAAGTAGGTATGGCTGAGAGGCAGCACCATTGCCTGTGTGGCCTACCTGAAATCCCAGAAAAATGGAACTGTGCAGTGTAGCTGGTTTTGATGCTAGGAATTAGGCTGTGATGAGTAGTAACACCGGCTGGATAGAGGTGGCTTCTTACATTCATCGCTTACCCTCAGACCCTGCCTTCCCCAAGGCAGCTGAAAGACCAGCAAGTTCAGTTCTCTGACCTCTCCCTGCTTCATTTTTGTCCTTCCTCAATGTCTGTTAAGCTTCAGGAGGAGAAGTAGATTAAAATAAAATGATAATCAAAAGGAGAAAAAAAAATGATAAGCTTTATATTCTCTTAATTTTTGTGTTACTCATTTGGAAACTGCTTCCCCTTGCCCTGCTACACTAGATGTGGAAGACTTCAAAGTACTAAAATTTGTGGCACTGGCATAGCAAACAGAGTTTAGCAGGCTTCCGCTTGGTTTGGACAAATGACTGCTGGATAGTGGAGGAAATTCTGTGTGTGACAGGACACAGAGAACACTGACCCGTGTAATATCATGTGGGATGTGGGCCTATATGACCCTGACCACCTCTGGTAACTGAAATTGAGAAATGCATTTGATCCCCCTTTTTTTTTTTTTTTTTTTTTTTTTTTTTTTTTTTTTTTTTTTCCTGGATACTCTTCTGATATATCAAAATAACTCCTATGGTTTTTACAAAAAATGTGATTTTTGTGGTTTGTTTACACGTGCATTTTCTCTGCAGGCATTTCTAATTGCATGCATTTCATTTCTTCATGGCTGGTTATCACTTTGATTTGAGACATGCAGTACACAAACAATGTAAATATATATCTCTTTTGCAAAGTTTTATTATTTTGATAAGTAATATAGTTATCGGTTATACCACACATTTGATCTTTAATTAGTCCACCTGTTAATGTCTCTAATGCATGATACTTAGCGTTACAATATTAATTGGCTGATCTAGCCAGTCACTCGAGCCTATAAAGAGATGAAGTATCACTAATTACCTTCAAGCATGCATTGAAATACTCTTGACATTTTTGAAGGATGGAATAGCATGGATGTCATGGTTTTCCGTAAGTATTTGATATCATGACATCATATAATAAAGTGATGGAGTTGGGAGAGCTGCTGAGGGAGTGCTGCAGCTCCCAAAATGCTTCTGTCCCTCCCACGTGGTTTCTGGGAAGAAGACACGACTCCTGAGATGCTCCTGTCCTTCCCACACAGTTTCTGGGTTCCGGGAGCTCTTCCCTTTTGCCTCTGATCGCCATTGTGGACTACACGATCAGGAGACTCCCCCTTTTCCTTATACATATATTTTCCATTTTGTCAGATTTATTGCTCTCAATTCCTATCATATTGTCTTATCTCATGTTCCTTTACCATTTTAAGTAAACTAGTTTTTATCTTGATTGAGTGCCTCCTCCTTTCTCACTCCTCTACCCAGCCTCCATGAGGGGAGGGGTGGGCGAGAGGGCTAGGCACTGTCACGGGACAATCTTTAATTAACCCATGACAGTTAATTGGTGCCTAGTGTGGAGCCACACTGCGATTGGGATAACAGATAATAGTTCTGACTGGAGTGCATTTTGGAAAAATAAAAAATAAAAATCCTGGCACTGTGTCATCTTTACCTGGAAGTTTTTTTGGCACCATGCCAACTTGCTACTGTTAGCTAAAATGGGACTATTTTTCTTCTAATTCCCTTTTGTAAGGGGGTGCACATTTTAATGTTGCAGATTGTGTTGCTTAAAATCTATTGGAACTTGATTAAGAAAGCCTTTTGGCTCTTCTGTATCATATATATGTATGAGAACTTAAGATCACTGGTGGGGACACCCAATGGGTATTGTATACATGGCACGATTTGAGCACTGAAAACTACACAGAATGTTAACGGTTTCACTTCCTCCACTGTCTTCTCAGAGACTCTATTCATGGGAAAAGCAGGAGGGAGAGCATTTAGACAGTTTTTTCAATTTTTTATCCTCTCACATCTTTTCCCTTCTTCCCCTTGAAATTTTTGCACTTTTTTCAGTTGCTAAGACCAGCATGTTCATATTGTCATGTTTCCTGAATGTGCTTGTCATTATCAATATTGGCTGGGGATCCGCCCCAAAACTAGATAATGTTGAGTGGGAGTGTGGAGGAGAGTGGCAGAAATCTTAGAGAAGTGGGCATCCCCGGTGTCATGGAGTTTTACTCCTGAACCCCTATAGTACCCCGAAATTTTAGGCAAGTATTTAGGAGAATGCCATAGCTCTGTCAGATCTAAGGAGGCATAAATTATTTGGGCCCTGGTTTATGCCTATCGAGCCCTGTTTAACACTATTCAAGGAAAGGGGAGTGTCTCTGAACCTACAGTGAAGGCTCAAACAAAGTAAAAACCTGTGTCAGTATCAGTTGCCCCTGTAGAAGGAAAAAAGTGGCAGTGAATATCATCTTGCTTAGAACAGGAAGAGGAGGAAAGGAAAGAGGAAGAGGAAGAACAACCAACAGAGGAAGAGGCAAAACCACCAGCAAAACCATCAAAGAATTCAGCACGTGAAAGGCTTGAGGATACTGACGAGTCTACCACCATCCGACATCAGACTATTGGTGAGATCCAAGGTGTGTGGAAACACTGTGGCTGAAACACAAGTGAACACATTACCACCTGGTTGCTCCAATGCTGGGACACTGGAGCCAGAAGTGTGATTTTGGAGGGCGGTGAAGCCCGCCAGATAGAATCTCTCACCAAGGACCCAGCTATTGATAAAGTAATTCACCAAGGGGATAAAGTCCCTATAGTGCATATGAAGAATGCATTAGGGAAAATGGTTTGAGTTATTCCAGCCTCGGGCAAAGACAAGCCCATCCGTGGGATTGCTTTTGCTCAAGGACCTGGGTGCAATCAGTGGGTAATGTAAAAAAATGGGGTTATCCAGTGTGTACCTCAAGGGGACTTGATGATGGGTGAAAACAGTCATTAGTTTCATGTATATATATATATATATGTATGTATATTTGTGTTGTATAATTTAAGCATGATGTAATTACATGGAATAAGGTGTGGATAATGCTATATTTTCCATAAATATTCCACATCATGACATCATGTAATGAACTGATGGACCTGGAAGAGCTGCTGAGGGAGAACTACAGCTCCCAAAATGCTGTACAATGGAATAGGTGGAATATGCTTTTGTACTCCCACTTAAAATATTTCACAGATGTCCATTGGCTATAGATCTACTGAAACATACAGGACTTTAGCAAATCTTGTTTCTCAGTAGTTCCAAACTACAAAAAATACTTATTATTTTCTTCCTCCAGTAGTCTGCCTCTTTTCTTTCCAGACTAAGAAATCTCCTAGCTCCATTATACTCCATTTAAACTCATCTTTTACCTTCAGTTTCAATCAGCATTTAGGCTAAATGATTTATAAGTTCACTTCATAATTTTTCATGGTATAGCATGTTTACTCCTTCTGGAGGTGTAGAATCAAAAGAAAATGTGCTTTTTTTTTGCTCATAAAAAAGTGGTTTCTTTAGTTTGTAGTAGCAGAAAAAGATCTTGAAAATTTGAACTGTCAGATTCCAGTGAGGGATGGAAATAAAACCCTAAACTCTTACTTGCAAATGTATTCATTCTTTCTTTTGTCAGTAATTATTTGAAGCTAAATGCACTTGCAGTAAGTAATGAGTAATAGACACTACTCATAATATGTGCTATTGCTTTGTGAAACTTTGCTGAGAAGAACCTGAAATGTTTTACAGAATCTTCCTCCTGTAGGAGAAAGATTTGTTCTTTGTTTTACCTATTATCCGTTTGATTAACTTTTCAGATTAGGAAAACAAGTGCTCCAGCTAAATCTGATAAATCATACAAAAGACTTATGTTACCAGTGTTACTATGGTCAGTATTCAGTTTCCTCTTAAAATCCTAAATTACATCCATATAGCAGACAGCAAAAGCATTCACCACAGGCTTTTGTGGTGAGTCATTTGAACTAATTAATTGTGTAGATTCATAAATAAATTTGCATTTATTCATACATCTAGTTAAGTTGATCTAGATCATAAATAGATCTAAATCAACT
>VXAV01006126.1:11409-24728 GCA_013399715.1 Alectura lathami | reverse complement strand
CAATGTCACCCTAGGGGGGCGGGAGGCCTCCCAGTTTTCATGAATACTAGAGCTCTGCCCCACCGGTTCAAGTCCAGTTACAGCCCATCCCCCTTCGAATCTAGTTTGAAGCTCTCTCGATGAGCCCTGCTCATCATGTGTGAAGCACATGAAAAAGTACAAATATGAAAAGTTGATTCAAAAGTTTGTTCTACCAGCTTTTAGAAACGTAGTATTTATTTAAAAAATAAGAAATAAAATAAAATAAAAAAATAAAGAAACTGTAAGATGATACACAGAAGAATGATAAGTTTAAATAAAGCAGTGGGTCATCACACATGACTGATAAAGATAACTTCTGGCATGGCAGTCTGTGGTTCAGTATATTATCTCACTCTTGAAATTGAAGTCAGTTTAAATCAGTATTTACAGCAACAGTCCTATGTTGTTGTATCTAAATTGTGTCCCAGAGGCATAACTAGCCACTATATAATGTTCTCCTAATCCTAAAGGACAGGCATCTGACAGAGTTGTAAAATACTTTATTGCTTAAACTATATTATTTGAGAATCTGACACCAACCAAATTGTCTGGTGACCCAGAGAGTGTTTTGTTTAAGAAAATGGAAGTGCTAATAAAGAGATCTGCCAAAGAATCAGCCAATCCAATCCTCTCCTTCCACTAAGATAAAGCACAAAATGCTGCCTGCTTACATGCGATGAGCAGGAAAACTGAGGCAGACATACCCCCACCTTGCTCTGCCCAACAAAATCTGTTCAGCATACTATGTGTTTCACTCTCTCTAAGCATGACAGAGCTATGGTTTTCATCAACAGATTTTCCTACTAATGTTATAAGGAAATAACTGATAAGGGAGTTTGTAACTAAAGAATTGAGATGTAAAAGTCAGAAAAATATTTTCCTTCATTGTAATTGCTTGTGTATTGAGAAAAGCTACATCCATGCTTGAAACCAACTCCCTATATTAAAGGCAAAGAAATTTGTGGTCTCCAAGAGCCACAACCAACAATCTACTGATTTACATGATTATAAAACTCATTTTATTACATCCACCAGATTGTAAATATCTCAAAACATGTTCATGTTCACCACTGCAGTGTAAGTTTGAATTAATATGGCTTTGAAAACAGAAGCATTAAACATGCATTTGAGAAGTCACTTACTGCTACAATACATTTTCCATTTGTTTGGACTAACTTCTAAAATGCATTAAGTCTTTATTTATGCACCCCACCACAGCATCTAGTGGTAAAGAGTTCATCTACCCTGCATTTTAAGACAATAGGCAGGTCTGACATAAAGATTTTATTTGGATTCAAGATAGGGAATGCTAATGCTAGGGCTTGCTTCCAATCATTAGACAGGGCTTAAAACGATTTACAAGCAGTGACTGAAAGGACTGCTAACAATTCGATAGAATTGTGTAATTAGCATCTCTGTACTGTTGACAGCACAAAAATAAAACAGTCCTACCTTAAAGACATTATCATCTAAACAAGTAAATCAACAGGACTGCAAAGTTAAAAACTTGTTACAAAGGATATGAAATTACAAACTAAGTTAAATAGATATTTAAAAGTATTTATATATATATGGATATATCATATGAATAGATATACTATATATATGTTATATGAACATGTGTACATATATTGATTACATATGCATACGAATACAAATGTTAAAAATTGCCAGTTTAAAAAAAAAAAAAGTGTACAACTCTTCCTGAAACTGTACAGCTACGGTCTCTGCAAAGGTACAATTAGGAGCTTTTAAAGGCTGTTCCTTATTTCACTCTCTTCAGACTGTTTGAAGATGTACAATATCCCATGAACCTTGATGCTACACGCATTACATACTTGTAAAACAAGGCAAGAACACAAGCACATATTGAAACATCTTATTCAAAACATTCGAATTCCAGAGCAGCAATAAATGCTTTTAAGGGCAAAACCACAAATGATGTCCCCAGCACAGTATCAGCATCCCATTACTTCTACACCAGGGTGTCTTTAAAAAGAAATCTTTTAGGCTGTGATTAAGAGTGAAATCTTCAGAGACAACAGAATCAGGCTGAGAAAAGTAGTAAGAGGCAAAGAGTCATCCACCGTATCATTCAGCCTTCCTGTCTACCAGAATATGGGCAAGAGCACGCGCACACAAAGTCAAGCAATCAAGAGAGTACAGCTGCGAGCATGGGCATGAACACTTTGAGACAGCTGATTAAACTAGTAATGTGTTTTGCATGCCACTGGAATTCAGAGATCCCCAGGAGGAGGAAAACTAGGGAAGTACTTACTACTGCTTCTTAATAATCTATATGCACAATTTTAATGTACAATACACTAATCTCTATGTATAATTTTATCCAATGATTTTGTACTAAAATCTTCTGTTTAAGCCAGAATGCTTCCTAATAAATATAGTCTTTTGACTTCAGTAAATAAGCTTAAGTTGTAAACAAACCAACAGCTGTAAGGTAACATATAAGTAAGTTTACTATCTTCCTGGTAAATTGCCTCCAGCTATCACTCAAGAGGTAACTTGTCCCAATTTGACTTTAAGATTCTGCCTACTGTATCGTGCTGTGGCAATACTTCAGTCTAGTACTTGTCGACACACAGAGCTGCTTCTTCTTCCCAGTACTAATTAACCTCCTCTGACTACCCAGAGATGAGGGCAGCTCTGGAGTAAGTTCTATATATACACTCTTCCTTTTCTTATTTTCCCTTTCATGTCTGTTTTTTGGCCACTGTAGGACATAGAGTATCAGGCTAGATTGGATTCTGACCTGACCCAGCAGCGACCTCTTTGTGTACTCGCACAGTGTGACAGTGTGCTTGCCCTGCATTCACCTCCCCACCATTTCCTTCTAACAGTCTAACCCCAAACTCTGCTCAGTGGATGAAGGCTAACTGCAGAGCCTTGCTCTGCAACCACAATACTGGTTATTGTCCGCCTCAAAACAGACACTGGAGAACTAACAGAAGAGACTAATGAGACTAACATGCAAACAAGTTGGTCAACAGTCAAGGGCTAATTAGAGCAGTGTGCCTATGGAGATCAGTTAGTAAACAGTATGACTGAGCCAACCATCTTTCCCCATAGAGTGAGCAGTCCAAGAGTCCCTTGAGCCCTCCTGACACAGCAGCTGGCTGCACACCAGGATTTCCCATTGGGCAGGGACATCTCTCAAGGTTACTTTCTGGGACTGAGGGTATCCTTATTGCTGCAGTCAGTAAGTGAATTGGGAAGTTAACGGCATGCTAAGGTGTTGTAATGACACTTTGTGATCATACTTTATAACCTTAGAATCATAGAATCATAGAACAGCTAGATAGAACTAGATCAAACTGCCCAGGAACCCATCCAGCCTGGCCTTGAACACATCCAGGGATGGGGCATCCACAGCTTCTCTGGGCAGCCTGTTCCAGTGCCTCACAGTTTTGTGTAACATACCCCAAAGATGGGAGAACTCTGAGGTTTAGCTTTCTTGCACTTTCCCCCAAAGCTGGAATTCATGAACTTCACATATTAAAAATTATTAGAACCCCATCTGAAACCCTGTTGCACACAGATACTAAAGGGATGTGCACCATCTCGCAGGCCAAATCCTGCTCAAACCGAAGCCAGTGATAAGGACAAGCAAGTTATGGGATGCACGCTTAAAAACATGCCAACCAAAAAGCCTAATGGGAATGACTTTAAGAAAGGCTGAGCCATGTATCGAGCTGCCTATCTTGGAGAAATACCCAAGAACTTTTTTCCTGCCAAACTGATTTATATATTGTTTAATTCTTTATCTGTTTAATACGCAGCTCACTAACTCCTAAGAAATGCATATAGATTCAGTAAACACAAGTGCATTGCCTAATGCATAAAAATTTAAACTTGCGCAGAAAACAAAATCCATTCATTTATATTCTGCAGGAGACTGTGTCCTAATCTGCAAATACATTTTAACACAGAGAAAAGCTCTGAAGATTGTACATAAATATTGAGAGAGCGAGATAAGGGTGAACAATGAAAAAAAAAATGAATTTAAAAGATATATATACCTAGCTAGATAAAATTGAAAGAGACAGGATTAACATACATATAATTTAAAATGTACATTGACTAGGTGTCAGTCAATAAGTAAAAACTTGGATCTGTGTAAATCCTGGCTAAAAATAACAGCTATGTAACACAAGGGACTTAAAAACCTGGAAGTCATTTTAGGTGTATGCACCAGCTATTAATCACTGCTTCACCTTCATAATCTACATGTAATACAGACACTTTACACTTAAAACAGAAAAAGAGATAGGCGATTGTGTCTGCAAATAAGATTTTAATACTGAAATATTAATTTTAACTTTATGCTGTTAAATTAGTATCAGCCATTTCTCCCCATTATGCAAATGGCTTTTCAGTTTACCTTTTCTGATTACAACTACCGCTAAGAACCAGTGCATACACAAGTTTCCAGTGTTGAACTGCATGTGTAGCTGCTGACTTGATAATCAATCTGCAACTGCTGCTAACAGAGGAAAAATCATGTTAAAAACTGTTTTCATGTAAACGAAAACTTGTCAAAATTAATGCTTTCCAAATGCTGTCCAGCCTATAGTCTAACTGGTAAGTTACAAGAGTTCTTTTTAAAAAGAACAACTCACAATAAACTAAAACACCTTCCGTTAGGAACAACAGGTTGTTGATACTGACTCTAATTTAATGTCATATTTTAGTATCTATTTAAAAAAAAACAAAAAAAAAAAAAAGAGAGTCTTCATTTTTTAATACAAGATTCCTCTATTATTTATCCCTATTTATAACCAGGACTAGGAGCACTTAAGGTGTCAAGTGAGTGGGTATCACAAAATTATTTAAGCT
This sequence comes from Alectura lathami, assembly GCA_013399715.1. NCBI lineage: Eukaryota > Metazoa > Chordata > Aves > Galliformes > Megapodiidae > Alectura > Alectura lathami. The sequence continues at coordinate 19,853 of VXAV01006126.1, read as the reverse complement.
GTACATATTTAAATAAAAGAATATTTCTGTTACAGCCATAAAACTAATCAGAACAAAGTAGGCAGCACCATGCAACTGCAACTGTCAGACAAAGTAGAGTTATGTAAGCACTGCAGTAAGTGCTTTTCTTTTTGATTTGATGTAGTTACAGTAACAGCAGTCACTGTAGTCATAGATGAGCCCCTACTAAGTAGTAGTAACAATATATTTAGATTCATAATCCTCAGTAAAGGAAAAGAACATCTAAATGGCATATTCATGCGGAATGCTGTGGTGATACCTACCCCACACTAGTACTTACTAGAAAAAAAAAAGCCCTAACAGCTACATAATCAGACAAATTTACATTGTAAATAATAAAAAGGATTAGTGCTTATATACAGTATTTGTATCATATATAAGAACTATCAAGAACTGTTTAATGAATAATTGAGAAGGGCTCTTCAGATGATACAGAGGTTATAGACCTAAAATAGTCACACATCAAGACGCTTGGTGGAATGAGATTGTTTGAAGAAAGTATGGCATCAACTGTACACCAGTCATTCTTTGCAACATAATAATCAGAACTAGTATGTCACTAATGAGCTCTTACTTTTTCTGAAACTGAGATAAAGGCATAATATGCATTGTTTAAACCATTCTCCACTTACTCCTTCATTACTAATGAACTATTACAGAAAATGAATTTTCCCACAGAAATCCACTCCAGAGCACATTTATCTTCCTCTAAAGTAACTGCAGTAGCCAAGGAATTACTCTACCCAAAGCTTGCATTGGAAACTATCACGTTCACTCAGGCTATATTGTTTCTCTCTTCACTTTGTCTTATCTATTCTACTTGTGCAATTAATGGAAAATAATTCATTTGCATCCTAAATTATTTAATCAATCATATACACTATAGTTTATGTTCCCAGAAAAAATACATTTTACTTGTTGGCATATGAAAAAATTGCATCTTCAAGAAATGGAAATTAATGTTTTAAACTATTAATTAAAACTTAAATTTAATTTCTTAAACCTAATTTTTATGCATTACTGGTAGAGAAACAATGTCTCTAGAACTACTAACAACATCTTGATAACTTTACTCAAAGATGATAGGATCATAAGGGGATCATTGAAGGGGACAAACTCTTCAGCAGGGTCTGTTGTGACAGGACTAGGGGAAATGGTTTTAAACTGAGAGAGGGGAGATTCAGACTGGATATAAGGATTTTTTTTTGTTTGTTTGTTTGTTTTTAAATAAGGGTGGTGAAGCACTGGAATGGGTTGCCCAGAGAGGTGGTGGATGCCCCATCGCTGGAGACCTTCGAGGTCAGGCTGGACAGGGCTCTGAGCAACCTGATCCAGCTGTAGCTGTCCCTGTTCACCGCAGGGAAGTTGGACTAGATGGCCTTTGAAGGTCCCTTCCAACTTGGACAATTCTATGATAAATTCTTCTTCTAATTAAGCATGTTTCACAAATAAAAAATGGCTGAGGATTAAACAGATTCTGTTCGTTCCCCAGATCAAGATAAATGCAGGTCATAGTTATCTGAAAGCTGATAAATGCCTTCAGCAAAATGACTTGGGAATTCTTACATCTCAGTCTGCTTTCCATATACGTGTATTCAAATGTAGTACAGGCAGTGGGTAAAAGTTGAAAATCATGAGACAAACTTTGCTTTATAAAGTCATGGAATTCTACGTAAACAGATACATATTTTTCATACACTGGAGAAGAGGGAAAAGAAAAATGACAATGGAAGTTTGACAGTCATACACAAGTTCTGAGAAAGTCATTATGTTAAAGCAGACATTACAAAGGGTGCTGAGACACATAAAACTTATATGGAACATACATAAATTACCCTATGTGAGGGAACGGCAAATGTGTGGGGGATGTACACACAAAATACAATTTAATCTAATAACTTTGCAAAGCTAAATTTTAAAGATAATACATAAAAAGTCCTGAAGTTACAATCTCAAATTTGTAGTAGATATCCTCTCCAATTAAAAAAAAAAAAAAAAAAAAAAGAGTTTAGAAGCTCTCTATACCCTCAAGAGCATCGAAAAAAAAAAAAGTAATATAACAATATGAGGGGAAAGGCTAAATGAGATTACCTTCTCTAAATTACAAAGCTATTTGCATTTAAGTAGCATGCAAACAGTAATTACATTCTCGATTTGCATAATAATTAAACAATCCTTTAAAAGACAAGGTGTGTCTTGTAGAAACTTCAGAACTGTTAACTTCTTGTCTTAAACTAACCCTGGGTATACCTATCTTTGCTAATGCCCCTGTAACTTCCTGGGGGAAAGGTCTAACTCTTGTTACTGTAACTTATTCTTTGTACCTGGTCACTGTACTGAATGACTGTACTCATAACCTGCTCCTCGTTATTTTACACGTTAGACATTGCAGCAAGTCACTACAGACCAGATTTTTATATATTGTATGAAAACAGAGGTGTTTCTCATCTTAGATGTATAAAGCTAAACTTTAATATAAACATTTTAAACCATGTTTTTCTCACCCACCAACATTTTTTAAATGTACAAAAAAGTCAGTATTTTGACCCGTATTTTTCATGCACCAGTTAACTAGAAAATTAGAGAAGCTGAAGAGCTCAGATAAAATTCATCAAGGGGATTAAAACAACGCACGCCTCCTCCCTACAGTAGTGTGGGATGCTACAGAAATGTGAATTAAAGACTCTCGAGCCTTTGAAAAATGAGGACCTCTGAATTTTTAATTTTGTTAACTTATCATTAGAGAACTGGAAATTGCTGTGTTTCTGACTGTTTGATAGGTAGCTGCTTCCATAAAGTACATTTTTAATTTTGTAAGAGCTGGCCTGTTTCCCAGCAGCACATTGATTTGTGGGACCACTACTTAGAGCACCTAGAGCATAATTAAATATTAAGTCCCTCTTTGATGTATGCAAAGCCTGACTAAGAGGATTACTAGGCACTCTGAGGGTGGCTTTCACACATTTTCTGGTAATTTAACACCGCAGTATCATTAAAATATCTTTACTCAATAGGAATCCACATTCATCCTTTACAATATTTGGCATCACTTTTTGCACCAGGGAATGGTGCAGGAAAAGAGGATCTTCTGGAAGTATGGCAAAAATGCCAAACAAGTATGGGCAGAACAGACCGGAAGCAAGATCATTAATGTATTTCTGAAACATCTGCAATTTAAACTTCATTAACAAAACCTTTAAAACATATCCCTCTACTAGCTAAAAACAACATTCAGTTGTCTCCCCTACCTTTTTTATTTTATTTATTTTTATTTTATTTTAATGAATGTGATCATGGGTTTTACTACTTTGCTGGATGAGAAAAGGTGACCAAATTAATGAAGATGGAGAGATATCAGAGAAATGGACACCTACACACAACCAATGCACTGACACAGCAGTCTGAGCACACCTCTGAAAGATGTAACTCCTCGTGTCTACTTTTCATTCTGGTTTACCAAGGATTACCCAGAAATTTAACACAAATTTTTAAACTATGCTTCAACTTCCCATTCACAAGGGTGCTTTTTGAAGATCCTCACACCTGAAGTACTAACCTGTGTATGAGATACTTAATTGAAGCTTTGCCAACAACTCAGATACAGATCTCTTTTCAGATCATTTTTCAGCAATCTTTTACCTATGGAATTCTGCAGTTTTACCAACATATCATGAAGGACTGTGAAATGCATCCAGCAAAACTACAGAGAAAACAGTCTCCAATATTCTATCTCCCGTTTGTTAATTCACAGAACAAACAAATCAAGTTAAATCAAATAAGGCCATAATTTCCCCTTTATACCATCAACTTGTGGCCTAGCCTTCGATATCAGCTGACTAGAGGAGAACAAAAAGTAGTTTAAGTAGTGAATCACTCATTTGTTTTCCTGGACATAAGCAAAGAGCTCCAAACTTCAGTTGCTGGTACCTACCAGGCAAGCCAATCTGTCTAAATCACACATTAGTTACCTAGCACAGAATATTCACTCAAAACAAAGGGTTCCCATCCATCATATTTAGCTTGAACTGACAAGAAAATTAGAATTATTTTTAAATCTGTTCCAACAGGATTCTTATGATTACACTGTGCAACAGGAATTGGGATGAAAAAACAATTATGTTTATATACGTATGGTAAGCACAGCTTTCACTACTGCAAAACCTAAAAACTACTTTTGAACTTAGCTAAGTACTATACACAATTTTATATTAGAGCATTGTATGCACATTTTTATATAATTAGCTCTAAAAAGTTTGAGCCTATCTGGCATGACACTTATTCTTTTTACTATTCTTGAAATACTTGCTCACTTATCAGCAAAAGACTAGAGCACTGAAGTGATCAAATGCTCTGTGATGTGCACTAACAGGCTAATGCCTATAATCAGCACACACTCCTCTCACCGAAAGTAGGTGTGTACTTCTGCTGAAAACTAGGAGCATTCTGAAAATCCACCACGCCAGAAAACAGAAATCATTGCCATCTCAAAGAGAGACCCCAATGGGCTGGAAGATCGACTCCAGAAGAACTGCACGAGGTTTAGCAAAGATACATGTGAAGCCTTGCACCTGGGACAGCACCGTCCCAAGCCGCAGCACAAGAGGGGACAGTCAGGCTGGGGAGTAGCTGTGATGAGAGAGCCTCCGGGGCCCTGGTGGGCAGCAAGCTGCACGCCAGCCAGTAGTGTATGCAATGCATTTCATTAATTCCCAAAACGTCACGAAAGGGGAAAATAAAATAAAATAAAAATATCAATGTCAGTTCTGTGTTTTAAAGTTTACACATTTTGACTTATCACACTACAGGAGAAAATAAAAGTGATCTTAAATCTTACATCATTCTTAAAAAAGTGTAATGAGTCTCACAAGGTTTCTGTAAAACACAGGTTCTTTTTTTTTTTTTTCCCCCTTCTAAAGATATGGCTAAAAGCTATTATCTACCTACAATTGAAAAAAAAATTGTTTTTTCAAACTTATTCTAGTTGAGCATTTTAGACTTGAAATGCTTTTGAATAGGAAAGTGGGTCACAGGCAACAGAAATGTTGACACAGGACCCTCAGTATTAACAAAAAAAGCAAACTGAAGATAAGAATCCAATCACACACACCTGAAGCATGGCTGAATAGGTAAGAGCTGGTGTTATTGCGAATGCAAGTAATTGCTAAAGGAGAAAAGAGATAAGCATTTTCTTTGTGATTATGATGATGATTACTCCTTTGGATGGTCTTAGTACAGTGAGTCAAAACTGAGATAGTGCTTTTGTTTAAAATGAATACAAAATGCTTTTCTGCACAGATTTATTTATTTTAAAGTATTACAAATGTTCTATTTTCGCTCCATAAGGCTTTGGCACTGGGAGGTGGAAGGGGAAAAGCATTCAGAAAATGGATGAAGATTAATTCTGCTTCTGAATAATTGCATATGCATCAAGTGATACTCCTATGATTTCTACATAGCACAAGCTTCAAAGATGAGAATATTTATTTCCAATAAGCATTTTCTATATTTCCATTGTACCTACAAGACTAAATGTGGAACCTCTAATAAATATATACGTATTTTCATAATATGCACTTAACCAAAATGAGTAGTGAAATATAGCAGTTAAAAAAATATATACATACAGAAAGATTCTTTTTGGTTATTCATCAATATTGCAATTTTTTACTTCATAAACTCAAGAGTTTTCATTTCTGAAAACTTTCAGTAAGTTTTACATATGCTTAAAAAACAGAAAGCTCAGCATTTTCCAACTTCCTAATTCAGAAGAAATATTAAACTGTCTTAGACTTGAAAACTTGAACTGTCACTCTTCGTGAGAATGAAATAATAAACAGCTTAGAATACGCCCTTTCAGCAATTATTTTACCTTATTTTTCCTGAGTTTATTCTGAAAAAGACTTAAAATTCTCACTTGGACAGTTTAAGGTATGAGCTGTTCTAAGCAACGACTGCTTTAGGCGCTGCCTTTTCAAGGAGCTACTTATCAGCCTCCAACTATGACCACAGGCATTCCCTATCGATCAACTCTTTCCATTTGAGAATGTCCTTATGTTCTGAATATACATTCATGAAATAACACTCAAAGAATCCAGAAAAAACAATAAATTCAGACTAATGTCACAGCAAGGAGATGATAAAGAGGAAAGCACAAGTGACAAACAATTGCCTGAAAAGAAAGAATCTAAAACAAAATGAAAAAGTTAATACATGCAATAGAGAAAAATTGTTATTTGATCAGTTGGTGTTAGGTATTCCTGGTCCCAAACAAAAGCTGCAGATTCTGTTAACTATTTTGAATCACACTTTGTTAGAAACTTGATTCAAAAGGAACGTAAGATTAATGCCCATACTGAAATCCCAAACTCACATTTTAGCACATAACCCCCCCATAAGAACAGTCCCATGCTAAGATTTACAGCAGTTAATTTTAATACCTTTGTTTCGGGCCAGCAAGCTCTGAGAACAGCTTGCGTCCTGAAGTACACGAGCAGCTTGCTATCCTCATCACTGAGATGGAAGGCTTGCTCCAAAATTTGCAACACTCTGATGCGAGGCTTCACTGGTAACGAGTCATCACCACAGAAAGGTCTCAGCCACTCCAGGAGATCATCTGAAGAAACTACTTTCTCCCTGTATTTAACAATACCGCGTTAAGCAGCCTTTGGTAATCCTAATCAAAATATTACCTACATGTATTTTCCAAGCTGTTAACAACTCCATTCAACACATAACAAATTTCCCTCAGAATTGCCATATGAAGTACAGAGAACACCAGGAGCAGGATGATTACTTCTTACAGAGGTCCGCTCAGAAGTGGGACGCCGCCTCTGAAGGGCTCACCTGTGTCGAACTGTAGAGAAATCAGCCCTCGTGTATCAGGTGCCTAAAGGTAAGCTGTATAAGAATTTCCTTCTCTTTAAATTCAAATAACCCTGCAAACACCACAGGACTCCATCTATCCAGTAACCCATCATCCCCACACTACCTTGACTGCTAACTTTATCACAGTGGTGCTGACTTCCCGCACCTAAAAATCCAAGCTTTTCATTGTGACTGGTCCTGACCACGCCTACACTTGCACACCATCTGGCTTTATGCAGAACCAGCCCGACTTCTTGCTTTTTGAGGATGACAGGTTTTGGTTTCCTTCCTTGCAGGTCCCTTATTTATTTCCTGTGCACACAAATTCATGTCTCCTGTGGCTCTACCATTTCTTCTTGTTGTTTTTTTCCCTACACCATCCCTAGCTAGACGGATTATTGTATGTATGGTAATGATTACAAAATGCTCATAATCTCTAGAAGGAAAGGAAAAAGTTAAATTTTGCAGTTTTTCTAACTTTAGATAATTAATAAAACTACTGATAAAATAATTTAATTTTTAAAAGTTTATTATACTGAAAGCATTCAAACTGTGTGAAAGTATTTACAGTACATAGACCGCCACCACCTCAACTGACTAGCTAGCAGTTGCAGACAGAATCAATGCTCTGTCACTTATTGGCTGTAAATCACCATGTAACAAATCAGTAAAAGCTATTCTGCTATTTTTCAATAGTATTTATTTATTTTAAATCAAGAAAGTGGTTCCAGGTGGAGTGTGATTTATAACTAATGTTCCCTTATTTGTCTTAATAAGGCAGACGGGAAAATAATATCAGACAGAAAACACCAATTTAGTCCGTCTTGCAGCTGTGAAATAAACACTGACAGCTTAGATTTTCAGATTGCAAGGATCTCAATTTTATTTAGTTTTCCTATTGTCTGAATAATGCTGTTCAACACAGAACTTCAGGTAAATTAGATCTGCCTCTGCCAAACAGCTGTCATTCAGACTGTAAATTAAAATTTTGGGAATTAAGAGGAACTGTTTGAATATTTCTACAGTTTTGCAGAGCTCATACCTGTTTACACATGCTAGCATTGAATAGCTAAATTTTAAGAAGATAAAAAAGAACAGGTACTTAAAAGAATGTAAATAATCTCTTGAAACAACACTGATTTTCACTTCAGCTTGTTGTTTCAACAGTTAAATGTTGATGAAGCATACATCTAAAGACTCCAGAAAGTGCATCTCAGAATAAAATACTACTGACTCTCCCATTCTTCATTATAATAGCGTAAATGAGATTTATTGTAGATTCTGACATCAGACTACTTCAGTATCCAATACTTATCTAATTTAACGCCAGCGGAGGTGCCTCCACACAATAATTTAATTGCTTTTGCTGGCTACCAGAGAGAATGGGGTTTTATTGTTTTATGTATAACAATAATAATTTATAAACAGTAAGTTCTTAAGTTGCTACAACTGGAAGGAAAACTGATTCTTTTTCTTCCTTCTATTTAACAGAAATGCAATGGAAAATGTATCAGTGAGACGGACTGACCATTATGTAAGCTGAAATAAGAAAATACAAA
>VXAV01006123.1:188595-225703 GCA_013399715.1 Alectura lathami | reverse complement strand
ATTTTCCTCAAACGCCATTCTTCCATTTTTATTTCAAAACAATTTTTATTGTTGGTGACCTAAACCACAAATCACCCACCAAAGGCCCATAACTGCTGTTACAGATATAGAACCATCTGTACACAGGCTCTGCCCAGCCAAGGAAATTCTGCCAAAGGAGCAACAGGTACCTTTCCTAAGGCTCTGTCCCAATCTAGGGACAGATGTAACATGCAAATGGTTCACTGCAATATTGTATGCTATGTCCAGAAAGGTGTTTGGTCTGTCTAACCAGGTCCCTCCATGGATCACTACCAAGGAATACTTGCAGACAGTTCTCTTCATGACTGGATGTATTTTACAAGAAGTTGTTGTAATCTTTAACTGTGTAATCTTTAAAACAACCAGAGCCGTGTCTCTTACACTGCAAGTACCTTGCCTTGCTGTCTGCTGCATTTGAAGGAGAAATGGGCCATGTGGTCATAACAGGTGTTTTCCTCAAGTTTGCCCTTCAGTTCCCAGGGAAGGAAGGCTTTCAGGCTTCTCTTGCACAATGTACCAATGTGTCCTGCCTGACGTAGCTTCAAGGATGGGAATTTTAAGAAAGAGTGGGCTCCTTTCTTCTTTTCAGACAAGTACTGTTGCGGTGGCTGCCTGTGGTGGAACTCCTACAGAGGTAGGAGTCAGGGAAATGAGAAAGACAAGCAGTCAAAATTGAAATGCATTATTTTTTCCTGACAAGTCAGTATTGGTTTCTTCTTCGCTCCCTCCTTTTTGCAAGCTTTCACATAGGCAGGTTGAAATGGATCTGTACATTCTTATTTCCTCAGTTGTCAACTTATTTTTAATTTGTTTCATTTTCTCATAGGAACATTTCCTTCCATTTTCCACTATTTCATTCTCTTTAATTCTCAGTATCCTCAAAATGATATGCAGTTTACATTCAGAATCTTCCTTTCCTCTCCACTTACCTCTCTTCACTTTCATAGGTTCGCAGGATAATTCAGGTTGGAAAGTGTCTCTTGGGCGAGCTCTTGCACAAAGCAGGGTCAGCTCTGAGCTCAAACCAGATTGCTCAGAGTTTATCTTTGCAAATCTTGAAAATATCCAAGGATGGAGAATGAACAACCTCCCTGGACAGCCCATTTTCAGTACTGCTATGTAAATGTTTCCACTGGTAGAGAGAAGACATTCACAGCAATAGTAAGTGAGAATGAGCAAACTATGTATAAAGCATGACAAGTGACATGGTGCAAAGCCAAAACTGTTAAGATGTGAGTATGGCTCCGTTCAGGTGTCCTCTGCTCCATGGAAGTGAATCCACACCAGCTCTCACTAGACACTACATAGGCGTAACTGAAAGCAGAAAATGGCGTGGAAACGTTGAAAAGAAATTAAGGCAGTTTCTTTGTGATGCTGAAGTTAATTGTAATTTTAATTCATGTTGATATAACTGGTATCAACATATTGCCTGGTACGGTATTTGCATATTGAAGAAGTCAGTTATCTTTTTAATTTGCAGCCCTTGGCTCACGTAGTCAATTAACCTGGGTGAATGTTTAAAACTGCTCGTGAAAAACATACTTTATTGCATTTTGTCTAGAAGAACCAGTAGCACCCATGAATAGAATGGGCTATTACATTTTGGAATACCTGTTTGGGAGTGGTCAGTAGGAAATAAATAGGACAGCTGAACTTACACATTACCTAGATCATTAATCTATACAACCAGACTGTAATTGGTATTAACTGAAGAATCATTTAGATTAACTGAAGAAAAAGACTTCTTTCTTTTCAGACCTCCATTCATATTGACTTTCTATTACTGGCCTTGTGTATGTCTGCACACACAAGAGTGTTAGAATTGGTCTCCAAAAGGAAAAACAGATTAGAAACCAATACTTACATGTTATGTGGATGAAGCCTATGCAGGTCGGGGGGCGTTTTGTTTTAATAAAGATCTGTCTAGTGTGACAAAGGAGCCCTTCCCTCTCCAGAAGTCTAACAGAGGAAATCAGAAGAAAACTGGCCCCATTCAAGTTCTTGTCTGGGAAGGTGGCAGATTACTTACAGAAATGTGAAAGGGAGACAAACAACTTTGTAGAAAAGCAGAAGTTTTAAGCAGTAAAGGAGAGGATGGAGGTACAAAGATCAAACAAATCAATACTATTTAATTCACATTTGTGTCTTAAAGCAGTATCTTATCTGAAGCGCCTGTGTAATTTTAAAGAGAAAAAGACAAGGCAAAGGAGCTGCGTAATGAGAGACTACCTTATACTAAAGAGCTTTAAAATAGAATTGATGCGCTCTCGTTTCCTTTAAATAGAGATAAATGTTGATGGCGATGGCTTCTGAGACACTGCATGTCTCACAGGCCTTGATTTGGGAGGTCTAAGGTTACATGAAAGGATTCAGTGTGCTGATGGCTACTAAGTCTTTTGGACAATGAAACACATATTCAAACATGGCCACATTTTCACTGTTTAATCGCTCATAAAATCATTTGCTGAAAACAGGTATAGGTTGAGCCAACAAGAGCTAGAGGTAATATATTCCAGAACTGCAGGAGCTCCAGCTGCTCCAGATGCTTGAAGACCTTTGTAACGTTCATCCCCTGTTGGCTATGGCAGCCTTGCCAGGTAACATTGCTGAGGATGCAGGTGTGGCTTAACTTCTGCATCCTCCATTAATAACACAGACCTGGTCCTACAGGTGCAGAGGAAGTGTAACAATTTCCAGTAACCATTGTTTCTACGTTTCTATGGTTACTGAAAATAGAAAAAAAATCTGGTTTTGCTTCATGAAACTATCAAAAATTGAACAAAATCTCCAAAATCTGTTTAAAGTTAACATTAAAATGTAAGCAGACAAAATAGCCATTCATGTGTCCCAAATATTTATTCTCTTTCTACCCCTTCCATCACTTCTGACCTGCACAAATCTCACCAGATTCACAGCAAGGCTACTCCTCAGAAATAACCTCAAAGTTTCCAAAGTGTCTGGAGAGACTCCAGATATGGTTCACTAAGAAGGATTAAAAAAAAATAATAATAAAAATAGAATATTAACTCTAAGGACTGAAGAGCTCAGAACTTATATAGATACAGCTGGAGCATATGAGGCAGAAGTCAGCAGTAACCTCCTGCTCCATTTCCACATTTCACTCTTATGAGGACCAATATTTGTTGAACCTGTCAACTACAGGTAGGTTTAGTGGTGCAGTATTTAATTTGAAATGTGTGGTGTTGCACCTAAGAATTTTGCTTTTTAAGTTTTCAAGTCCCAGTGTGACATAGCCACCTACGTCATAGGTATCTACGTCACATAAGAGAGGACAGTGATGGCTACTTAGTTAATAAGCAGTCTGTGTTAACAGGTTCTTGAAATTCGTGCAGGATCATCTTAAGGTACAATGTCTCCATTAAATATCCACTCCTATGAGGAAAAGTTGAGGGAGTTGGGATTGTTTAGCTTGGAAAAGAGAAGGCTCCAGGGAGACCTCATTGCAGCCTTCCAATACTTACAAGGAGCTTACAGGCAGGAGGGGGACCGACTTTTTACACGGGTGGATAATGGTGGGACAAGGGGGAATGGGCTAAAACTGAAAGAGGGGAGGTTGAGGTTGGACAGCAGGAAGAAATTCTTCACTGAGAGAGTGGTGAGGCGCTGGAACAGGCTGCCCAGAGGAGCTGTGGCTGCCCCATCCCTGGCTGTGTTCAAGGCCAGGCTGGATGGTTTCCTGGGCAGTTTGATCTAGTGAGCTAGTGGCTGGCAGCCCTGTCCACGGCAGGGGTGTTGGAACTAGATGATCTCTGAGGTCCCTTCCAACCCAAGCCATTCTATGATTCATATATGATATACATGAGTATTTTTTGTTGCTGCACCTGAATGATTACCCCTGCTGCTCTAAAGAGTAAGACACAGCATAACATAGGTCTGACTAGTCTTTAAAGGCATCCATTCATTAGGATGTATTTCAGTGCCTCACAAAAGACGCATGAAGGAATAAGCACAAGTACCCCAAATGTGAAACACCCCTGGTGTTTTTATGGCTCCAGCACTACTACCCAAAATTTCCACCATCTATGTGTAGAAGTAATCCACGTATTTCATGAGACCTTTTCTAGAGACGTCTACACCAGCTTCAGCAGTGTACTGGAAAAATGTACTTTACTGAAATTACCCACACATCGTATTGCTCATTACTATTTATACCAGAGTAGTATGAAAGTGCCTTAGAGAAATGAAACTATTAGTACAGGAAGGGAACTGCTTGAAGAATTTGCAATACAGACAGCATGCAAAAGGCAGGAAAGAAAATTAAAATTAAGAGCTGTGAAATCACTTACCTAAGTCCCTAGAAGTCAGGTGTCCCACAGGTATGCATGTCTGTTGTATTATGCCTAAGCTGTTAGGACCTTGGCCTCTGTAGCTTGTTGATGTCAACCATTTTATTTGCTTTGTGAGGTTCACACACACACACAGACACTGAACAAAACATCCAAGGAATAAGATCAGGCATATTTCAGTCTTATATATACTCCATCTGGAAAAATGTAGCTTTTGAAAGCAGAAGGCAGCTTTGCTAGCATTAGATACCCATTGCCTTCTGCCATCAGAGTGCCTGCAGGGTGACCACAGTGAGGCGTGGACATACCTCGCTTCTACCTCATCTGCCTTCTGAGTTTGCTGATCTCAGTCTGGCTTCAGACACTGTGAGTCAGCAAAACAGACTTCCACAGTGCTTCAAATCACAGCAAGCAGCATGCAAAGAAGTTGCAAAGCTGCTCTTTTATCCCTCCAAGTGTTGACATCCTATTGTTTCTTTGCAAATGATATTTTGCCAAAAGGGTGTTGTTAAATTCCTTTTCATAGTGTTTGCAAGTACTGCCAGTGTTTATGTGATGGCAATTTCAGAGCTGATACCTGGTTGTGGTTTTCGTTCAGCTGCATCATGTGTCACTAGGCAGCAAAGCTGGAAAAGACAAGCAATGCAAAATACTCTTCTAGCATATTGTTGTTGTGTACGTTGTGAGTGCATTAATTTTTGCTTGAATGATGAAGGGAGACCTATAAAACAACAACCTATTTGTAAAGGGATTCTGCACTTAGCATTCTGATGTATGATCTCATCTCAGACGTGAAAGGGACCTGCCAGCGACAGAGTGAAAAATACTATTTTTAGGGACAAGATGAGGGGAAATACTAGGCTAGTGTGAGCAGCAGAACGTGACAAGTGCCATGCTACATCTTAGCCTGCTCACACCCAGGCTGGGAAGTTTTGCTATCCAAAGCCAATCCGTGCACACAAAGGGAATAATGAAAGGCAGGCAGTGTGTGAAATGCTGGTTTGGTCTGGACACCAGGGAAGGCTCTGGGCTCTTGCTAGAGATGGATGAGTCCTTCCAGGAGGCTGCTGCAAGAGGATCACCGCAGGGCTGAGGAAGAAGGAGCCCAGGAGCCTCCAGCATGCCCCCTTGAGAGCCGGGGGACATGCTGGGAGCCCACAGGGGCACCTGCTTGAACAAGGCATGGCAGCAGCCTGCCCTGGAGAAGCAGCACGCAGCTCACATTGCATATAGCATATCAGGATCAGAGAGATTTATTCAATTAGCAACACCTAATTAACCATCAATCAGTGAACTACACATTCAGGCTCAATGTCACCAATACAGCAGATAAACCACAACACTAGACACTAGGCACAAATGCCAACAACCACTAACGAATTCCTAAGCACCGTTCTAATCCCCAAACCCTCTCTTCGTCCATAGAGACACAAACACATGCACATGGTTGCAGCATGAACTACACACACCATGTCCATGGGAATGACCATTTCTCCAGCTTGTCCACAATGATCGCTGGTCCACAATGACACCTGCAACTGATGGAGGAACATCCTTCCAGCAACATCCATGCCCATGGTCACACACCGAGTGGACATGTTCAGGGTTTGTCCTGGTGTTGCCAGGGTGGGTGATGGGTCCCAGAGCAGACCAATGCAGAAGGAGGCACTGGGAGGCATGATACTCATACTTGCCAGGTCCTGCCCTTCCCTATAAGCCTGTTTACCTCCTTCATCATTCACTGCATGGAGGAAGCCCTAAGGCAATGGTCTTCAAAGGGCTACAAGCCCCTTTATGATGATTCTCCAGACATACACTTAGAGCTTAAGCCTTGTTCCCCTCCTGACCATCCTCACAATATCTTGGAAGTAACTTCCTAGCTGTGTGTTCTGCCTTTGCCCTGCCTCAGCAGCCTCATATCTCACATATCCCTTGCTGCCTGGCTGTCCTCTTGCTGCAGGGGTCTCCCAGATCTCCCAGCTGCCCACTCAGCCACGCTGACAGCTGAGAGCATCTCCCACAGGTCCCTTTGTGGCAAGAGGTTTGCCTTCTCCTTGGCTTTATCATAGAATCATAGGGTCATAGGGTCATAGAATCATAGAATCATAGAATGGCTTGGGTTGGAAGGGAACTCAGAGATCATCTAGTTCCAACCCCCCTGCCGTGGACAGGGCTGCCAGCCACTAGCTCACCAGATCAAACTGCCCAGGAACCCATCCAGCCTGGCCTTGAACACAGCCAGGGATGGGGCAGCCACACATTCTCTGGGCAGCCTGTGCCAGCGCCTCACCACTCTCTCAGGGAAGAATTTCTTCCTGATGTCCAACCTCAACCTCCCCTCTTTCAGTTTTAGCCCATTCCCCCTTGTCCTACCATTATCCACCCGTGTAAAAAGTCGGTCCCCCTCCTGCCTGTAAGCTCCTTTCAAGTATTGGAAGGCTGCAATGAGGTCTCCCCGGAGCCTTCTCTTTTCCAAGCTGAACAATCCCAGCTCCCTCAACCTTTCCTCATAGGAGAGGTGCTCCAGCCCTCTGATCATTTTGGTGGCCCTACTCTGGACCCGCTCCAACAGCTCCACATCCTTTCTGTGCTGGGGGCCCCAGGCCTGGACACAGGACTCCAGGTGAGGCCTTCCAAGGGCAGAGTAGAGGGTGACGATCACCTCCCCCTCCCTGCTGGCCACCCCTCTCTTGATGCAGCCCAGGATGCCATTGGCCTTCCTGGCTGCAAGAGCGCACTGCCGGCTCATGGCCAGCTTTTCATCAATCACAACACCCAAGTCCTTCTCCACAGGGCTGCTCTCAAGGAGTTCTTCTCCCAGTCTGTACACACACCTGGGATTGCCCCGACCCAAGTGCAACACCTTGCACTTGGCCTTGTTGAACCTCATCAGGTTCTCGTAGGCCCACTTTTCCAGCCATAGCCATATTTGCCACCTTCTCTGCACAACAGTGAGACAGGAAAAATACAATCCGTTCCTTCTAACATCTTTGTTTCTGTGCCACTTCCTCTTAATGAAATTCAGCTTTGTGTAGGTGAAGACCCACTGGCTGCAACGAAAGACTGTCCCACCTATGTAAGGATAAGTTTGGCCCCTTTTGGCCAGATAAGAGCAGCTCTTGAGTCTCTGTTTCGTCCAATACTTACTTTGTTTAAACACATGCATCTACTGGCAGCTTTATTGCCCAGAATCATGCTTTTGTTCCTCCTAACAACTTCTGCCAAAACTTCACTTTGAACAACAGTTTTATAGAATGTGAGACTGCTAGAGTTTTGTCCTACTGACTGTATCCTTTTGCAGATGAATTCAACAATGTCTTAAGTTTAAATAATCTCAACTGGATATTCTTGCTGGCAAAAAAGTCTGGATATTGTTTCCTCAGTACATGGGAGTTTTACCAGATGGCATAACTGCATTTTCAATCAATCAGAGTTGTAACTCAGAAGAAAAAAAAATGCTTATAACAATCTGAAATAGAGTAGACTAAGATTCATCCACCTCTTGTATAACTGCAATATAAGAAAGTCTTGTTCTCTATTCTGACAGTTTGTAGAAACCTGATATTCCTAGGGTCTTATCTCACAACACATTCTCTTTAAGTTATTTTGGCAATGATCTTGTTTTGGTAGAAGGACGGACTTTAATGTGGGAGCAAATCTGCAATTCAAACTTGAAAGAAATCCGTGTTCCCCTCCTGCAACGTTCTGTAGTCAGGCCCTGTTGTGAGTGGTCTGTTCTGCAGCCCCAGCTGTCTGTGCATTCGCTGGAGGAGTTCACACTTCTCATCCCTGCTGTAGGTATGGATCAGGGGCCTAGCCTTGTGTGCAGGTCTGAAGCAGGCCAACTTGAATGTGGTGCAAAGAGGTTTACGGATGCTTCCATCACTATACTTACAGCATTTAGCCCACTTCTGGCTTGTTTTGCATTTCTAAAGAGACATCTGTGAACTTGCGCACTCTTGCTAAGTTGCATTTAATTTTCTGCACAAACCCTCAGGCTCAAAGTTAGAGTGGCCTTAAGCAGTGTCCCTGCATTCACCTGGGAAGCGAGGGTTTGCTCATCTGCCCTGGCTCCCTAGGGCTGGTAGGCATGAACACAATTACACAGGAGAAACTGCCATCTAGGTGAGCTCCAAAAAACTTACTCCCCTGAAACCATGCAACAGAATTAATTCCACTGTCAAAACTTTCCTGGCAGCTGCAGAGGTGGTAAGGTGTTCCCAAGAGCTAGTTCCCTGGAGGCACCCAGGGACACCATATATCTTTTCTGTGTCTAAATATCCTAGAATCAATCATATTCAACAATTGCCAGTAGTCAGTTCCTTAAGCAGTCTTTATCTCACAAGGAGACAATACTGAGCTCCCTGAAACAGCGGCAGGGCTTACCAGGATTAAAAGGAAATATTGTCAGGAGGCACCTGGAGGCATGTATATACACTTCTTACACAGAATTCAGCTGTGACCCAGGTTGGGTACGTGGTAAGATCAAACACCAGGCAGTAACATGCTATCAAGAGCATATTAGCAGCTGAGTGTCAAAAGCTGACACAGGCGTCAATCCGTACAAACATACATTCCTCATATGCCAGCATCTGTGGGGGGCACAGAGTATTCAGGGTAAGAAGGGTCAGGTCTGTATCTTCTTTCATGTTTTCAGATGGCTTTCCTGGTCTTGTTAGAGCACTTCTGTAGCGACGCAATCAATGCTGGGAAAAGGTGCAAAAAACTGAGCTACAGTAGTAACAGTCTGTCATTAAATTGCACTGCTTTGGCAAGTCTTGATGGATGCGGGTACTTGGCTCTTCTGAAAACAGGAACACAAATACAGGTGACAGAATATGGATTCAAGTGTATATTTAAGCAACATCTAATTGAGCTTTACCTAAGGAGATCCAGAACTGAGATGCTTTACAGGTACTGGTTCTTATAAAGGCAAAAATGATTTTTCCGACATGTATCCACATTCCCTCCTTCCTGTCAGGGCTGTAACATCTGGTAGCCCATAGGAAGAGTCAGCATGCTGCAGTAGGTCAAGGTTAGGAGTCAAATGCACATATAAGGGGAAAATTATCTTTTCAATGAGGTAGAGCCTTCAGGTCTGAGAGGAAATAATGCCTGATTACTGCAGGTCATAGCTCACATAAACATTTTCAGTGTATCGGCACAGTCTAACTTCAGTACTAAATTATTTTAGGGCAGTGAACTTCAGCCAATTATCTGTAGACTAAATCTTCAGGACTCCCAATAGACCTGAAGAAGCAGGGGGCTGAGAAGAGGAAGTGCACCTCCTAGGAGGCTTCCATTTAGTATGTGTGTCCCCTGAAATGACACACTTGTCTGCAAAGAAGTGTGTCTTTGGTGGTCATTACAACCCACTGACTTAACTCTTTTTAATAAACGTGTAAGGTCTAATAATGAGCTCTGCATTTACATGTGTGTATGTGAGGGTGGGTGATACCTGAAGGGAAAGTTCAAAGAAGAGGGAGCTAGGCTCTTTTCAGTGATGCCTAGTTCCAGGACAGGAGACAATGGGCACAAACTGGAATGCAGGAGGTTCCCTATGAACATCAGGAAGCACTTATGTCTTGTGCAGGTGACAGAGAACTGGAAGAGATTGCCCAGACAATGTGGAGTCTCCAGTCCTGTAGATCAAAAAATGCCTGGACTTGGGCCTGGGCAACCTGTTCTGGGTGTCCCTGCTTGAGTAGGAGGGCTGGACAAGAAGACCTCCAGAGGTCCCTTCCAACCTCAGCTATTCTGTGATTCAGTGAAATAATCACACTTTTGCAGTGTTTTCAGTGTATGTCTCATTTTTTTTTCCCTCTCAGTAAAGATACGGCAGTAACTCTAAAAATGCCTTCTCTATAGTTGCAAATATAACAAAGTTGTATACCCAGTGGATATTTTCTTGCTCATAAGTCAACAAGAGCACTGAAATTGAATATTTTAGGTGAGCAAAGAGTGCTTCAGTGATGTGTTTGTGACTAAAGACTTCTTACCTGTTGCTAGACAGGGTGTGATGGCTGTCTGTGCAATAAAAGTTCACTTGACAGCTACAACTACCAGAAGCGCTGGGGCATTTCTGACAATCTCAGATACTACTTCCCATACTAGAATGCTTCCTAGAATCATAAAGGTTGGAAAAGACCTCAAAGATCATCTAGTCCAACTGTCAATCTAACACCACTACGCCCACTGTTTGTTGCGCAGCCCCAGGTGCCATATGACATAGTGGAAAGAAGTATGCCATGGCATAGAAACAGAGCACGTGGATACTGGTAAAAGTAAGATTTGTCCTACTGGAAAAGGTCTGATCCCACATTTCTTAGCCCAACACTAGGTTGCTGTTGAGTTCAGTGGCACCTCATTCCAGCATTTTACCTTCTATGTGGAAATTGCTTTGGAGATGTATACAGCCTTGTTGGTGCAGGCTATGCTTTTGTCATAGGCCAGTTCCAGATTGCCCTCATCACACCAGCTCAGGTAGCCTCTTCCCATCAGCTTCACCTTTACAATAGAGTCCACAAGGGAACTTCTGAGGTTCAGAACCAGCTGGCCAGCTATGCTGGAGCCAGCCAAATACACCTCGATCTCAGGCAGCATAAAGTTAATCGCTTTCACAGCTGTCATAAGGGAAAAGTGGGAATCAGTGCTGCCAGGGCCATGAAGTTGGACTGGAAACTCATCTCTCCAAACGTACCCTGCAATGGCGGGGTTTGTGAGGTCACAGCGTGAGGAACGGATACAGGGAGCCTCTCAGCAGAGGGCTCAGCTCCCCAGGCTACACCAACTTGAAGGGGATTGGAGTGACTTATTCATTTATTAGCAGCACCTCCCTAACTGGCAAGCAGCCATCTACACATTTAGGATCAGTATTGGCAATATAAAAGATAAACCATAACTCAAGACTGATATTGCCAGCATAAGTGGTGGCCAGAGGACTACAGCAATTACCAATGAGATCCGAGGACAGCATAACAGATGAGCAGCCGCTACACCATCCTGAGAAATGAGGTCTGGATGAGGCAAGCAAGCTCTTGTTCACCTACGCAGGATGCTTGGCAAGTTCTTATTGTAGTGTAAGAGTATTTGGTTAGCACAGCTAAAGGCAAGAGACTGAGAAGATGCTCAGCCCATTTTGTCTTCTGAACATCTCTTTGTCACATTAGAGTAATTCCAGGCAGTTAGCGATACTGCCAACCCCTCCCCTCCAAAAACAACATCATTAACAACAAAACAACAGCAACAAACAAATCCAGTAGGGCTGACTTGAGACAGTCCTCAGATGCTGTTGGACACTTGGAACAAACGGTTGCACAGTACTCTGATCTGCATTGGTTTTGGAAAGGAAGAAAAAGGATGCAGTATGGGAGATCAGAGAGTTCTTCAGGGGAGTAGGCATGAAGACAGCCACTGCAACGGTTGCAGCAGGGATCACTTCTACTGCTGATACTGGCAGACATCTAGGACCCACCCATGAGCTTTGAGCCCAGAGTGAAAACATTGGCACCTGCTCCACAAAACCTGATTCCAGAGGCAATGGTCTCAGCTGCAGGCTGAGGATGTAGGCACACCCTGAGAAATACTGAACACTAGTTGATCAAGACAGTCAACTGTTTAGGAAACAAACTGTAGCAGCACTTTGAGCTTTAAGCCTTTCTTCCTACATATCAGTTAGTCCAGCTCCAACACCGTAAGTATTCTCTCTCATAGCCTCTATACCTCACTCTTGCTTACAGTGTTTTCATTTGTTCAGTCTCAATTCTTGGCTGCTGCAACTTGTTTAGTGAGTTTCTGCTTGTGTTGCCTTCTTTATAAAATAAACTCTTTGGGGGAGGAACTGTTCAGTGTCCTGGGTTGTGGTGAGAAGGAACAATCTTTCCATGGGGCACAGAATTACCAATAATAAAAATATCCTTTTTCTTGCTTATGCTTGTTAGTTTTCAGCAGCCATCTCATCGTGCACAAGCTGTGTAGTTATAGGTGGAAAAAATAACTTATAGCTACTTGCATGAGTCATGATATATCGTCAAGTAAAAAATTATAATCAGTGATAATATATGAATTGAATGCTAAAATTCCATGGTTTGGTGCTCAGGCACTGATTTATGCACTACAAAAATAGCTTATAGCTATGATCTCCATACTACCATTATGCCAAACCAGTATTTCGTCTCAATCTGTACATTCCCTGAGAATTTTAAGTGCAATCTGAGCCTGCAATCAGTCACTAAAGGAGAAAGCATTGTTTTTAAGTCACGGTTTGTTCTCCTTCCTTAACACCATTATCTGTCTTGAAGTAAGACCAGCTAAAAGTGAGTTGTGCAAATGTCGTTTCTTCGCATCTATTGACCTCTGTGACAAAATGATCTTTAAATTCCCTTTCCAGAAGAACAGCAGAGTTCTTTTAACAAAAGCACCTTTAACAAAAGCAAACTTTAGCAGGTACAATAGAGAACATTATATTTTGCCTGCCTATCTTGATGTGTGGTGTCATTGATTTTGAGCTTTCAGCTGGTATCAGCCAGAATAGAACCTTTCGTCTGAATCTGCTGCACTTCAGAAGTCGTAAATGAAAGGAAAAATATATCAATGCCTCAATACATTTAATTTTTCAAACTGAAACCATAACTTCCTTTCATTTATTTAACAAGTTTATGCAGACCCATCATCCTTCATAAGTTTATGCAGACTTCAGGGAGAATTGTGTCATAATTTGTTCTGGGTTTTGGTTCTCTGAGACTCACGTGGACATCACCTTAGATTTGAGCTACCTCCCGGTTTCATGGAGAACCAAGCCCTTGAGCTTATAGTGTTGTGCTGCCACAAACCTGTTGTGATCCTAACAAGGTTCAACAATGCCAAGCGCAAGGTGTTGTGCTTGGGTTGGGACAGTCCCAGGTATGTGTACAGACTGGGAGAAGAACTCCTTGAGAGCAGCCCTGCAGAGAAGGACTTGGGGTTTCTGGTGGATGAAAAGCTTGATGTGTGCCAGCAGTGTGCGCCTGGAGCCCAGAAGGCCAATGGTATCCTGGGCTGCATCAGCAGAGGAGTGGCCAGCAGGAAGAGGGAGGGGATTGTCCCCTCTGCTCTGCCCTCATGAGACCCTAGCTGCAGTGCTGCATGCTGGCCCGGGGCCTCCAGCATGAGAAAGATGTGGGGCTGCTGGAGTAGGTCCAGAGGGGGCCACAAAGATGATCAGAGGGCTGGAGCACCTGTTCTACAATGAAAGGTTGAGGGAGCTGGGCTTGTTCAGTCTGGAGAAGAGAAGGCTCCAGGGAGACCTTGTTGCATTCTTCCAGTACTTAAAGGGAGCTTATGAAAAAGAGAGAGATTGATTTTTACACAGGCAGATAGTGACAGGACAGGAGGTCATGGTTTTAAACTAAAAGAGGGGAGATTTAGATTAGATATTAAGAGTAAATGTTTTACTTAGAAGGTGGTGAGGCACTGGCACAGATTGTCTGGAGAATTTGTGGATGCCCCATCCCTGGGGGTGTTCAATGCCAGGTTGGATGGGGGTCTGGGACATCTGACTTAGTGTGTGGCAACCCTACCCACAATAGTGGGCTTGGAAGTAGATGATCTTTGAGGTCCTTTCCAACCCAAGCCATTCTATGGTTCTATGATTCTATGACACAACTTGTTAGTGTAGATTTGTATCACCAAGGTCTGAGTATCTGAACTCAGTCCGGGGTGGCCTGTTGTCATGCCTGTTGTCATTCTGTGTCCCCAGAAGCCTTGAGCTGGATTTGACAAAGCAGAAAGAAGACAAAGATTGAGCTTTAAGGTTCGTCATAGAACCCTATGCCTTGCATTGTAAGAGCATTAAATACAATTAAATACAAAAATGTCACACGGATCTTGTTAGTATCCTGCTGCTTTCTACTTACATGTGAAGGGCCCACATTTGCACACAAATTCCAATTGTGAGTTGAGCTGCCTCTGGTGCTCTCCAGATGGTGAGGTGGAAAATGGAATACCTCCATTTGAATTGTAAATTTCTTGTAGTACTGGGGAATTAAGCCCTACTGATAGCCAAGAGCTTTGGCTGCACTAAATGCTAGAACAAGCTTCCCTGAAGCCAACATCACAGTGACATTATAGGGGGTGACATAGCTATGAAAATGACTCTTCATGCACTTGCTCAGCCCCTGCTAATACAGAGTTTGTACCAGAAAGCATGAATCAGGCAAGTGAGTTCACCATCTTTTTGCCAAGCAGTGTCTCTCTATGGGTAAAAATAATGTGTAATAAACAGTGTAAGTCGGATAGCCAAATGGGGCCAATGAATAATTCTAATTTGGCATTCCCACACAATGAGTGATTCACTTGGCAATCACAGTGTTTAATTATCTTTTAATAATCTGTTTTTTAATTATGATATATTGTGTGTATAAGAAGACAATCAATGCTTTCACTAATAATGTTTTTAATTTTATTAGTGACTGAATTGCAAAAAACAACTTTTTTATCTCTCTTGTAACTTTGAAGATATTTTATTTATACCGATATATGTATTTTTCCCTAGCCTTGGTATTAAAAATTATCTGTTATTTTAACATGTTCCAGGACATTCACAGATGTGAAAAAAACTGCCATTTCTACTGCCAGCTGATTTTCAACCAACTTTTTTCTTCAAGGGATATAAAGAGCTGTGCCATATAGCCATACAGGAAAACTAATTTCATCAAAGGATATGAAAGTGTAGTTGCCAGGTTTCTGTAAGCCAAAGACCTTTTTTGTGAGGATCAGCATAAGTCAGACTGACTTATTCAGAACATCAGATATGACTTATTCAGAACATCTCCTTTATTCCCTGGCTATTCTTAACATTTAGTGAGTACAATCAAAAGTAAGAACCACTTTAAGAATTTATAACTGTACTTGGAAGGTTTAGGTAGGGAGGGGTGTAAGAAATACAGCAGAGATGGCATAAGTTTAAACCTCTACTGCGATAGATCTTACCTGTAGAAAGTACTGCAAAGCTGTCAATAGCTGCTTGTAAACAGTAGAGCTTGAAGTGGGGAAAACATGTTTTTTCCCTGTCAGAATGGCACAAATCCTTGGCTGAAGCCCTCGACTGGCCTATCTATCTGGCTGATGTGAGAAATGAGATATCGATTTTTCTTATAGCATACAATCAGAAACTTAGAGGAGCCACAAAGCTAGCAAGCAACACAGTTTATTACACTCTAAGTGAGATGTGGGAAAAGTTTTGCAATCACACATCTTTCTATTTAACAAATGCAACCTAATTCTGTTATTAACGAAAGAAATATAGAACACTTACTGCTAGATTTCTTCTGGTGGGAACAAATACAGCAAGGAACTAGCTTACATGTCATAGTTTTCCACGTTACGGGTGATTTGTTCACTAAAAGGAAAAAATTTCTTTTTTTAAAAAATAAGCTATGTGTACAATTTTTCAGAATTACTCCATTAAATTAGAAACATTGTTTCTACCCTTTTCAGGGAAATGTGTTGCAACCACATCTATCCATTATACTTGAAATTATCAGTCTAAGAACCCAGAATGATCTCCTATCTATAAAATTGTTCAGAAGATAAAATCTTGGCGGAAAATTTCTAATCAAGAAATTACAAGGTAAAGTCAAGAGTACAGGTAAGTACCTGTAAGAAATGAAGATCGCAATATACAACATAAGATCTCTAATTCTTTCAGTTCAAAGTCCCTTATCTACAAAAGCCAAAACAGAGAAGTCTGAAGATTCAGAAACATCAATGGGAATGAGAAAGCCTTGACCTGGCTACAGTATTTGATTGGCATCAGTAGAAAGTTTGCATTATTTTATCCCTGCTAGAGAGACATAGTAAAGTTCAAGACTTGCTAATTCAAAGAGTCCCAGAGGACAGCAGTATCCCATAGGAGGTCTTTTAATGAAGGAGCAAAGCTCATGTTGCAAGCATGTGTTCTGCTGACCGACGTTACTTCAAATAGCCTCTCAGCCTCTCTGCGTTTAAATAAGCCACTGGATACAGTTGTGTTTCAATTTTGGATAGGGCTACTAGGGAGACAGTCAAAATTCCAGCAGGATGGCCACAAGGGACATGCAAGCCCAGGTGGAGCTTCCCACTGCAGCCCTGCAGGCTGTGAACAGCTTTGTTAGATGCTCCATATTTACCTGAAATACTGGGTCCAAAATTCACTCTCTATCTATGAACACCCCTTCCACTATGTTTTGCTATTCAGGAGAGCACAACTATTTTGCTGTCAGTGTGCAACTCCGGCCTGCACTAAGGACCAGCCAGAGGGTGGGGCGGGTGGCCTGGGGGCCAGAGGAACCAGCCCACATGGAGGCCTGCCCCAAGAGCAGAGAGCTGCATCAGGCTACCCCCTCACAGCACGCCAGATTCAGCAACTCCCTGATAGGGAGGACTGAGTCCAGCTCTTGCTTTTGAGAGTTGGGCAAAGACATTTTCTGAGCACACCGATCAGGTCAGATGTGACTGATGAGGTGTTTGTTTTTGCTGCCATCAAAGCCAGAGCAGCAGCTAGGTGCTGAGCTGCCTAACACGTCCAGTCTGACACAAGTTAAATCCAGCCTATTTGTCTGGGATGCGTGCACGTTTGTGTGTGTCTCAGCTGCATGTCCAAGCAGCATATTAAAAAGCACATCAGGACTGTGCTGTTTCGAATTAACACTTCAAACAGTGTAAAGAAGCCCTAATGCCTTACAGCTCCCATAACTTGTGGCCCGATGAAGGTATGCCAGGAAGATTTCTCACTATTTAGGGAGCCTGTATTCCCCAGTCTGGTGCTGCCTGCTTCTACTGATTTGTGATGCTGACTTTTTTTCTTCTTTTAGCTTTTAAATTCTAGCCTAGAAGCATATTTGTTCAACTAGGTTTGGGGTCATAAATAATTGAAATGCACTAAGAAATGGTAGTTTTGGTTGGTTGATTTGTATAGTGAGGAGAGTAAAGTGGTTGTGACCTTCTGGCTCTATCTTTGACAAGCATATAATTGGGAGACAAGAAAGAGGCTCAAAAGCATGCCACTACATGGAAAACCAGCAACTCTTGCTTATGAAGGCAAGATATTCTAAATTGCCTCTCGTTCATGCAATGTATAATCTATATTCAGCCTTTAACAGCCCTATTGGATTTTTCAAATCTACTGGATATTCCTTAGTGCCCTTTTTGGTTTGGTTTGGTTTTAGTGGTCAGACAATATGAAAGCAACACAAGCCTAATGAGTGAAATCATTGTGCATACAGTGCCAGAAACCTCAACAGATAAATCTCAGGAATGCAGAAAAGCAGTAGCAGGGAAAGGAAAAAGGAAGAACAAGAATGCCCAGACTGAGCATTTGGTTCATTTTCTGTTCTGTTAGTGACAATTAAAGAAAGATGACGAATCCTTCGCTCTGAGTTTGTTCACCACCAAGTTTCTCTGGTTTAGATGCTGGGCAGGAACAGCTCCCTTCTTGGTCACTTGGGCTGTCTGGGTGAATTCATGCCCTCTGTGTGGGGTTCACTTCCATGTTAGTGCGAATTAGTTGTGGTCAGAAAGGAAGGGTCAGGTTCCTTACCTATCACCCACAACCAATCACCTAAATCAGCTATCACCTAAATCTGGGAAGGAATCTAGTGAGGGAATCAAGCCACCAGGATGTCACTGGTTCTGCACATCTGTGCTGATCTAATGTTTTCAAATGCTTTATTATTTATGGAGACAAATTTAGCTCTAGTTTAAAATAAGTCATTCTTTATGGAAAAATAAAAACCCATAGTGTATTAAGCATGAATCATATGGAAGTTTTTATACTGTTACATCTTGATGCATAGTAGGAAATGCACTTTGTATCAGTCCTTGCAGCCTTTACACTCAATTTTTTATTACTTCTTCCCTTGTAATTCTATATTTACTTCTACTGTAGACAGGGAATAAAATGGGAGCTCTACAGTGACTAATTTGACATTTTTGAATTCTCATGGATGTTAACAAAAGACTGTGCTGTCCAGTGAATAAAAGCTACTTAATAAGTTAAAATTGACACTGAGATTGTATCTCATGTGGATCTTTTTTATTATCATTATTAAAGTCATTCATTAAATACTTGTTATTTTCTGCAAGACGTTTTCAAAAAGATTAAGTGGTCCATAAATAAACTGGTTAAATTCATGATCAACTGTCATTCTACAACTTGACTAACTGTAAATCTGTGTGGGCCGTGCGCTCTGACAGCCTCTTATCACTGGGCCTTTTGTCTGTAGTGCTCAGCTTTCTGTCTCCTAAGAAGCCCCTGCCCAGGAAGACGTGAACGCCCAAACTTCAGTGCTTGGGGGGCACTTGCTCCCACCCAACCCTTGCCTTGCCACAACTGGACATCCAGAAACGTATGCATCCTGGGCAAAAAACAGACCTAGAGACAGGTGCTCATGGCCACAGCACCTTGAGGCAGAGGAGTGGTTCGGTGATGGGGCAGAGTTGATAGCCAGGCTGAGGAAGTACAGTCCTGAGCTCTGCCAGGCATTTCTGTGTGCCCAGCAATTGCCATCACTGCTCTTGCAGGGGGATAGCAATGATGGCTGCTGTGCTCTGGTGGGAAGAAAAAGCTTGTCTCAAACCCATCGAAAGCAAGAAGGGACTTACACTCCGCACTCACCTAGAAGTGCACTGAAATGTGAAATGTGCCACTGTGATGCAGCTGAACTGTGTATGGCTTTTATTTAGGCAAATAATTCCAGCTTGTCCCAAGGAGCCCTTGAAATAAAACTTTCACTTGATTCATTCCTGCTCTCTGGAAATTTGCAGTGTTGAAGAAAATATTTCAGCAAAACAAATTCTCAAGTTCAGTTCATTTTTCTCAAGTTAAACATTTTCTGATATCGACCTTGTGGATTCAGGCCATAATAGATAACATTGTTTAAGCACAGTCTTTGGTTTGATTTACAATGTCACTGCTGCACGTTAAAAAAATGTGGCCAGTTCTAAGAACACACATTATCCAATGATCTAATATATGTATTTTCATTAAATACACTGAAAAAATATTAATTGCTTAAATGAGGTACATATATAAAACTATAATTTAGGCCAATTATGAAAGAAACATAGATCTGAGGAATTGTTACTGTGCAGAAATAAAGGTAAAAGTGATTAACCAAAAAAAAAAAAAGGTATATATTCAGAGTTAAAAGGCAGTTTTCTTCCACAATAATTGTAAATGATCTTTCCACTGCTTCAGAGGTTTTTGGGTCAGTTTGTTTGTTTGTTTTTCCTGTGTTTGAAGCTATTATTGTGACCAGAAAGAACGGAGGGAAATGATACACAGTCGTACAAATAGGATCAAAATTTGTTCCATTTGAACTTTAGCCTATGAACTAAATAGGGTGAGGATTAGTTCAGGCTACAAATCTGAGCTGATATAGGAAATGTCAGCTATGTTAATGAGCAAGCAGACATTTATCAGGGAGCTGCTGTGAAAGTAATCTTCTTGCCAAGGCATTGAAGATAGGTGACCGGGTTGCATGTGTAATTGGGGGCACCGTGCACACAGTTAGAGTAGACCCCTCTTTCACAGAAGCAGAGTTTCAGTCACATATATGCAAGTCATTCTGTTTCCTTGTGTGTGTAATTTTTTGCATCACTGCCCCTAACCGTGCAGTCTTTGCGAAGCTGCCCTGTATCAAATGGATCCTTTCATTCGCGACACCTAAAGGGACACAGTCAGAGCCTTCTTGATGCTACCAACACCGAGATCCCTCACAGAAACCAAAATAGCTTTAAAACAGATTTGACTTTTTCCTTTGTGCCTCAAACATACAAAATAGACCATCTTTATCCCTAGTCTGTGTCATTTCCAGTTTATATATATTTATAGCTTCTCTGAACATCATCCCTAGGGAGAAAGGAACAGGAGGAAGATCATCTTTGAACCATGCCAGATATGATGGGTAAGTGCTGAAAGGCCCTACAAAACAAACAAACAAACAAACAAAAAAAAAACCCTGTGGGATTATCTGAGGTTAATAGGAATCTTTCACTTGGCATGTGCATAAATATTTCAGGGCCTTGGTCCTAAGACAAGGGAAACTTTCTACTGGCTTTCCTGGGATTCATTTACATCACAGCTGAGAGGAGGTGACAGCGTCTATCATCTTCTCCTCCACCACCAGCTGGCCCTGTGTTCAGGTGTGTTTCATCAGTCATGCGATGTGCTTAAAGCTTAGTCCCAGAGAACCTTGGCCCAAGACACTTCATCCTGAAGTTTTTTCTGTAATGACTGGTCTCTATCTGTTCTACTCAGCCTGTGCCTTCTCAGGATTTTCAGGTACAGCACTCAGTAAGTATATTATAAGCTCACGTCTACATTTTTCTCTGGTCTTGATCTCACTAAACTTGGAGAAAATATGGATTGCCTAATTCACTTGAAGCCATTCTGTGTATTTCTTTTTGTACATGAAAAGCATTTTGGTTACAGTGAAATCTATGCTTCTTTTTATTACAATAAACCTCCACGTGTCTAAGTTTTGATTCACACCTTGCAGGAAATGGCTGCAGTTGACCTTGTATTGATTGATTGTTCAGAAATCCAGGTTTATACTTGTAAAATGGATTAATGCAAAAAGGCTGAAACACAAGAACACAATAAAGCACAGAAATTATTTCAGATACTAAATCAAATGCAAGTTCAGCTTCACCTTTAAGTGCACTGAGCCAAATTCATCTCTCTGTAGGAAGAGAGGTTTGCTTCTGCTGAGCAGGTGTACATGAGGATGTATTTAATGTATGAACCTTAAATTCTTACAGCTGAAAAAAAGGTCAAATGCAACAGCTGGGAAGCTTTATATGCTAGTGGATATTAACCACAGGAAGCAATTCAAATATATGAAGCATTCAAAAATCATTTGAAAGATGCATGAATGAAGAAAACCTGCTATATAAGAAATAAAAAGATCACTTAAATGTGTTATATAAAAGTCTGAATGCCTATAGCTTTGCTCGGAATTGATGAAGCATTTCAAATTTTGGTGAAAGGTGGCTGAGGGATTTTAGATCTACAAGAATGAGGGTGCAAATTGGCCTTCTGAGATGCAGATTTTAGAAGTTGCTTCTGTTTTGGTTTTGTTTTTTGTTTTTTAAGAAGAAAAAAAAAAGCCTTAAAGCTATAATCTTCATTCAGAAGAAAAAAAAAAAATACAAAGATAATGAGGAATTCAGCAACAGCTTTCTCCATCTGGTTAAAGTCCCAAAATGATAGGATATACAGATGAGTCTGAACTGTCAAAATTAGAGCCAAAGTAAGAATTTGACTACATATTTGTCCAAACTCGGTGATGTTAATCATACAGCTACTTATGAACACAGAAATTGCACAGTGTGAGTGTATATTTTTGGCTTTGTAAAGGAATGGCTAACACTGGCTGAAACCTTTCAAGCAGCACAAGTGATCTCTAGAACAAGTAGTGATGAATTAAATGTAAGAAAGTTTGAAAACATGACAGAATACAATGATCTGTCATGGGAGCCATCAATGCTGTGTTGAGGCAGGCCAGCACTGATAGTGATCTGGCAGGTATTCATCTCTTGTGCCTACAGAAAGAGAAGGAGGAAAGAGCTGCATATAATTTTCTGAATAAAACACCAAAGAGAGTGTAATGTAGTTACAAAGCCCAGCGTGCTGCCTTTTCCCCACCCTGCTTCCAGCCAGAGGAAGGTAACCCCAAGATTTGTGGTGAAGGAAGGTGAAGTTGCTGTGACAGGGATGTCAGAGGTGAGTGCTCTTGCTGCTGGGGCTGGAGGGCGGGAGCTGCCTGGGGCACCAGGAATGAGTCCACGTGTGACCTGCATTTCTGCTGAGTTGGGCTGGTTTCGGTGGGATCACAGGCTCGGTGGGTTACAGCTGTCCGTCCTTTGAAGGCAGCATCAGCTGAGCAGCCTCTCAGGTTTACCAAGTGATGCAAGTGAGTTATTTCTTCTTCTCCTGCTGTGTTTTTCACGGAGCATCAGAGACCATCAAACATAATTATTACCCAGAGGAAACTTAAAGTGGCAAAACAGGCTAATTAAAAAAGGATCTTTTAAGCAGTATCTACATTACCCCCTCACATTGCCATTGGCAATGTCTATGAGCCCAAATTTTCACAGAGCCTGCATTAGATGGGCTTTGATACACATTTGTCAACAGCCTGACCAGGCAAGGCAGGGGGAGAGGAGTGCCAGACTCATGCCATTCAGGCAATGACTGCAAAGTGGCAAAGCGTCATCCGCAAGCAACCTCCCAAAAGGCATTGTGAAGCAAAGGCTGTGCAGTAGGGCTTTGCTCTCAGTTATGCCAGGTAATTTTCATGGAGCCATATGTCCAAGAAACACCAATGCTGTGAGAGGACAGAATTTTGAGGGGTGTTCGTGAGAACTCCTGTTTTGCCCATGGCCAGTGTGGATGAAGTAAACAAAAGGTTTTTACCTTGGTAAGCAGATAAAGGGCTTGGATTCCTGCCTCTTCCCCAGCGAAAAAAAATATATCAGGCAATGATTGTCAAGGAAAGCAGACATCAGCTTTCCTGTTCCTCAGGTTGCACACACTGGGGTGATAGGAGCAATCCTGGAGAGGTTCCAGTCCTTCTCCTTCACCCCTCTGCCTAGACAAACCTCTAGACTTGCAGCCAAAAGAGGAATTTTTGCCTTGCATGGCTGCAAGAGGAGACAGTGTGAACTGGGTCACTCTGGTTGCAGCTCATGGAGGACCTGGCTGCAGGTACCTGACAAAGCAGCAGAACAGCACAAAGATGCCTTGAGCTGGCTGCTCCCCAACAACTCCCCAGGCCTGAGGCTGGTGTCTGCAGCCACCCTGGGGGCAGGAGGCCCCCGCTGAGGCCAGTCCCAACCCTGGGAGAAAACTGTGGGCATTGTGATTGTCTTAAGTGTTTTTCTGCTTTCTACCCAAAGTTGCTTAGAAAGTAAACAGGACAGGGCTTTGACACACTAAGTCAGATGAAATATTCAAAAGCAACATCAGCTTCTGAGCTTCTCATAAGAGATAAGGTAACCATGCAAAAAGCTGCATCCCTTTTCTTGCTTGGATCAGTGGTCATTAGATGCTGGGAAAGGGGTGAGTTACATAGGTGATATTACCAGTTATTTTTCTGATTTGTTCCCCACCCCTAAATGAAAGTGCACTTGAGTCAGTACTCTGTTTCTGCTGTTCTATTTAGGTGGATGTTCTAGCTGCGTTGATGCAGTTCTAGTTATTTTGATTTTCAAATATGACTCAGTCCTAAAATAAGCCTTTAAAAAATTTACTTTACAGTTCCAACCAATGTTGCTGATACATGAATGACATTCTGGGAGTTGCATCAGAAATCTAAAACGGTAAAATGAGATTGCTGACAAAAACTGATTTTAATATGAAGAACAGTAATTGAGTTTGGCTCTTTTATGGCTGAAACATTATGTGATCAATAGATTATTACAGTTTGAAGTAGTTAAAGTTTCACGTTGTAGAAGTAATCTATGAACAAATTAGTAGAATAAAGGGTGCAAATCTGTTACATTAAACAATATCTCTTTGACATTTTATATACTGTGTAAACTGTGGCAGTAAGAAAATACTGATTAGTGCAGACCTAGATATGTAATTGATTTTAGCAATTGATAATTTTTTTAAAAAGGTCTTTTTATTTGAATCACACTGTTGAAAGCCAAAAAAAAAAAAATTGTTAATGGCTAGTTTCATGGCTGATGAACAACACAGGAGTTTGCAACGACCCTCCCTATATCTCTTAGTCAAAAATCCAGCTGTGCTCTTTGTCTTTCATCCCAGCACAGAGATTTGGCCACCATGCTAAAGTAACAAGAAATTTTAAATTTTTCATTAAAAATTAAAATAACATCAGAAGAGCTTGCTGAGGCTGTGAGCATGTAGAACATGGTGGTGGCTGTTGCTCTGGTTTGGGCAGGAGATGCAGCTGCAGTGGCATCTCTCAGCGTGCTGCAGAACAGCCTCTTATCCATGGGCTGTGCACTCAGCAGTTGCCAGAGCTGCTCTGGTCTTCCCATTTGTATTACTCTGAAACATTTTTTTTAAATATGTGGCAAAAGCTATCTGGTGAGTTTGAACTTAAATTATTAACTGGTTTGGGGACAAGTTAAACTGCATTTGCCTGTAAGTTAGTTTCACCATTAAAAAATAACTAGCTGAGCCCTACTTAAAGCTACAGCTATTTTTGTCTGAGAAATAGAGGGAGGCTGAACACTGTGCTGCGATGCACCGAGACTCGTGCTTTGGAGGAGACCCTTGAGTTCTGTCTGGCCAGAGCATCCTGCACTGTCCGTGGAGACGGCTGGTTCAGGAGCTGCCCATACATACCCTGTATTTGAAGGCAGATGCTTTTGCTGCTGTGTCCACTTCGTGGAAGGCCTATGCTGGCGCTGATTGTGGGCAACTTTACAGCACTCCCTGCCTAAATACCCATTTATCCACATGCTGGAAAAAAAAAAAAAAAAAAAAAAGCAATGTATTTTAGCTATGGCTTAATGACAATATTCCACCGGCTGGGCTGGAAAATGTGGAGCTCTTACAGAGCTAGAGACATGCTGAATCATAAGGAGGATTGAAGCAACCAGCCCTCTGTTCCTGCCTGTGGTCAATTTGTGAGTGCCACAAATGCAGCGGCACAGCCAGCTCCTTTTCAACAGTTTACAACACTGCTGCTTTTTGTCAGCTTGTTTCACCACGGCATTGAATTCAGCATTGTAACTGAAGACATCTCTGCCTTTGTATCTGTAGGTCTATTAACTTAGGGCAATTACTCTGCAGAGAGGTGACAATTCCTTTATGGAAGTTATTGAATTCTAGTACTGCAAACAGTGCATCAATAATGAAAGACCACTAAGAGAGTGTAATGTACCTGCTTTGTTCAGAAATATAGAAATATAATATATATTTTTAATGGGCTATATTGTCTGTCAGACATTTAGACCTTGAAATTAGATATACATTTTTAATAATACTTAGTTCGTGTTTTTCATTTTCCTTGAAAAATAAATCTACTAATTAGTGGCGTGACTGAACAGGAGAGAGATGGGGGAAGGGAGATGAAAGTGGATGACAGCGAAGGTCACCGAGATGTCTCACTGGACTTTGCTGACCTTTAGAAGAACTCCCAACTGATTTGGGACCTTGAACACTGATAAATTAGACAATATTAACACAGCCCAGTTCCATTTTTTCATTCAGTAGAGAATTCCAGCTTTGTTCAGCAGTGTAACTTCTGCTCTTCACATACATGTGGCACTGACCATCTCTCCAAGGATGTGATTCAAAGTTTAGCTATTATATGTCTCAATTCTTGGCTTTTTTAGCCTGTTTCTTTTTGTATTGCACTATGCTTCATGAACCTGCAATAGCAGAATGATCCTACAGCACTCAGGTCAGGGTAGGCAACAAAACAAAAGAGGTCCTTGTTTTCCATATGGACACATCTTAGTTTTGCATAAAAGCTAGGATTAAACACCAGTGTGACTGTGTTTTCCAGAAAGTGAGAAAACATTTGGAGAGATTTTTCCTTCTAGATCTCTTACCTGTTACAGGTCAATTTGATTTTGGGGATGCACTGAACCAGAATGGGGCAGAAGGGCAGGTGCACTTGCCTCACCCATAACTTTTCTATCCACATACCCAAAATGGGAATGCTCACAACTGTGCTGTGGATATCTGCCCTTCTCTCTGCCTGCTTCACTGCTTTCAGTCAGTGCTTTCTACAGCATCCAACAGCGCCTGAGGATTTTGTTCTTGAAAAATGTTCAGTCTTTTTTGTATTTTTCAAAAAGAAGCCTGGTTCTCATGTATTTCCTTTTCTTTAATGAAAGTGAAGTGCAATTTCTAAACCGTAGCACCATCTGTTAAACCTTCTCTCAGAAATGAGCATGCAGCTGACACTGAAATCAACGGGAGATGTGTCTCTGCAGCAGAGGGCAAAACATGACCTCTGAACAATTGCTAGCAGGCAAGAAAACACTGTACAAAAAGCAGCCTCCTTTTCAGGGAGCTAACACTCTTCCTAAAAAACATTGATTGTAGCTTGCCAAGAACTGGACAAAACAGTAAATCCCTTGAGTACCTATTATTTATGAACAGAGAGGAACAAGGCTTATTTCACTGGAAAAATCTTCATAGCTTTAATGGTTCAATATAGACTATCAATCAAATTTTGCATGATTTTTTCATATTTTCTTGGGTGTGTTTGCATTCAGTGGCCCAGCATTTCTAGTATTCCCTGCTTCAGAAACATGCAGTACTTGGTACACACCAGGGCTCAGGGGACTACCTACTAGATACACAATGATGCATAGCATTCCTTTGGTCTTCTTCTGCATGTGAAACACTGACAAGGAGCACCTGTTTGAGGGAAAATAATTCTGCCGTGTTAAAAACAAATACGTGGATTTCCATCCTAACCTCTTAATACATGAGTGAAGTTTTGCCTGTCCAGGTTGAGTGACAACTGAGCAGGTAAGAGAGATACCGAAGACAAGCAAGGCACTTTGAAAATAACATAACTACTAGAGCACTCTTCAAAGGATTGTGCCATTTTGGGCAGTTTCCTGCTCTCCTGTTTTGTTTCCACCGTTTGTGATGAATTCCTTATATATTCAGCCTTTTCAGCCCTTAATTTGTAAGCACTGCTTTATTTCTCTCCCAGAATAGCACAGCTTTGGTCATGTAGCCTCTCTTATTTATTGTCCCACCAGTACAGTAATGAAAATAGGGCTTGTGTACTGAAGTGATCCCCATGCATTAAGATACTTTACACAAACTGAAACAGCTGTGGAGCTTATGGAAAAACAAGCCAGCCTGTGGCAGCTGGAGAGAGCAGGAATTTAGAGAACAACCCCTTAAATCTGAACAGATGTAAGTAATACAGTCTTATCCACTCAGGGTGGCAGCATCCCGCTAGCACGTAGAGCCTGATCTTTGGGCATGTGAATTGTTTTGTTCAATCCACTGTAATGACTCACATGCATGAAGTTAATAATGACAGGCATGAGGTTGAGCTGGGCAGAAACGCCCACACGCAGAGGACTTAGAGAGGAGCTCCTCTCTACCTGCACTGCCGAGCAGCCTAGGCATGCTGGCAAAGAAGGATGAATAACAACACGTGTGAAAAATGATACCCCAGAAAAGTAAAGAGGACACAAAGAGTTTAAGTTTAAGGTAAGAGAAATATTTATTTAAATTTGCACAATAACGAGCTTATACTGAACAAATTCAATCAAGAAATAATAGTAAGTGCAGTAAAACAAGGAAATATTGATGACTTTTCCCATCAGAAAACATTAAGAAGCCATGCCTGTGCATCACGGTTTTTGTTTTTAATTTTTTTTGTGTTTTTTTTTCTTCTTTGTTTTTACAATAGCTTGTATCTTTTTTTTTTTTCAGCGCACATACTGTACATATCATATCTTAGCTGCTATGCTTTTTATTCCTGAAGGCTTCATCCTTTTACTCAAATATCTGCTAAATTCTGCAGTGAGCGATCAAAAACATTTGTGCAGAACCAGGTATGGTTAGGTAAAAATCTGCATCTGGTCAAGTGTTGGACTCCCAAAGCTTCAGAAGACCCTGTAAAAGCTCCTGGTTGACTCTGGAGCTTGACATCATTATAATACAGCATTACAACCTGTCACACTTACCTAATGTCCTCCATAATAATTATGTCAGACAGAAGAACAGACAGAACATTTGGGCCTAACCTCATACAAAGGTTTATACATCTGAGCTTGTCTTGAGCCTGATAAACTTCATTCTGATTCAGGTGACTGAGTTTGTCACATTTCTGCACTTTAGATGGACAAAAACAATCCAATTTCAGTTTTAATTTTGTACAATTTTTGGTCTAAAGGTATTTTTTTTTTTTTTTTGTGACAGAGAATTATTTCAGCAGAAACTGCTCGTGAGACGTGGTTGTTGGTGTCACAGCTCCTGAAGGCACTGTGGATCCACTGAGCAACAGATGTGGCCATTCTAAAGGAAGAACAAAGAGGATTGAAACATTCAGCATTTTGTACAAGCTCAGTGAATTTAACAACCTCAGCCATTTGAAAACTCATATCAGATTTTAAGGTAAAGATCTGTAAAATAGAGATGTACAAATTTTGATTGTATTCATGAAATTGCTGTCATGTCTGTCTATTACCTACCGGAATAGGCTATGATGATTCTTCTAACTGCTTGGATTTCAGTGGTCTGTATCCTAAAGCTACAACAGTCAAACTGAAAGGAGCTGGCATTAGTGGAAGGAATGCTTCTCACATAAAGGTATCAGGCATCTGCCCAAGTACACAAAACTGTTGAACAAGACAGGGCACTTGGGAGTTCTATTCAGATTACACAGAAAGGACTCTGGGCTTTATTCAGCATTGAATGCTTCAAGCAATGCATCCTGGCTGCAACACGAGGAAATGCTAATCCATAAAGTTTTTCCTGATAGTCTGGACATTTTTTTTTTGAGAATATTTGCAACTAAGGGAACAGATTACCTATGGACATGATTCAGTTATGAAGAAATTGTTTTCTACATTTCTGCTACTTCTTTTCTTCAGTTTGATTCTTACAGTGCAAATAAAATCCATACTATTTCTAAATTACTCCAAATACATTTAGTTGACTAAATCGCCAGAACTAATTAAAGACCAAGGTATGAATCATTCAAATGTTTTCTTTCACTCCTTCTGTTATAGAAGGTTAGACAATCCTACTGTTCACCTTCTTTACTTTTGATTTGAAATGGTTTTGTGGCTAATTCAGCTTTAGCTGATGCCAAGCTTTCTGGATTCTTATATAATTTGTGTAAACTTATTTTGCTACAGCTTGGTTTAGCCTTGAGCCTTTGACCTTCAATGCGATTCTCTGCGAGAAGAGAGTGAGGTGACACAGGGCAAATGAGAGAACTGTACAAAGCGGGCATAGAAATGACCTGATCTGGAGGAGAGGGGTTCTCACATGCAGAACTACAATACAAAAATGCTGCCAATACGAACTGGTAGTGAATTTCAAAAAGAAAATTGCTCTGGAAAGAGAAATTAGTAAGATTTCTGCTTGCTGAGGCTCGAAGTGTTATATCTTCTTTGTTAAGCAGATTCTCATCTGAGCTGTTTTAAATCTACTGGTTTGGCAGAGTAACTGTTTAAGTCTTCTATAAATTCACAATGCAGCAATAGATTTTATTAGTCTATGTATGTATCTACACTGAATAGAAATTAGCCCATGCTTAAGATTCAGTCTTTGCTGAGACTCAGAAAAGATGGGCAGAGGGGAGCAGCATGCTGGTGGTCACTGGTGAACCTGATACGTTGTTTCTGCACTGTCATTGACTAGTACTACAACATTGAGAACACATTTCCTACCATTTAATCTCAGCTGTGTTCTACATAAGAATCACACATATTTGGCTTTACAGTTAAGGAAAATGAGGCATGAAAACCTCAGCAACCCACCCAAGCCCAAACTGGTTGGCCAGGGGACTGCAGTTTCTCATTCCCTCTCTTTTTTTCTAGATTTATTTTCTCGAAAGGTATCTCCTGGCATTGGAATTGTGGTATGCCACCCACTGAAGACCCCACTAATACAGGTTTGTGCACATAAGCCTGTTTCAACATCCTTTGACCAGTATCTGGCTTTCTAAATTTTAACCACTGTCAGATGACAGTTTTCTCCTAATCACCGACACACTCTGACATTAAGACAAATGCTCAAATATGCTTACTTGGCACGTATCACTTCTGTAGTAATAGAACTATGCCTCAACAACAGCAACTGCTGTTTCACACAGTATTATGTCAAAAAAGTGGTGGAAGAAAGTGTTGCTTGACACCTTCTGCTCCATAACAAGTTACTCTCCACCACTCCCAGGAGGAGGTGTTGAAGTTAGATTAGTTTTATGTGCACCTTTCAAAGTAGTGAATGGTATCATGTACTTCCTGAAGTTTGGTAAGTCCCTTCCTTTGGAAGGACATAGGTTAAAGACCAAAATCCATGATGAATTTCAGTAAACAGTAAAGGTGTCTCAATGAAATCCTGCTGTCTCTGCCTTGTTGGCTAGTGTGGGATCACTCTGTCATTTGTCAGTATTGGTACAACTCACCTCACAGGGCTTATTTTGAATGGAAAAACATATTTTAAACTCCTTTTCTCTCATGTCTTTTATTCACATAAGCCCAGAGGCATAAAATTTTTCTCTTCAGACAATGACTTCCTTTGACTACAAAAACAACTACGAGTTCTCTACATCATGTTGTTTCTACTATTAATTTAAAGCAAGAAGGCTACAGAACAGTGGAACTAGTCCTGTTATTCTCAGAGCAATTATTATCCTTAAAGAACAAATCAATCTGTTCTGACAACTCTATAGTATCACACACAACACATTTCTTGAAGTCTAACTTTATGTGTCTGGTTGTTACTCTGTACATTTCCCAGAGAGCATGGAGCTATACATTAAGAACCACAATCAAACTTGAATTGAGCTGTTGTGGTAGAAAACCCAAGCCCTATAACTTGTTTGTAGCACACTGCAGCCCAGGTTGTTGCCCTACATCTGACCTGCTAGCACGTTAAGCCATCATTCTAGCATGTGTAAGACTGAAGTTAATGAAACTGAACACTTTTACTGTAATCTCTACTGCTTTTAAACAAATGTAGACACCATCTGTCCACTGACTGGACTTGATGCATTAATACTGATGTACAGAACATGCTGGGAAAGAGGTAGCTCAGCTTAATTTTTATTTTCTTTACCTTACACTGGCAGAGTGTGCACTCTGTGCCGTGCTTAATCCAAGACGACCCAGTGAAGCGAACGACATTGGTTTCATCCAGGCAGGTTTTAGTGATGTCATTGCGGATGGTGTCTGCTTGGCAGGGGTCAGTGACACAGCGTGGGCAACACTCATTCTCGGGAAGGACGCTGAACTCACAGTCCACCTCCGGGCATGGCAAGGGCCAACAATCAACTTCCCCTTGCTGTTTAAAAATATTACAAGGACAAGAGAAGATTATTAGCTATTGTTGTGTTTCACTACTCGTTTCTCTGACTCAGAATTATGTTTCCTAGCTGGCTAATTTTTTCCATCTGGTCCTGTTCTGAAGTCATTGTGGGGAACACTGGCATTCATTGCCTCTGGGAGATGTAGCAAGTTGGGTACTTTTTCTGCTTACTGCTGGGGAAGTGCATTAGACTTAATTCAACAAACTCTGCATGAAGCTGCATCTGAAACTTCTCCATAAATGCTTTGATATACAGCACATGGACCTGGTCTCATGAAGTCCTACTTCTTTGAGTGACAGAAGCCATAACAGGTCTACACTATAAAAGTGCTTTGAAATCTCTATTTCCCTAGTTCTTGCTTCTATTCAGATTGTTGGTTTCCTGTATAACACTTCAGCTGTTCGGCTTCAGGTGGGCTAGAGTATATCTGTTTCATTGGCTTGGCTAAGGGAGTTGAGCTACCGGCAATCCAAGTTAGCAGAGAACATCACAGCATTTTCAGTGAAGGGACTTCCACATGGTTACCGTCCATTTTGGATGTTATGATCCAATTACCTTGCTTCCAAACTTAATTGCACTTTCTGCATGTCACATGGTAGATTTAGTACAGTCAGAGCACGAAAAGGTCAAAAGAGAGACTTATTTGGCCCAGAATATTGCTAGGGGAAGTTACTGCACTCCTGTACACAAATCTAAACTTGTCTGATTATTCATTTCACTTACTAGAAGTTGGGCTAAATTCCATTCAGCTCTGGACAAGGGCCAAAGTTTCAGATCTATCAGTCAAAGGGAACAGTTCACAGAAGTCATTAACGCATATTTGCTTTGGAGTAAGTCCATCTCTTATCTCCAACTTACTTAGCTCATTTCAGCACAGACTGAGTTGTCAAGATTTGAGGGGGAGTGAAAAGAGTAGCATCTAGCCCAAGGAAAGAAGTGCATTCACAGAAACTGAGTCTAATGCTTTGAGAATTA
The DNA here is from genome assembly GCA_013399715.1 of Alectura lathami. Classification (NCBI taxonomy): domain Eukaryota; kingdom Metazoa; phylum Chordata; class Aves; order Galliformes; family Megapodiidae; genus Alectura; species Alectura lathami. The sequence continues at coordinate 193,383 of VXAV01006123.1, read as the reverse complement.
TGAGTTCAATACCAGAGCAAAAGCTGAAAATTATCCCCAGAGGTTTGACATCGTTTCAGTTTTATACTTCTTGTCGCAGAGAGTATTGTGAAGTTATTCCTTCACAAAATTCTCATCTGGGTCAATTTTCTTCTCTCTGAATCACATGATGGTAAGAATGAAAGCAATCTTAAGAGTAGTTACTGATCATGATATTTCGATTTATTTTTTGTAGTGATGGACAGTACGATTAGACAATACATTGACACCTAAAATCGCTGTGACAACAGAAAGTAGCCATAAGTTACAGAAGTAGCATGTTGAATAAAGAAGAGACATCTACTGAGATCCCAGACTGCAGGGGATTTTGTTTTGTTTTGCTTTTAAGAATTTTAATGAAACACCTGGGAATCTATTTCACAGAAATTTAGCAATGGCAACACTGAAAGCACTGTGTCTACAGAAATTGGTTTCTGGCTGTTATTCATGATACAGTGACAAGAGAGAGCTGATAGATGGACTAGGCTTTACATTTGGAGATAACCTGCGATAAAAGCTAGTTGCTTTTATCTTGGGATTGTTTCTGTCATGGAGACTTCCTGAGCACCTTTATGCAGCACAGGTTTACTAAGACTCTGAAATACCTGCCCAAGAAAGAGATCACAAGCTTCCAAAGATTACTTTTTTTCCAAACCTGATTTCACCAATTTGAAGAATGCATCAAGTCTTATTAACTTTTCTGTTACTGAAAATGTCTGAGTGAATAAACACATTTTAATCTATCAACATCTTTGAAATTATCAACTGTGATAATGAGTGCATATATAGAATTTCCTTATACAGCCTCAACAGTCTCTGAATGAGTGAAAACATCAGTGTTACTGTGTAGCTGCCATATCCAAATGACCTCCACTCTTTGCTATAACAATCTTCGTGATTAAATAATTTCTATTATGTCAATTATGTTCAAATGCATTTTTTTACTGGAACCTGATAATGTTGATAAAGATCTGCAAAAGCCAGATTTTGGTTATACATACATATACTCCAGAGGGAACCAAATGGATGCTAATTCATGAAAATGAACTATTCACAGATCAACATATCTCATGTCGTTTTTTTTCCTCCTGCCCATTTTGCTGTAATCAGGAGCCTTACCAAGCAGCGACACTGCTGACAGTTCTGTATCCAGGAGTCACCGCTGTTGTAGGAAAGCTCCCCGCTCTGATGTAAACATTGACTGCTGAGCCTTGGGTCACATTCAGGACAGCAAAATAGGTCCACAGTAGGATTTTCACAGTCACAGACCATTCGCCGGCACATCACATATCCACTCTGTTGTTGGAAGACAGATACAGAGTGATAGCAGAAATCTTTGCAGCTCCTACATTTCTTGTACCAAAATTTGATTTGTTGGTATGATTCTAAGCTACTAGCATCTCATGAGTTTTTCCACTACGCAATAACTTTGTCAAAATACAATTCAGAGAGGCAGAAACCACAATACATGCTCTGTAACCATGAAGTTCTCCTGTTGTCTTGTGTAAATCCCTCATACAACCAGCCTCCAGACAGCTCTAGCCTAAGGTGATTGAAACTCAAGGGTGTTTTTACCAAGGGTCAAATGTTAATGGATTACACTGCTTTTATCATTCTTATATGGGTGCTACTTGAGTCTTCTTCTAAACTTCTAGATCAGTCTCTCTCTTATAAATACTCTCATAAAGATTATCATAGTGTGAAATGAAATTCATGCCAGTGAAACTTGAGTTTCTGAAATGTTCAGGACTTTGTCAGCAGTGTGTTGGCTCTTCACTCTTCATCAGCATTTAGCTTGGGATCAGACTTCCCACAAACATTTGAGAAAGCTAAGCTGAATTACTCTGCAGAGGCAGAATCTACCTCTATAGCCATCTGCTAGAGATACTGGCATCAGTAATCAACACCAGTATGTGCTTAGACAGCTTCTTTGCATGAAAATACCATTCCTCCCACCCAGAAAAGATAGGCAGCATCTCTGCTAACAAAACAGTACTCTTCCCTTTCTGCCAATACTATATAAGAAACCTTGTGGAAGATCCTTGTGCAGGTTGGAGAGAGAAGCTTTCCCCAAAACCCTATAAAACTCCATTTCTGGGAAGCACCACATATGCAGATGAAAAGGTAGCCAAAACAGGATTTCCGCTTGAATCATATTGCTCTTCCCTTCATCCCTACCACCACCTTTGGAGAAGCAGCTGGTTTTATTTCTACTGACCTGGCACGAGCAGACAGAGCATCGGTCATTCTCCAGCACCCAAATCTGACCGTTATGCTTGATTTTGTCTTCATGGATACAGTCTCCTGTGCAGTTCTTGCCATGTGGACATCGACAGTCATACCCACCATCCAAGTTAAAGCAAATAGTGTCATTGGCACAGCTATGCCTTCCAGTTCCACATTCATCAATGTCTGAAAAAACATGCCATGTAATACCTTTAGACCACATTCAATTAGCAAAAATGTTCTTGTGGCAGCCAATATAAATGATTCATGGCCGTTAAAGCCTTCAGTTGAAAATTAATTTGCACTTTACCAGAACAGGTAAAAATAGCTTACAAGTTCACAAAAACATTTTTAAAGTCACATCAACTTTAGAAATATCATATTTGGAGTCCTCTACATCTTCCCAAATGAACTCCCTATTGAGTAAGGTTGTTAAAATAAAGAAATCATAGGATATGCAAGAACAAATACAATATTCGGCTCCCTAAAGAGTATTAGTTTGTGGCAACCATTCAATCAGACATTTTCAATCAAACAAATAAAGCTGCATAGACTTGTTTTCAAAAATTTTTGCTGGGTCTGCAAAGCACATTTGAGTTCACTTGCTAAGAAGACAATGTGAAAGGCAACATCTGACCTGTAAGCTCTTTTAAATAAATTGCATCGTTAATTAGGGTGTACAAACTAGATATATTAATTATTCTCATTTCAGTGACATTTATAGCCTTTCTGTCTAGCATAGTATATAAAGAAAAACATTAATACCTACAGTGAATAAAGGTAATGACTTCAAAACAATCATATCACAAAATGTTCAAGGGCACCTTTAAGGGCCTACTTCAGCAATTTACACACACAGTTATTCTGCATAGGCTAACTGGCAGCACATACTGCCTTACACTTCAGCTTTTTCAGCTGTTCATCTGGAGAAAGACTATCTGAAAAAAAATAAAGTTAGCTTTGAAAATTCATGAAGTAAAAAGCTAGGCATAATAAAATGTGGAAAAACTAGAAGATTGTAGTTCTAGCAATTGTAAATATCAATGCAGTGAGTTCAGCTCCATATACAACTTCACAAGAGTCTGGCCCATGCTCTTAATTGAAGATCACTAAAAACTAGTATTGTGATATTTAACTGTCTAATAGACCACTACAAGAGAAAATAAGCAATATGATCACGTACATATCTTTCAACATCAGCATAAAAACTTACTAAACATTCAGCTTCAGGTTCAAGAATGGAAATGAAACCTCCAATTCACTTCAAGAACATTCAGTTTAAAGCAAAATAACTCAGTTATTTCAATTCCATGTGCAGAAGCAGTCAAACAAAAGTAAACAAGTTACTAACATGAATATGAATCAGGATGAAAACCAGCAGGGAAAATATTAGAACTCCATTGGATAAATAAGTAGCATTGTGGGTTTCCTTTGAATACACAGGGTAATAAGAATGCATCTCAAAAAAAAAGTACTGCGAAATTACTAGGGCTTCTGGGAAGGATAAGGAAACCTTTTTTGAGAAGAACTAAAAACAAATGGATTGTTCAACTCTGAAAGAACCACAAAAATAATGAATATTCCAGAGGTATTGAGAGCTTTTGTTCTCCATATAGTTTAATGGACAAGAAAGGGGACAATAGATGAAACAGGAAGACAACAAATTCAAGTCTGATAAAAGGAAGTAATTTTTCCACACAAAGTATACACAAACCATGAATCTCACTACCACAGGCTGTTGTTAAAAGAAAAACTTCTGCAGAGCCAAAAGGTTATAAAACTAGCATGAATATTCAAATTTGCAATGCCATCAGATTTTGGAAGAGGAATTACATTCTGTGCATTACAGTCTATGGTGCCCTCATTTACATACCAGATAATCCAGAGCTGGCAAATCATCTCAGCTCTCCACATCTTCTACCTCACTGTCTCCTGAATCACACAGAGTTGGCCGTTGCCTTAACAGGGCAGAAGACAATCGGGATCATGAACCTAATTGAGTGTGGCTGTGTGTATGGACCTGAACCGTCCAAATGTGACAGGCACCTCAGACAGGGAAACCCACCCTAAAAGTGAGGATACAGAATCAGTGGAACAGACGGCTGTGCAGAGGCTGTGCAGTCTCCACCCTAGAATGTTTTCAGACAAGTAGCTAATAGGAATGGTTTGAGTGATGTTGGTCTGGGCAGAGCAGAAGGACAGAAGAACTGCTCTCTGCTTCCTCTCTTTTCTCTTAAATCTTTTTCTCTGAAATTGTATTACTGGCAGTAATGTAATCTGTCAATTGAAAATTAAGGTCTCATTCTAACAGGTTTTAAGTTATTGAATTAAGAGAACAAACACAAATCCTATTTAAACATAATGATTAACAGCAGGATTCCGTTAATCATTGAAGCTCTTGTTAATAAATGACTTTCAGACACTTGTGTTCATTTGTTTAAAACACTCTTTTGTACAAAGCTTTCACATAGCAATGGTCATGTACGAATAATATCACTTCTCAACAAACCAGTACCTTAACTGAAAGCAGACATGTTTAATGAG
>VXAV01006123.1:175233-187585 GCA_013399715.1 Alectura lathami | reverse complement strand
ACAAGTAATTTCATGCCTAAACAGCAAAAATACTGGACTAAAACTATACAAAAGGGCAACAGTATCCAGAGTGACCAAACTGCATTCATAATATCTGAGAGACTGCGAGGGTAGAAAACTGTATAAAAACAGAAACTTCAATTGCCCCCACCAGCTTGTGACCCAAGATTTTATGTAACAGATTTACTAACTGTTGATTGGAATAGACAGTCAAAGAATCCAACAGGGAGAAAGCAGGACTTGGCCCTGAGCTGTGTGCAGGTTCTGCTTCAAGGTGTCACTGATGAGCATCTACCCGGTATTGATGGCCAACAGTGACCACAATGTATGCAAGTTTAACATCCCTAAAGCAATTTAAAAGGATGCCTAAATTCTCTGTGGTAGTACTTAGTTTCAAAAGTGGAGTTATATTAAAATGTAGAAGTTTTAAAGATTAATTAATCTTTATAAAATGTTTTCAGATAGAAGAAGATTGTTTAAGGACACTATTATAGATTTAAAGTATACCATACTAAGACTTCGAAGAGAAATATAGTTGACATAATGTACTACTTTTATTTGAAAACTTTTGATGAGCTCTTTTGTATAACACACAATCTTAAAGGAACTATCTGCCTTGGAATAAAAGGGGTCACCCACACACAGATTTATAGTGGGTTAATTAGTAATAAAAGGCAACAATAAATAGTCAAATTGTCACAAATTAGGGACGTCCCAGGAAAGTTTCCCAGAAGGGTGTGCTGGAGCAATGGATGAACAGTGGTATGAAACAGGTGGCTGTGAAGAAAGTGCTGAAAACAAAAATTGACAATGAATTTCATGATTTTATGATATTGACTGAGTAAGCAATACTATGTAGTTTAACTGATGAAAACAGTTGTAAGGCATATAGGGAAATACACATTGAAAAGTCATACCAATCTTTTATATCTATAATGGAAAGTGACATTGAAACTACTAAAGAAACCTCTAAAAATGGCAGCCCAATATTCTTTTGGACAAAAAGAAATCCAACAAACTCACAAGGAACGTGAACAAGGCACTATGAGAAAAAAAACTCTATACCTTGGTAGGTAGTGTCAAAGGGCTCAGAGACATGCTCTGATGTAACTGATGTTCCCTCCTCAGATGAGCGATCCAGACTTATATGCATGACATACATAAAGCCAAAAATTAATTGCCCCAGGCATGGCTTCCTAGCAGAATCCCTGATATCAGTTAGTGTTGTGTATGTACAGAGAAAACATCTCGATCATTGAGAAATACTCTGTTGAAAGATGGGTTGGGATGGTGGACAGTTTGTTTGCTCTGAAAGAAGATACTCAGTTACTTTAGCTCTGGAAAGGGACAGTCTCCTCTGCAGGGTGACAGTACAAGGATACCTGGATATTTTTTGCTAAAAGCAAAAAGAACACAAAATCTTCTGAGAAGAAAGTTTGGTTTCTCTTCTGGTCCACCTCAAATAAATTTGTTAACTGATGCAACCATTCTTCAAAGAGCAAGCGAATTATGAATAATTTATTTGTGACTTCATGCAAGCCAGCTGTCAGAGTGCTTAGCAGATGTGGAAGATGAAGAGCTGAGACTTCAGATGCCGGTAAAACCAGCTTCACAGAAATGTTGCTTCCTGATACGGTAAACATGTTCAAATCACTGTCTCATAAAATGTACTGTACGGGCTTCTGTTTTATTAGTCCCCTAATAAAACATCAGAAACTCTGCCAATTTTGTACTCTGCCCACACTCCAGAATATTTAAATACTAATGCATCTCCAGATCTGCCTTCTCTTGGTGATGTTTGTGTTCCCAAAACCAACAATGAAGCCTTAATGCCTGGNGCAAGCCAGCTGTCAGAGTGCTTAGCAGATGTGGAAGATGAAGAGCTGAGACTTCAGATGCCGGTAAAACCAGCTTCACAGAAATGTTGCTTCCTGATACGGTAAACATGTTCAAATCACTGTCTCATAAAATGTACTGTACGGGCTTCTGTTTTATTAGTCCCCTAATAAAACATCAGAAACTCTGCCAATTTTGTACTCTGCCCACACTCCAGAATATTTAAATACTAATGCATCTCCAGATCTGCCTTCTCTTGGTGATGTTTGTGTTCCCAAAACCAACAATGAAGCCTTAATGCCTGGAGTTCTGTTTCAGATGGAATGAAAAAAAAATCACTCTGTGGTTTTAATTGTTGACCTTCTGTGACCATGAATAAAGACAAAAGGATTTTCATGGAGCTTTGTGAGAACTCCTAAGATTTCCTGCTGAAGTCATCCTTTATTTCCTGCCTCCATAAGTGCTATCAATAACAAAGTTTCTGTTAAATATGACAAGCACTGTAGAAAAGTACAAGCGTGGACTCCAAACTACAGTGGTTTTTCAACTACAAGAAATCTCATGCATTAGTTACTGGATGTTGGATGTACTGTGAGAAGAGTTCAGACATCCTGACAGTCAGCAACACCTCTGCCTTCCAAATCCAGAGACTTGGCTACTGAAGTGATCATTTTGGACTTTGTTTATTGGTTAAGAATGGGAAGCGTCCTGAAGCATACCTATATCCATCATTATTCTGTGCTGTGGAAAAAATTGTCCATGAGGAGCCCTCGCCCTCCATGTAGTCAGGTCATCACACTGCAAGCAGATGGCAGTGATACTAAGGAACGTAATGTGACATTTCAAAACTGAAATCCTAAAATGTAAGTTCACATACAGATAAACCCTTGCAACCAGAGAGATGCTTTCTGAACTGGCCAGGGCATTCTAGATTGACGCTTTCCTATCTGTTCATTTGCACCTGTCTCATTTAAAGGATCTGATACCTGCTGAGAGTGAAGATATTTTGCTCTCATATTCTGTATTAACAGCAGCTGGTAACTGCCAGATACTCTTGGCAAGTCCAATGGGAGCTCATTAATTAGGTGAGCTACTCTTCTGACATGGAAGTATGCAAAATGTCCAACTGCTGATGAGGTATAACCTGCACTATTTCTGATACAAACCAATACAGCCTCCCTCTTTAGCTGATCCTGGAAGCTTTTAGACATTGCAGGGGACGAGTTCAAAGGAATCAGGACCTTACACAGAACTGCAGAGCAAATGTTAACTGGGCCTGAATGTTCTTATTTTAGGATTCTGCCTTCAGTGGTTTCAGTTTTTGAATGCAATGAAGCTTGAGGTTGCAATATCTACCATCTTTTTACGAAATGGTACGTGAGAGAAAACTTTCAGGTCACCAATATGACTGTGTAAAGAAACTGTAAAAAAAAACTGCAGGGGGCTGAAGAGGATGGTACTAGGTAATATACCATGCTGAATGCTGCATTTCGGTATATATATAAAATTTAAGACTTCCCAAACCCATGCAGTTCTCAAAGACTAAATGGCTGATCTTTCACCACTTTTCTAGAAATAAGATGATAACATAACATAATTCTATTTTCAAGGAAAAAGCAGCAAATGCTGCTAAGAGGTTTAAACCCTACAGCTGCATTTCCCATCACTTCTCTTGGTAATTGTTATTGACACTACAGGTCTACCCAGGAGTATAACAAAGAGAAACAAACAGCAAAGGAATCTCCAGGTCTTCTGTTGCCTGCAGGTACTAAATGAAGTAGGATTATAAATTTCTATGTTCAAGTACAACAGTAGTCAAAATACTCAATATTCTAAGTCATGCCAAAGATGCAGCGGTATCCAAGGTCAATATATGTGTAAAATAGGCAATTCAGCAACTATTATTTCATTACAGCTAAAACATTCACTGACAAAGTCTAATGCTACCAAGGTCTCCAACACTAGCCAGAAATTTTTAGCAGGATGTACTAATGGAACGTTTGCTGCAGAAAGGTGCAGTTTCTATTTAATCGCATTTTCTATTAAAATACGATTCTTCAGGAAATGCTCCTGCACTTCCTAACAGAAATGTTTCAGTCTGAATCTTTCAAACTGGAGGCTTTGCTGAAGGAAACAAGTGGCTGACTAACACTGATCACAGAACTGTTCCCTGTATTGCTATTGGCAAACATCCAGGGGACACAGACAGACCCAGATTTGAGGCAGACCATACAGAACAATCAAGAAAGAAAAAATTTGAGCCCACACTTCCTTGGGTTTTACAGTTTTTCTCTAGAGAAAGAAGGAACTCAGACCCACAAAAATATAAGCCAATTATGAGTCTGTCATTGCTTAAAAAGCCAAATCAGCTCTCAAAGAATATGTCCTGCTACCCATGAGGCTTACATTCTTTGTTCCACCAAGAAAGAAATCAAGAACATTTTCTCTTCTCTGCAGTTCTGCACTGTTCTTTCTAACCATGCTATCCTGCGCATATGTTTAATACAGAGCTGCTGACGCTGTAGAAAAAGCCAAAGCATGCTAATAATTGCCGCTTCTGCACACATGTAGCAATCTCCATATTTATTCTTCCTCATCTTTTCCTTTGCTTAGAAATTGTTGCTTAAATTGTTGCTTGTTTGCACACATCTTAAAAAAGGTACTGTTAAAAACTTCATAATTCAGGTTCATTTTATAGTTCATATTTTTTGAGATGGCACGTACCAAACCACCAAGTTCAGCCAACAAGACAAATATTGTATTGAGGTATTGAGAATATTTCCATAAATGCCTGGCTAGGGTATTACCTGCACCACAAGTGAAGAAGAGCGATGTTGCAATCAGAGGGATCACAGCTTCTCCAGAAGTTCTTGCACCTTCCTGTCCTAACACCTGGCCAGCTAACACTGACATTTAGTTATTTCTTGACAAAGAAAGTTGGGCTCATGTAAGCAGTAGCTGACTCAAATCACTGATTCCTCCTGGGAACGCAGGTTTCAGCTGTGGTGAAAATGTGTTGAAGTAAAGTATTGATGATGGTGATACTGAAAAGGTCATTCTCACTGCTCAAGAAGTGTCTGTGTGTCTGCCTTAGTAAAATTAATTCAATTCCTCCCCTTTGGGACAGACACAGCCCACCAATGTGAGCTTAAACAGTAAGATGGGAAAGCTTACACTGCGAGCACAGAATATTTAAGCTTTCAGAGAAGGTATAAAGACTCCAAATTTTGCCCTAAGTAATACATGGCAAAACAGTCTGGTTTGTTCTCTTTTTAAAAGAGCAAGAAAATTTCATGCAAAGAGACCTGCATCTGAAAATAACTGTGTACTCACAAACCTGTTGTTCTCTTCAGCATCATTCACAAACAAAGAAAACCTTCCCATCTACTTGTCCTTGTTACCGTCTCGTCCTCTGCATCTTGCCCAATTCCCAAGTCCACTGAGCTTCCCAGCTTATAAGGTTTTTCTTTAAACTGCAGTTCTCTAAGAGCCTGCGCACAGGAGAAGCACCCCACTGCTTACTAACACCTGAGTGTGGGTAAGGGTGTAAGGGCTGCAAAATCGTTCTTTACGATAGGAAGTATCCTAATCACAGGCTACTTCTGTGTATAAGGAATGAAGAAGGAAAACCTGGGTCTGGACTGAGGCCTATTTCTACACAAAAAGAATCTGACATATAAACAGGTTACTGCAGAGTGACAGATTACCATGTACGCTGTCAGCCCATGGGAAATCAGTAATGCACAGAAGCAGGTGTAGGGTCAGTGAGACTGTGTTTTAAGCACTATGCCTGACTACATATCATCTTAGCAAGCCATAGAAATAGCCACTAATCCTCCACCTAGATGTCAGAATCATTTATTTTTCTTTTTCTGGGAGGGGGGGCGTTCAAGGTTTAGCCTTCATTGATGCAGTGCCCATGACAATACTTTTCCACCGGAGTTAAAGACACTAGACACCACTGTAATGCAAGTCATAACACCACAGCACCTTTCTTAGTTACTGACCTTCACAGGATTCTCCACTCGGTGAAAACATCCCATTGTCATGGTAGCCATCCCTGCATTCACAGTGGTACCATCCGGGCAGGTTAACGCAGTTAGCGCGGCTGTCACACTGCACAAAGCCATCGGAGCATTCATCAATGTCTGGCTCAAAAAGAACAGCAGAAAAGAACATTCACACGGAGGAAATTGCTGTGTTCATCTGACAGAAGAACAACGTCTCTGGTATTTCTGGGTTTCATAGAAGTATTCGGATTACTGCTACTTGTATTTCTAGAGTTATTTCTTGTAATATTTTGAACCATTTCCATAAAAGGTCTTGGCTACTGACGTTGTCTCTGCTAGCTGGAGTTCTGCTAATCCCAATTTACTGTCTGCATATTAGTAACTCATTTCATCACAGTCTATGCTAGGTAATATGTCATCTGTGTAAATTGCCCACAGTATGAAGAAAGGAATTGGATCCCTCTTCAAGTAAGACATTAACCCTTTTGGTGAGTGCAGGCTGCCTGATAAAGCTTCTTTCTGGTGCCATATCGAAACATTAGATCTTTACTCTGGTCCCTGCTTATGCTCCTGGTAATGCCACTGTTAGGTCAGCAGGACTGCCGTGTCTTGTGGAGTGCCTGCTGACTCACACCAGCATTGCTGACTCAGTGTTAGTGACTGCAGTCTCCCCTCTCAATAACAAAAGGAGCAGCTGGGATTTCAAACAAAAGCTTAGATCCTGAAGATGAAATACAATGCATTATCCCCACCCCGATAATTCCTTTGGGATGCTCATTTCTCCCATTTCTCCCAAGGTAAGGATTCAACCAGGAATCTTTAAAGCTGAGAACTAAAAAAAAAAAAAAATTATCTCAGCAGTTGATTTAGCATCCTCTGGGATGCAGCTATAGAGGAGAGATGAGAGATGACCATGGAGATACATGTACATTGTGTCAAAATACTGCCCACCATCCCTCTTAGCTCCCATTATGTCTTCTGCTACTTTCATGAGAGAAAATGCATACTGGCTAGAAAAAATCAATTGTGAGCTCCAACAAGGTCGCACATCTCTTGTTGAGAATACTACTTTGTGCACAGATAAAGATATACTCACTTTCACCTCCTATGANACTTCATGACACATTTGAAGGAAAGGAAGTTATTCAGTATGTAGAAGACGACTGCCTACACTGTAAGGTATCACTCAGACATACACTTTTGTTTCTGAGTTCCATATTTCTTATATATGCCAGAGAAGTAGGCAGGATGTGGTCTGGGTATTTTATTTACATGCTAAAAATTTTTTTGTATTGAATGGCCAGTACAGTCATCCCTTTACAGTAACCACACAGCCACAGTATGTGTACTGTTTTTTTAAGCTTTGTAGTTACTTGAGGAAATTACACCAAGAATTTTTATTATTGCTTCAGCCTGATTTTCTATCACCTGTCTCTGACTGGGTGCTCCTGATGTATGTTACCAGTAATTATGAGGATGAAAATTACCAACTCTTTGGTTGGAATATTGCAGCAAGCACATATTTTTGCTGCTTTGTGTACTACAGATTAAGTCCTAAGTCTCTATTGGTTTAAAACACAGAATTTTCAACTCCACTGCGTAGTGCAGGATAATTATGTAAGCAGTCGTGCTGCAGGACTGAGAAGTGACAAACCCTTGCAACCCTTAGCTGCTCAGTGTGTCTCTCTCTAACTCAGTATAAACTCTGGCCTTTTTCTTGTGACCAGCCAGGAGCCAGTGGGACTTCAGAAGTGTTAGAGAGATCAGAGGAAAATCAATGGAAATTATGTTGCTGTGAGAAAAGGTTGGTTTGCAGTCTGTGCCTTCACTCACATGCTCACAGATTTCTTAAGAAAAAGGAAAAGAGGACTACAGTCTAGAAGATCCCTTATCACTGGGAAATGTGCAGACTGGGAGACAGCTTGCCGGACAGGACAGAACCTAAGTTGTCATTCNAGCATGTGATTGCTTCTTAATGCTACTCAGTAATATGCATTAAGGCACTGGATAGCAGATAAGTCTTCTTTTGGAAAGTGGAATTTATTTATTGGTGGTGAGGTGGAGGAAAGGGTGTTATTTAGGTCAAAGTAACAGATATGAATTAAAGAAGGCCTGTGTTCCTCTCTTCTGAACAATTTATTAAGTTTTATAATAATGAGCACAGTATTGCAGACACAAGCTGAACACATTCTGCTGATCTCACTTGCTGATTATTCAGGAAAACAAGCCTTGAATGTCACGTCAATATTGGTAAACTGACAACAAAAGCAGCTTTTCTATATTTATTTGCAAACTAGCTGACAAACCCATATCACAAGAAATATTACTTGAGATGAAATGCTTTTACAGATGCCAATAAACAAAGAAATATACACACCCTTCTGGTTTTGTTATGGCTGCATGCAAAGCTGAGTGGAGTTATGCAGGAATGCCTGCCATAAAACGCATTGATGGAAGCACACTGTTGGTCTTTAAGAAGCATCAGATTCTGGTCAGTTTGTTTGCCTGAAACCATTCCTTCAGAACCATTGCTGCATTGATAGTGAATAGTTCACTATTCCTTACATGATATCACAACACACGGAGTAAATCCAAAAAAAAAAAAAATGCACTCACCACTAATTTTTTAGGCAAATGATTTCATATGGCACGTGTTGCGGGTTTTAGAGCATAAATGTTCTTTATGTACAAAATTTTGTACTAAATCTCCCAACTAACCTCCATCATTAATTCTAGCAGAGACTTTCTCGGTAATAGGACGAAACTCAGTTATAAGTCACAACTCTGTTAAATAAGAGATAGCAGCACAAATGTATTTTGCAGAGCTAAAGCACTGATTTCATGGAAAATTTTCTTGACATTTGGATAAAAGGATTTCTATTTTCAAATGGGCATAGCATAGCTCAGGAAGTGCTGCAGAAGTATCTACAACTGAAATGATCTTATTAGTATGGAAAAAGCAGCCAGAAATAATTTTTTTCTTTCCTACGATGAAACATTGTCTGATGAATCATCTTGCAGCTGCTCAGTCAGAGGTGTGAGCTGACAACAGAACAAAAACTGATTGAAGTTTTGCTTGGCCAGTGGCTATGGTATATCAGTGGACTATATGGAACATTAACAGCACTAATGAAGTTCTGTTTGATGCTGTACTGGAAAGGCATAAAAAATAAAACCCTACTCTATAGAAGGAAGTTACTGAAAAGGCTTTATGTTTTCACATCTGAAAAAAAAATTAAACCAAATTTTTAAGTACAAGGAGAGGAGGAATGCCTTTTTTTCAGTAGCAGGTGATAGCATTTGTAAGCAGATAGACAAAACACTTATTCTGCGTTTGCTAGTTCCCCTCTTCAACTGGCTATAAGAAGCAACGGGGAAAAAAAAACATTCTCATCCAGGAGGTAAATCAGAGTCTCTTTTGTGTAATGATCCAAATGGTCTAATCTCAGCCCTGAATTTATGCAAGAACTCCCACTATCACAGAAACAGTATTTTCTCTACTTTTTTTTTCTTTTTCCTTTTGAAATAAGCAGCACAATTGATGCAGATACCAAATTTACCAGCCTACTCATGTGAAGAGTCAGGGTTGGAACAGAAAGTAACACCAAGATGGTTTGTGGAAGGAACCTTCACCCCAGGCTGGAGAGCAGCTACGCAGCAGCACCCCCTGCCCTGGCTGTGTTCCCACCCTAGGACTTATGCATGGCAGGAGGTGTGTGGTTCCAGCTCCTGAAACACTGTCTGGAGAACACACCTGTGTGAGACTGATGAGACACAAAGCACTATGGGCACTCTCTGTACCTGATGTAGATTGCACTCACAGCAATACTGTATATACCACACTGCTACAAAAGAGGGTTGTTACACGCTTACATTGCACATGATTTGGTTCTGAAATATTCATTTTTTCTCCTGTGTATTTTTTGTCAACTGAAATCAGTCAGCCCCGTTTTTTCCATACATTACTACTCATTTTTCAACTGGAATTTTTTTTTTTTTGCAAATTGAAGCTTCACTTTAACAAAATAGACATACTGACACATGCCTGGCATTTTAAAAGTAAGTACTTTATACACCTAATTCCTCTTGACATGAAAAAACTGCTCTTCCAAATCACCTTTTTTATACCTCATAATCACTCATTTCCTGAACTCTCGCATCAGTTTCAGTTGTTACACCCTTGCTCTTGGAGAGACTGAGAAAACCTTGCTCCCTGAAGAGTAAAATAAGATCATTAACAAATTATCCACTGGTACAGTAAGAAAAAAGGAAAGCTAGCAGTCTGATGAATATTATTAGAGAATTTCTGTATAATAAGAGCTTTTGAAGATGGAAAGTGGTATAAAATTGCCAATTTGAAAGATAGCAACACCCTTTCATCCAGCAGTTGGACCAAGATCTCTAATGTTGTCAAGCTGCACTCACAAAGAGCCATGATGTGATGGGCAGTGGGGTATGGCTATACCATTTTATATTACTCACATCAAGACTGAAATATTAATCACCAAATCCTCCTCTCAGAAAAGCCTGCATGCCACCATCAAGCACAAAGTTACTGAGACACAGAGCACAGTTTAGTCCAAAAATCGTTTCTTTCATAAAGTCCTTTATCCAGGTCAATGCTAACAAAAGCCCCAGCAGTCTTTTCCTGTCAAGAAGTAAACACCACAGATTGGAAGCTGTGAAAATTTAGAATTTTGTTATTTACATGTTGGAAGGTTTTCTGGGACAGTACTGCACATGGCACTCAGCTAAGACTGCCAATTAATAGACTTTCAGTTGCAGTAATCTCTCCCAGAGTTAATTGGGTTATTATCACCGGATATATTAATAAAGATTAATGAGCAGCCAGCAACTTTGGTAACTTTCAGTCACTTAGGCTAAATCTGAGATCTCATTTCAAAGCAACAGCTTTTCTAGCTTAAAGCTAACCAGCAGAACCACCCACATCCCAGTCCCATAAAGAGTACAAATCAAATGCATGTACTGAAAGAAAAATCATTTCAGAAACATGTCACCAAAGAAGTTGTTTAGGGTAGTAATAAGCTTTTTAAAAAATATAAGACTTCAATGTTTTTTCCCTTGGTACATTTGGAACAGTCCAACTGATATGTCTCTGCATTTGTCAATGCATATTCAAGAATGTTATGTCTGACTTGAGTATAAAAGAGCATGTCCCAGCTATTCAGACTCATGCTCAGACAACAGAATGCCTGGTAGGATTAAGATGTCTGGGTTATCTGATAATAAATAAATAGTAAATATGTGTTCAAAGGGGAAAAGGCCTTACTGAGTAGGAAAAAATAAAAATTCACTGTACTGCATAATGTACCTGCTTTCAAAACTGCAGCTTTGAAAATGATTCATTATCTCTACAGCAAGTTCTAGAGTCCCATATTTAAGAAAAGAGAACTGTTTGTGTTGGTTTTCATGTTGTAGCAGACTTTTAATACGATGATACTTGGGAAGACCCTGATGTTCAATCAGACCTTTGATTTGAGATCTTATGTAAAAATTAGGTCCCATAAGAGCTTGAAACTAGTTCAACATATTGAAGCTATCTTGTTGTTAAAATATCAGCTTTGGGGATTTCCATCCCACTACATTCTCATATATATACTGCATGCATATACATATCATGTGGAAGAATTAAAAAAAAAAAAAAAAAAAAAAAGCAAGAGCAAGAATACAGAAGCCTAGGCTGCTATAATAGTCCAATAAGATATCAGTTACACCACAATCCAAAGTTATTTAGAAAGCCTTTTCAACATGTTTTGTACATTCTGATCAGCTTCTTTCTTCTAACACTGTTGCTGATTCCCAAAGGAACTCTTTCTTCCTTCATTAATGGATGTTCTAGAGCCTGATTTTGCTTTCAATCTCACATTGTTTTTTTCAGCTTACAATACCTCTTTAAAGATGTGATATATCATGAGTACTAGGTTATGCATTGTATGGGTCTCACAACAAAGCTGCCATCAAACTATGGAATACTCTTGTGTTTAACTGTATTAGCATCCCAACTTCTTATTTCAGCTACAGGTTTAAATCATGACAGGACAGACTGGCAAAGAGTAGAGTAAACTATAATTTTACTTCAGAATAGCATAATTCCATATGGTAAAGGGCTTGATAGAGCATTAGAAACATCAGTTATCTGAGATGAAGCCTTCAGAGAACAGTGAAGACCATGGCTTCCTCTTCCTGCTCCTCCAGACAGTGAATTAGGCCAAAGCAGGAAAAAAGTATTTTGAATGCCTTTGGAGTTGCTGCTCTTATGTCTATGTCTCTGCATTGCTTGGACTCCTGCAGCAGTACTGTCTGAGTCGCTTTAATGCCATACTCTACCTCAAAGTGCAGGAAACTAGTGTTGGAGTCACAATTGTCACATTAAAAATTGCTCCAACAGGTTGAGTCAATGCTATACATACATTTTTAACTACAAACTTCCAACTGTCATGTTGCATGAAAAAATAACTAGAGTTAAAATGGCTGCATTAAAATTG